>CM053331.1:18726856-19050772 GCA_028583605.1 Dastarcus helophoroides | reverse complement strand
TATTGCCGTAAAGTTTTATGACTCGGGATATAACCTTGAAAGTCTCGTATTGCCTTAAAGTTCTTTGACTTTTGGAAGTATCGTATTGCCTCAAAGTGCTACGACTTCATTAAAGTTCTTTGACCTCGGAAGTGTCATATTACCTGAGTTCATTGACCTTGAAAGTATCATATTGCCTTAAGGTTCTATGACTTCATTAATGTTATTTAATCTTCGTGGTAGACCCTTATTGACCGGAAATATTATGTTTTTTTCAATTTATTTAACATTTCTTCGGCCCAGTTTGGAAATATTTAAATTTTTATGATTTGTTGACAATTTTCTAAACAGTTTTTGAAATGCGACTACGTGATATTTAAATTTATTGAAAACGTCACTTCATGACAGTTCACAAATTAAGAGGTTATTTTATTTTACATAGAATAGGAATATTGAAAAATAGGAGACCAAAATTAGATATGGAAAAAATAAAAATTGTAAAATTTTTAACACAGTAAATTGATGATGAAACGTCTATTCATGTTAAAATTTCTTAATTTTTCCTCTTTATATTTAAAAAAAAAAAAATTTATTTTTAGGTACTTCTTCCTCATTTTTCCCTTTCCATGTTATGCACTGTTGACGAGCTCAAATGAGAGCGAAACATCGATGTCCAGTGCTACAACTTTTTATGTATTTTTTTTAAATTTTCCTAATTTAAAATAAAATAACCTCTTAATTTGTGAACTGTCATGAAGTGACGTTTTCAATAAATTTAAATATCACGTAGTCGCATTTTAAAAACTGCTTAGAAAATTGTCAACAAATCATAAAAATTTAAATATTTTCAAACTGGGCCGAAGAAATGTTAAATAAATTGAAAAAAACATATTTCCGGTCAATAAGGGTCTACCATGAAGAATAAACCTATTCCTCTAACGGAACGAACGGACTCCGCAAATGGTGAGTGCTTCTAACCACCCAGCTGAATAGATTTCAGCGGTTAGGAACAGTAGTCACCAAGAGCATATAAGTTCGACTCACAAGTGTAGTTCAATGCCGGAAGGGGTATTAGCTCTCGGAGTAGTTGTTTTTTGTGGATCGGGCTTCAAATATTTAAATTTTTAACACAGTAAAATTTTTAACACAGTAAATTGATGATGAAACGTCTATTCATGTTAAAATTTCTTAATTTTTCCTCTTTATATTTAAAAAAAAAAAAAATTATTTTTAGGTATTTCTTCCTCATTTTTCCCTTTCCATGTTAGGCACTGCTGACGAGCTCAAATGAGAGCGAAACATCGATGTCCAGTGCTACAACTTTTTATGTATTTTTTTAAATTTTCCTAATTTATGAAAAAAACAAAATTTTTATTTTTTCCATATCTAATTTTGGTCTCCTATTTTTCATTATTCCTATTCTATGTAAAATAAAATAACCTCTTAATTTGTGAACTGTCATGAAGTGACGTTTTCAATAAATTTAAATATCACGTAGTCGCATTTCAAAAACTGTTTAGAAAATTGTCAACAAATCATAAAAATTTAAATATATCCAAACTGGGCCGAAGAAATGTTAAATAAATTGAAAAAAACATAATATTTCCGGTCAATAAGGGTCTACCATGAAGAATAAACCTATTCCTCTAACGGAACGAACGGACTCCGCAAATGGTGAGTGCTTCTAACTACCAAGCTGAATAGATTTCAGCGGTTAGAAACAGTAGTCACCAAGAGCATATAAGTTCGACCCACAAGTGTAGTTCAATGCCGGAAGGGGTATTAGCCCTCGGAGTAGTTGCTTCTTGTGGATTGGGCTTCAAATATTTAAATTTTTAACACAGTAAAATTTTTAACACAGTAAATTGATGATGAAACGTCTATTCATGTTAAAATTTCTTAATTTTTTCTCTTTATATTTAAAAAAAAATTATTTTTATGTATTTCTTCCTCATTTTTCGCTTTCCATGTTATGCACTGCTGACGAGCTCAAATGAGAGCGAAACATCGATGTCCAGTGCTACAACTTTTTATGTATTTTTTTTAATTTTCCTAATTTATGAAAAAAACAAAATTTTTATTTTTTCCATATCTAATTTTGGTCTCCTATTTTTCATTATTCCTATTCTATGTAAAATAAAATAACCTCTTAATTTGTGAACTGTCATGAAGTGACGTTTTCAATAAATTTAAATATCACATAGTCGCATTTCAAAAACTGTTTAGAAAATTGTTAACAAATCATAAAAATTTAAATATTTCCAAACTGGACCGAAGAAATGTTAAATAAATTGAAAAAAAAAAAATGTTATTTAACTTGTGTTATTACTCATTCGAGTTAACCTTGAAAGTATCGTATTGCCTTAAAGCTCTACGACTTCATTAAAGTTGTTTGACCTCGGAAGTGTCATATTACCTGAGTTCATTGACCTTGAAAGTATCATATTGCCTTAAGGTTCTATGACTTCATTAATGTTATTTAACTTGTGTTATTACTCATTCGAGTTAACCTTGAAAGTATCGTATTGCCTTAAAGTTCTGTGACCTTGAAAGTATCGCATTTCCCTAAGTTCTTTGATCTCGGAAGTGTCACATTACCTTAAAGTTCTGTGATCTTGAAAGTATCGCATTTCCTAAATATCTTTGACCTCGGAAGTGTCATATTACCTGGACCCTACTGCGCATGCGTCAGAATTTGAATTTCCCGCCTTTTTGTGACCCAGAACTCTCCTAGGTACACTACTAACATTGAAAAACAATCTACGAAAAATAGCCCCAGGTCCTTGTGCACTAGACTGATGATAATACCTGTCCTAACCCTCGGTTGAAAAGCAGATTTAACATGCTCCCACTGAACCCGATCCCTGAAGTTATTTTTAACAGCAATAGATCCCTTACCATGAAAACTATTTAACTTTTTCCTTTAATCCGCCTGAAATTTTTTGAATGACGCCTAGTTACTTTGCAATTTATTTACTACCTCAAGATCAGTATTCTCGGCTAGTAATTGTTTACCTCCTCTCTTATTTTGATGAGAGCTTCGGCATCCTTGCAAACGACTCTCATATTATCGATGATTGTTGCCTGTGTGTTAGCCAAACAAGAAATTTCGTTCGTGTATCGACTTGTTGTTGATGCTGCCTCGTATGACCTGTGGAGCTTATTCATCGGATGACTTACATATGTTACGGTCGTTTATTTCCTTGTTTATAATAAACAGTCGCAAACAAGAAATGACAGGAAAATTTTCGTTCGTGTATCAGTGTGCACGTGGATAAAATCCTGGAAAATGTAAGCAAGAACTGACAGGAAAATTTTTGTTTGCACATGAACCTAGATTTACTTCAATTCGGTAATTAGGTAAATAATGTGTTTCAATTTCAAGTATAGTAAACATGAAATGATTGGCAGCAAATTTACGGTAGTTCGAGAAAATTAGTTTAGGCAGTTTGGATTCGTATGTCACCACTTGCACCGGTGTGAAATAAGCAACAAAATTTCCAGCAACAAATTTTAATAGTGCATGTATTCGATAAAGCACTGGTCTGAGGCATACAGTAAGAATTTGGTTATTAGAGCTTCGCCACGGAATTCTTTTTTTATAAATCCTTTCATTGCGGTAAACAAAGCTAATTGCCACAATAATTTTCCCTTCACCCCATAGATGTGGGAGCAAAATGGGCTTCGTAATAACGTATTATAAAAACTGTAAAAAAATTTGTCACAAAAAATTGACACTCGGCATTTGTCAGCCTACCCCGTCGGAGAGGGTGAAAATCGCAATAATATATTACAAGAGCTGTAAAAAAAATTGTCACAAAAAATTCTCTCTACACATTGTTTAATTATTAAAAAAGAATTAAACTGACACTCCACATTTGCCAGCCTACCCCGTCGGAGGGAGTGAAAATCCAAATGAAATATTACAAGTGTCGTAAAAAAAATTTGTCACAAAAAATTTTCTTTACACATCGTTTTATTATTAAAAAAGAATGAAACTGACACTCAACATTTTTCAGCCTACCCCGTCGGAGGGGGTGAAAATCCCAATGATATATTACAAGTGTCGTAAAAAAAATTTGTCACAAAAAATTTTCTTTACACATTGCTTAATTATTAAAAAAGAATCAAGCTGATATTCAACATTTTTCAGACTACCCCATCGGAGGGGGTGAAAATCCCAATCATATATTACAAGTGTCGTAAAAAAAATTTGTCACAAGAAATTTTCTTTACACATCGCCTAGTTATTAAAAAAGAATCAAACTGCCACTCAACATTTTTCAGCCTACCCCGTCGGAGGGGGTGAAAATCCCAATGATATATTACAAGTGTCGTAAAAAAAATTTGTCACAAAAATTTTTCTTTACACATCGTTTAATTATTAAAAAATTCACAGATTTCGCAATCCTTGCGACCAACGGAGACATTGGAAATGATAACACCAAATAGAAACATAATTAACATTTTATTTTACATACAAGTTTATACAGGGTATTTACAAATTTCAAAGACAACGTTTGGCAGTTGATTCGGAATGATAAATAAATAGGAATTACGAAAAAAAAATGTTTACTTTTCGATTTGCAGACTTTCACAGTTGTTATAAAAAATAATTTAATTAATAATTTCATAACCTCTTTACCGATCGTGTTGAAAATGAAACCTTTATTTATTTAGATTATTAAAGCTAGAATCTTAGTGAAGTCGACCCTTGTGTTATACGACACCCCTTGAAATTCGCCACGACAATTATCTATGTATCTTCGAAGTAGTAAATAATAATAATTACATAAAATATGTATTGATTTACAACAATATGTATTACGTTTAGTTTTTATTTTTTTTATAACTGATTAAAATGTCGTTAAGGCTGACTGTGTTGAAAGTGTTTGCAGATGTGCCTTACACCACATGAATTTTATGGCCCTTCACAGTTTGTTTGAACCCCCTGATTGGATAAGTAGTACATTTCAGAAATTTGTCATTCCGACAAGTGGTTCTTAGATATTCTGTCATCCCTATTTTTTCCAAGTTTAAGAATCATTTTACTGACACTGAATGTGCCTTCTTAGCCTTTTGAAAGGCAACGTTACAATGAATAGACCACAGGGTGCTTGTAAGTAGTAATTGTCTTGAAAGTGTTATTCCTGGCCTTTTCTTCTTGGGATAAAATTATTTTGTTTTCGGTCTCCTCTTGATCCTAAAATTTATTGCCCCGGTCATGTAATTGTTCTTCTTGACAAGAATTTATGGTCTTTCAATTGCATGTCATATTTTTGTTTCTTTAAATGGACTTTTAAATGACCAGCTGCGTTCAACCCAATTTGGTTTCTTGAAAATGAAGTTAATTTTTTCTGATTTCAATGGAATTTCTAATTAGTCCCAAAATAAACTTGTTTCAGTTAATAAATCCATTTAGATTATTTCGCATTGAAATCAGGATCATTGAAAAAAAAACATTAGAGGGCAGTTGAATGGCAAGTTTATCAATCCTAAAAATTGAGGTTGGTTCTGTGATTTTGTTTATCATATTCCAGATCACACGTGAATTCGTTTAGATGTGATTTGATTCATATGTTACATTACTTTAAACTCTTTTAAAGAAAATTACAATTTTTTAACTAATGCTGAAGTAATGATGTTCGCTTGACACCCTGGATTTAACAATGCTGGACATTGTTTAAAGTTACTGCACCTATTTCTAATTAAAACTAGAGCTGTACTGGTTGTACTGATTGCCATTTTCGCTTTGCATGATCGTTTAATTTTTCCGCTCTTATGGGAATAATAAATAAAAGTAATTCCCTTTTTTGCCGAAAGCTCTAAAACCTTTATTACAGTTAATTAGTTGTCTTAGACCGGGTTGTGTGGTTCTTGTGAATTAAAAAATGTTTAGGACGGTTGTGACCTGTTCTTTTATTTTAAAGCGGTCTTGCAGTAACTCTATTGCATAATTAATTAATAATAATAATTAGCTGATAACGACAATGATTCAATAACGTCACTTGAATCTCCTTCCACAGAATCGCAAAGATAATGAAATTTCTTAATATCAAAAATACTCTTGTCGTAATGAACTGACCACTTAAATAAATCTAAAAACAAAAATGGGAAGCGATGAGGGCTTTAAATTAGCAACAGATATGGTATTTACTTATCTCGAGCCGTTTAATAATGACAGAGTGAGTCTGATTGAATTAGTAAATTTCAATTTATGTCAGTCAAAATTTTATCGGATGTTCAAATAAAAAAGTCATCAAGTGTGCTCTAAGTTTTTTAGAAGAGAACGTAGCGGGTCCGGGATTCGCTTACTTATTGATTATTTTGGTTGATCCGTCAAGGGTCATTTTGACGTCTTATTTATCCAGAGAGGTTAAAATTTTCTAATCTAAAGAAAATCGTCTAGAAATTTATTTAACTCTTATTTTTACTCTTCTTTACAAAATTATGCACGTATGCTTTCAAAATAATTTTAAACACAAATTTTGGGCTTTTCCGAAATTTAATAATTTCTTCCACAATTTCCAATTTTTTAAATTTTTACATTAAACTTGCAATGCTTGTGTTTTTTCTTAAAACTTCGGATTTCAAACGGATTCAAAATTTGAACATCAGTCTTGCGAATTTAACCCAAGATATTTCATTAAAAAAAATAAATATAAAGTATTTTCTTGAAATTATGACTTTCTCACAAAATTCCTCAACTTATTTTTTTTAAACTGCCAATAAATATTTACGTTTGGTTTAAAATTTTCATGTTAAATAATAAATTCTAAATATTTCTAAAGTTTTTGACTTATTTTCGAAATTGGGACCTCAGCCTAAAAAATTCTTAAAATTATAAATATATACTCGAAAACTCAAGATTTGTTATCGAAATTTTGTAATGTCAACTTCTTTTTCGAAATTTAAGATCCCTTTTCTTATTAAATTATGAGTGGTGGGTTTCCTCAAATTTTAAAATCCCAAAATTCAAACTTTACTTTGTACTCTTATTTCCAACACCAATAAAGGTTTTAACCAGTGTTAAAGCTTTAATTTTTTATTTTTAAGGTTTTAAATTTAATCAAGACTCTTTTTTTAAGAACTTAAATCATTTATTTAAAATCTTGACTTTAAATGAAATATTTTAATTTTTTTCAAATGATTTTGATTTAGTTGCAAAATTTTATCTTTAACCTCAAAATGTTGACATATGGTTTGAAATTTTAGAACATTATGAATTTTTTGAAATCCTGGAGTATTTTCCTAAAATTGTCTATTTTTTTGACTGTTTTTCTCGCAACTTTTCTTGGCTTTATCTAGCTATTTTTTTTATTTTCGACCTTAATATCGAAGTATTCGACTTGCTATTTCGAGTGAAAACTTGAATATTCAAATATTTTTCTTTCGACTTTTTTCTATTTTTAAGGTTATTTCTGCAATGTTTATCTTCTCTAAATTTACAGTTTCCATTAGCCAAGTTTCTGCTGAAAGATTATTTTTTAAATTGAAATATACTCATATAACCAAATAGACTACAAAATAATTTAAATCAAAATAATATTAAGGCATCTATGCTCATGGCTCTTGAAAGAAATATTTTAGTACAAAACGAAAACAATGAAATATTAAAATATATTTAATCTACAAGCAAAAATCTGTCAACTTTATTGTAAAAGTAATTTACATTTATTTAAGCCCTAAAAATTATAAGTGCAGATATTTTACCACATTCGTTTACTGAGTACTTCAAGTTTTTCAAGATAGTACGTGAATTGGATTTAGGGTAAGAGTTTACAGCATAATAATGGAATTATAACCCCTTAGTTAAGGGCCACTGACTTGGGTAGCCCGTGTAAACTTCAGAATCTTTAAGTTTGCGCATCTTTACATGTTCACGATACCGCCTATTGTGTTTAGTTTTTGTTAGCGGTGTTTTCGTACTTAACTCACTAGATTCTGTATTTTCAATATATCGTAAACATTTTTACGCTCTCGATATGTCTTACACTTTTTGCTATTTTTGATACTCTTAATATCCATAGCTGATAGCCTTATCCAATGAAACGTCACTGGATTAAACGAATATGGTGCACTGCGGTGAACTGTAAACTTAACACTCTCCCATAATTTTCACGCCGGCCTCTCGACGCCGAGAGCGCTCGACTGGCGTGCATGTCAGAGCGAGCGACACTGTGTTCTCTCAAGCTTGAACGAAAACACGAAACTTCACCCCATATCTCAACATAAACATTTCCAATGTTAAAAAAATAAAACTGACACTCAACATTTTTCAGCCTACCCCGTCGGAGGGGGTGAAAATCCCAATGATATATGACAAGTGTCGTAAAAAAAAATTGTCACAAGAAATTTTCTGTACACATCGCCTAATTATTAAAAAAGAATCAAACTGACAGTCAACATTTTTCAGCCTACCTCGTCGGAGGGGGTAAAAATCCCAACGATATATTACAAGTGTCGTACAAAAAAAATTGTCACAAGAAATTTTCTGTACACATCGCCTAATTATTAAAAAAGAATCAAACTGACAGTCAACATTTTTCAGCCTACCCCGTCGGAGGGGGTGAAAATCCCAACGATATATTACAAGTGTCGTAAAAAAAATTTGTCACAAAAAATTTTCTTTACACATCGTTTAATTATTAAAAAAGAATCAAACTGACACTCAACATTTTTCAGCCTACCCCGCCAGAGGGGGTGAAAATCCCAATGATATATTACAAGTGTCGTAAAAAAAAATTGTCACAAAAAATTTTCTTTACACATCGTTTAATTATTAAAAAAGAATCAAACTGACACTCAACATCTGTCAGCCTACCATGTCAGAGGGGGTGAAAATCACAATGATATATTACAAGAGCTGTAAAAAAATTTGTCACAAAAAATTTTCTCTACACATCGTTTAATTATTAAAAAAGAATTAAACTGACACTCAACATTTTTTAGCCTACCCCGTCGGAGGGGGTGAAAATCCCAATGATATATTACAAGTCTCGTAAAAAATCTTAACGGGGATCCTGCTTGATAGAAAATATTAACATATTTTTGACATAATTTAGTAATTTTTTGTTTTTCCTCTGAATTCATGTGATCTGTTCTAATGGACTGAATTACATTTATTTCTTCAACACCTGCTCGTTTTATGTCAGCTGTGTAGAGGTTAAAGTGATCTAGGTTAATAACATGCGTCTTAACGGGTTCTGTTAGGGTTAATTGAAGTGCTTCTTCGGAATCGTTTATCAGCTCTGCCCATGCTAATTCGTTGCATGCTGTAGATAAAGTTTCTCTTAGTTTTGCACCTTGTACATCTTGGCTTGGAAATATGATGTTTCCTTGAGTTTGTAATCTTACCGGTAATCTTACTCTGGAAATGGTATGCGGTTGCAGCTGGATGGAGTAAAATTGCGTCTTATCTGTTTCGTAGTATTTTATAGGTAATATCGCATTCTTAGTTATTCATTTCGACTCTGGGAAACTTAATTCGGCTTGGAGAAATTTTAAATTATCTAGGTCTATTAGACCATCAAATGTCCTATGAAACTTAAAAACATAAAATTTAAGATCTTCTCTACATTTAAATTCTTCAAAACAGGGAATATTAGCACAATAATCCTGAGAATAGTTTTGGAAGATTGATGTAACTACAAATGGCTCATGTACAATATATTTTTTAAAGAAGTTAAAGGCTATGTTTGGATTAATAAAAGATTTAGTTGAACCAGTGTCGATTAAAAGTTTTAGTAGCGGATTTTTAATTTCTATATACGGCAGTTCTTTTTTGTCTGCAAAGCTGTGAAGCTCTACTAGGTTCCTTGATTTGGGTTGGCGTCTGTTGGAAAATTTTGATTTTCTTAATTATTGAAAAATTCATACGATTCTTCTACATCATAGGATTGATGTTCTTGGAGTTCTTCAAGTTGATAAGGGTTTTTTCCCTCGACGAATTCCGTCAAGTCAGTTTGTTCTACATTAAACAAATGGTTTTGATTGTACGTCATTCTTGGTGTTCGAATGCTGGAGACACCACTCATCGGCGTCGGTTTTGGTAAATTTGGATTTGATTTACCTTTACTCGCCCATACGTTGGATTGTTTTCCAAATACTTGTGAATTTCTTGGAAGTTGTTGTTGCGGTAAATTTGGTTTGGGGGTTATTTGAATTGGTCCTTGTGGGAAAGGTGTGTGTTGTTGCGGCATTAACCACATCGGTGGACTGGTGACTGCTGGAAAGTTGGCATACTTTGAAATTTCTGTTGGGTCATTGCTTTTTTATTTGGTATTGAAGAAACGTTGCCCTGTCCTCGTTGCAAATATGTTATGTTATTTTCCTCCTGAATATACTGTATAGCGATGGATAGCGTTTGAGGACGCATCGCTCTTATTGTAGAACCAAATGGTTCTTTTAGACCTGCCAAGAATGTAGTCAAGGCCTGTTGCTGAAAAAATTGCCTCTTGCTTTCTTTTATGATGTCATTGTCTGTGTGGAGTTCAATGTGGTTGAAGATGGTATTAAGTAATCCCATACACTTTTCGTAGAATTAAAGTGGGGTTTTATTTTGTTGTCTTAGATTGACTAAATCTCGCATAAGAGAATTTTCATCCCTCTGATCTCCAAAGTGTCTAATTAGAATGTCTTTAATTTCATTAAATTCTTTGTAGTCATAGATCGAAACGACTTCTTTGGCCCTGCCTTTTAATTTATTTACTATGCCTTGTAATAAAAGAATATTTTCTATACAATCTTCAGCTTCATAAAACTGATTTATTAATACTACTGCTACTTTAATAAATTCATATAGCTCGTTCGGATTGCCGTCGAATTCAGGCAAAATTGATAAATATTTCACGTCAAATTCCCTAAATGCCATTGTAGTTGGTTTAGAAAAATTTTTTGTGATTAAATTATTACTAATTGTCAATTTATTGAATATTTCTCCTAAATCTAATACCTCGCTAGGTTCGCCTAAAGGACTAGCGTTTGGCGATTTGCTTAAATCTAACTCTGCACTAAAATCTTCTAAGGAATTGGTAACAAAGGGGTCTGACATGCAAACACTTACGACAGCACTAGGAGTTCGCCTACTTGCATCCTTCGAGTCGTCGTCCGTGTCGGGGTCTCTCTGCTGGTCCGTTGTGGAACTCACAATTGTTTTTCGATCGCAATTTAACGTTTAAAAACGAAGAGGGTCCTTTTCACGGAACTCTATCGCGATCCTACCGACTGCGCCAGTTATTAATTTGTTTTTAGGAAATTACTTTTTAAAAAACAATTTATTTTTACTTTTAATTTTACAGAGGTTTTCACATGTATAAATTAATTTAACAATATGAGAGCAAACGGTCAGACTAAGTAATAATGTATTTGTCATTCTTTTATAACATCTGTAACCTGACGTTGCAGCGTCTCGAGTTACTGTGTGGTGAGACTTTTCTTGCTTTTAACTTGCCCAAATCAACTTGTATCGTAACTTTCATTCGTTCAATACATTTCTTAATCTTATATCTGTTGCTAAATGAATTTTTCATTTACAATTCTATGCATATGTTTGATAACAAAGAGTTTTTTAAACTCGGTGATATTTTGATAGCGTCAGGAATATTCTCAACAAATGTTGACAATTTTATTATGTCTATCGTGGATTTTTTACCCCTGATGTTACGATTATTTGCCATTTTCCAGTTTATTAATATAAGTTCTATTTAAAAATTGGGGTAAAAAATAGAATATGATTAATTGTCCTTAACCTTCAGTTAAATGCTTACGATTAACTTAAAACAATTATTTGTCACAAGCAAAATAGATACCAGTTTTAAGTAATGTCCAAAATAGATCAGCAGAAAAAAATTTCCAAATGTTTAAATCCAAAACGAGAACTTACCTCGCAAACGTAATTAATATGTAAAAAAATCACTATTTTATACAAAAATAGAACACAGTTCAACGGTTCAGTATAAACACGTTTATAATACTAAACTTAGAGTTGGTGGAAATTGAGATGAAAGCTTTAATAAGATTCGAATTTGCTGATCACACAATTCTCACCAAAATTGTTTTGTCTGCACCACCAAAAACCACGTTACGATGTTTATATTTGAAATAACGGTTCCTAGGCTTTTGGAAATAACGCAAGGCTACTGATTTTAGCTACTTGTACTTTGGGAAATGATACAGACGTCTGTTGTATGTTTATATAAGATTTTGCACCAAATACAGAAACGACATCTCTACGAAAAATGAAACCGGCGAAATCAGCAAGGAAAAACTCCCTGGCTAAACTCCCTTATCAATAAAAATGTTATACTTTCTTTATAGAAGACAAAGTTTAAATGGTTTAAATTAAGGAAGTTTAAATTTACATCTTATTATGAGCTCTTCCCAGTATGATGGGTTAAGTTGACAAATTTTATGGGTCAATTTGCCATGGCATATTTCATTTAATCTTATAAACAGATGTTTTCTGATAGCTTTTGTAAAAAATTATTGCAAATTTCAACTCCTCCCATGGACTGCATTTACAAACGCTACATCTGCTTTTGCTAGTTTTACTACATTAATAGGTCTAGGGCGGACAAGCATCCCGGAATGGCAAGGGTTGTCCCGCATACAAATAATTAATAAAATTGTCCCATAAAACGCCTAACGCGGCCCACATTTTGGTAATCGTAAATAAAGAAAATTTTTTGTGACAATTTTTTTTTACAGCTCTGGTAATATATTATTGGGATTTTCACCCCTCCGACGGGGTAGGCTGGCAAATGTTGAGTGTCAGTTTGATTCTTTTTTACTAATTAAACAATGTGTAAAGACAATTTTTTGTGACAAATTTTTTTTACGACACTTGTAATATATCATTGGGATTTTCACCCCCTCCGACGGGGTAGGCTGAAAAATGTTGAGTGGCAGTTTGATTCTTTTTTAATAATTAAACGATGTGTAAAGAAAATTTTTTGGGACAAATTTATTTTACATCTCTTGTAATATATTATTTGGATTCTCACCCCCTCCGATGGGGTAGGCTGACAAATGTTGGGTGTCAGTTTAAATCTTTTTTAATGATAAAACGATGTGTAAAGAAAATTTTTTATGACAATTTTTTTTTACAGCTCTTGTAATATATCATTGGAATTTTCACCCCCTCCGACGGGGTAGGCTGACAAATGTTGAGTGTCAGTTTAATTATTTTTTAATAATTAAACGATGTGTAAAGAAAATTTTTTGTGACAAATTTTTTTTACGACACTTGTAATATATCATTGGGATTTTCACCTCCTCCAACGGGGTAGGCTGAAAAATGTTGGGTGTCAGTTTAATTCTTTTTGAATAATTAAGCGATGTGTAAGGAAAATTTTTTGTGACAATTTTTTTTTACGACACTTGTAATATATCATTGGGATTTTCATCCCCTCCGACGGGGTAGGCTGACAAATGTTGAGTGTCAGTTTGATTCTTTTTTAATAATTAAACGATATGTGAAGAAAATGTTTTGTGACAAACTTTTTTTACGACACTTGTAATATATCATTGGGATTTCCATCCCCTTTGATTCTTTTTTATTAATTAAACGATGTGTAAAGAAAATGTTTTGTGACAAATTTTTTTTACAGCTCTTGTAATATATCATTGGGATTTTCACCCCCTCCGACGGGGTAGGCTGACAAATGTTGAGTGTCAGTTTTATTCTTTTTAAATAATTAAACGATGTGTGAAGAAAATTTTTTGTGACAATTTTTTTTTACGACACTTGTAATATATTATTGGGATTTTCACCCCCTCCGACGGGGTAGGCTGAAAAAAGTTGAGTGTCGGTTTGATTTTTTTTAATAATTAACAGATGTGTAAAGAAAATTTTTTGTGACAAATTTTTTTTACGACACTTGTAATATATCATTGGGATTTTCACCACCTCCGACGAGGTAGGCTGAAAAATGTTGAGTGTCAGTTTAATTCTTTTTTAAAAATTAAGAGATGTGTAAAGAAAATTTTTTGTGACAAATTTTTTTCAAGACACTTGTAATATATCATTGGGATTTTCACCCCCTCCGACGGGGTAGGCTGAAAAATGTTGAGTGTCAATTTAATTCATTTTTAATAATTAAATAATGTGTAAAGAAAATTTTTTGTGACAAATTTTTTTTACGACACTTGTAATATATCATTGGGATTTTCACCCCCTCCGACGGGGTAGGCTGACAAATGTTGAGTGTCAGTTTTATTCTTTTTAAATAATTAAACGATGTGTGAAGAAAATTTTTTGTGACAATTTTTTTTTACGACACTTTTAATATATTATTGGGATTTTCACCCCCTCCGACGGGGTAGGCTGAAAAATGTTGAGTGTCAGTTTGATTTTTTTTAATAATTAAGAGATGTGTAAAGAAAATTTTTTGTGACAAATTTTTTTACGATACTTGTAATATATCATTGGGATTTTCACCCCCTCCGACGGGGTGGGCTGAAAAATGTTGAGTGTCAGTTTGATTCTTTTTTCAAAATTAAGAGATGTGTAAAGAAAATTTTTTGTGACAAATTTTTTTTAAGACACTTGTAATATATCATTGGGATTTTCACCCCCTCCGACGGGGTAGGCTGAAAAATGTTGAGTGTCAGTTTAATTCATTTTAAATAATTAAACAATGTGTAAAGAAAATTTTTTGTGGCATATTTATTTTACATCTCTTGTAATATATTATTTGGAATCTCACCCCCTCCGACGGGGTAGGCTGGCAAATGTTGAGTGTCAGTTTGATTCTTTTTTAATAATAAAATGATGTGTAAAGAAAAATTTTTGTGACAATTTTTTTTTACAGCTGTAATATATTATTGGAATTTTCACCCCCTCCGATGGGGTAGGCTGACAAATGTTGAGTGTCAGTGTTGTCCTTTTTTAATAATAAAGCGATCTGTAAAGAAAAAGTTTTGTGACAAAATTTCTTTACGACTCTTTTAATATATCATTACCCCTTTACCACTACCCCTCCGACGGGGTTGGCTGACAAATGCTGAGTGTCAGTTTAGTACTTATTCAAAAATGAATCGATTTCCATAGTAAATTTTTTGTGACAAATTTTTTATGGTTTTTATTACACGTTATTACGATGCCAATTTTGCTCCCCCATCGATGGGGGACTTATTAGCTTTTTATGTTTAAAACGAGTCCATTTTATGGGTAGGAAGTTCGACTCTAACGAAGATATGTTACAGGTACGTTTACTTTACCGTAATCACAACTCCAATTTTTTATTTTGTTTTAGGTGGCAATAGGTTTGTTTAGCATACATCGATGGTTGATTGCTTTTTCTTATAGCGTTAAGTTTACATTTGCCAATTGGAAATCTGATTTTATAGATCACTTGGTTATTTTCAATTCCAACTTAATAACAGTTTCATCTACTATCGGTAAGATAAATTATTCATGCAAATACCCTTCCTATAAGAATGCATGTTATACTTATATCATTAGTGATGATTATAAAAATAAAACTTTTCACGGTCAAGGTACTGTTTCGGGTCTTCTGATTTTTCCGACTTTTCTTGTGAAGATTATAGTAGCTGTGATGACCATTTCGATGAATCAGATTATTTAAATAGTTGTCAGAAAATTTTAAGGCCTCTCGTATTCCTAAACAGGCAAATCAAAATGACTTAAATGTATTTTCAACTTCGAGTTTTGGACCTATCTAAAATGAAGCTGTTATTAGTCTAAATGGAAGCAACGTTGCGAGGAATATAGTATTAGATCATAATTACTTACAAAAAGGCACAAACTGCTCAAAAATGTCTCATATTAATCAATTTTCTTTTCTCTCGAAAAGTCAAACAGGAAAGTTGTTACCAAATTGGTAAATCTGAGGCAGAATTTGACATGTACCAAATTCATCGCAACGTTACTTCTAAAGTTTGAAAACAGATTTAAAATAAAAAATACAAGGGCTGATCTTTCTGCAATGAAAAATGTATGTAACAATGTACGCTTTTGGTGATTTATTATTTATGACAACATTGTTTTCAAATATTTTGTTATTATGTAAATTTATTGTAAAGTTTAACCACATATTATCATTTAAAATGTAATATTGCTTGGTTTGGAAAATAAATGAATAATTCAGAAATCGAATTTTATTTCGACAATCTATTAATAATAGTGAATGTCTGGGCAAATAAATTGAGAAAGTCCTTCATCAAATAAAGGAAGAAGAAGATTGACGTATGTGCATATATTTACATACATATACATACTACCCGTTCCTGTCAACGTGTTGTGGTATAATTCTATGTACCCTGTCTTCTTAATATATATGTTTTGTGGTTTATAGCAAACAATCGCAATCAAGAAATGACAGGCAAATTTTTAGTCGTCCTATGTACACTTCAAATCAAGTTACGTAGAGAAGAAAGGACAGGCAAATTTTTGGTTGTCCTAGAAAAAAGCATTGTAATAATAGGTATCGTGTTACATCTCCGCGCTCGCCTAGTTTTATATCATTGCATATTTTCATCGGATTAACTGCCTGCTCGCCTTAAAATTCCCCGCTATGTTGTACAGTGTGTTCAATGAGCGAAAATGCAACTCGAGTGGAGCCTTTGTTTAAAAATAACTTTGAGTCACGTCTATAAATAACTCTAAGTTCATTAGCTTCGGTAAATATGGAGTCATGTTTATAATAGCTGTTTCATCTTTGGTGAAAATAAGTCATCTTTAAAAATAAATGTTAACGTTCATTGAATTTGACGATAATGTAATTTAAGCTATGTTTAAAAACAACTATTTCAGTTCAGCTGAACTAACCTTGAAAGTATCCTATTTATTAAATGTGTCATTTTAAAAATAACTTTGAGTCACGTCTATAAATAACTATATTTAGGTTCTTTTTACTATATCAGTTAATTTTCGCTAACATTCAAATTATCCTATCCGTAAAGTTTTATGACTTCATTAAAGTTCTTTGTCTCGGGCTATAACGTTGAAAGTATCGTATTGCCTTAAAGTGCTACTATTCTAAGAATGTTATTTGACTTGAGCTATTATTAATTAAACTAACCTTGAAAATAACACATTGCCGTAAAGTTTTATGACTTTTTATTCTGGGAATGTTATGGACTCTTATAATGCTCATTCGAGTTAACCTTGAAAGTATCCTATTGCCCTAAAGTTCTATGACCTCGGAAGTGTCACATTACCTGGAGTCTATTGCGCATGCATTGGAATTTAAATTTCCCGCTTTTTTGTGTCCCAGAATCCTTCTAGTACGCTACTAACTGAATAGCTTGTTTCGTAAAGCACTTACTGATTACGATCTGGTAAAATACCCGATGCACTTGAAAATTCCTTATTTTAGAGGTGTATTTATGCGAGACAATTTACCTAAGAAAGTTTGGAAATACGAAAACGGTATATTTAATTTAGATAGTTCTCAGAATCTTGGGTCTCATTGGGTAACCTACAAGAAACGAAAGGATGCTGCAGTTTATTTCGATAGTCTCTGTAATTTCAAACCTTCCAAAGAACTCATTAAATATCTCAATGTTGAGGATTTGACGTATAATAGAGAAAGATATCAGGACTTTGACAGCTTTATTTGTGGTCATCTGAGTAGAGGGGTAGTAGGCGTCCTGAAACAGGTTTTCGCACCACAATTCAATTTGCAGCGCATGCGCGAGCTTCGACCAATGACGAGCGACTTTAAAGTCAGTAAATGACATTTAAGAGAGGAAATTAATGAACCTTTAGGTAACGTGACACTTTAAAAGTTAATACCATTGAAGGTAACATCATACTTTCAAGTTCAACACCAAGAAACCTTGAATATGGAATCATAGAACTTTAAGGTAACAGTCGTAAGATACTTTAAATGTTATCTTGCATAAATATAATATGACAGGTCGTGTCGAAAAGTTGTAACATTCTTAGAATATGGAGTCACAGAACTTTAAAGCCACATGAAACGTTCAAGGTTAACTCTTACGTAGGTCATAAACTCAAATAGATATTTATAAGCACATTTGCCGACGCTAATGAATTTAAATAATTATTTTTAAACGTGACGTGGTACTCTGTTTCAATTACATTATCATTGAAGGTCAAATATCTATTTATAAACATGACCTACGTTCATCGAAAGTCAAATAGTTATTTTTAAACTTTCAAATTACATTTTCATTTACCTGAGCACAGTGTATAGCTTGGAACTAAGAAGAAAGTGCAAGTAATATGAGGCGCTAAGTAGTGGTACCACACTCTTTGGCTTTAACAGCTTAGAAACGGTATGGTGTAACTAATCAGCAGCAAAAATAAAATGCAACAATAGCTCTTTGCATTTATTAAAACAAAGGCGATTCAATTGAAATAATTTAGTAAAATAACTCATGTTGTTTGCAGACCAGCTTTTAGAGTCACAATTTGTTTAAGGCCCTGTATACAAACTGAAATAGCAAAAATATACTCGACCAATTTGTTTATGTAAGACATTTTTATTTGCAGCAATGCAATGTCGTAATCCTTAATGCATTGTTTTCAAGCGTAATAATAAATGAAACATAATATCGCTAACTTCTATTTAAGATGTACGAGGTAAAGTAGTGAAAATACGCCACACTCGATGCGATGCGCCAATAGATTTATGCATTAATCAACGCAGGGATGATCTAACTTAAATAATATAAAGCTTCCCATATAATAAAACGCATATTTTAAGGACTAATGATTCAATCCCCGATTACAGTATCAACCAATAATACCATGTGCGTACAATAAGATTTTCCATCTAGTGTGCTGCTATCATTTTTTATCAAGTTTACTTTTGGTCCTTATGCTTAAGCAGTATCTTAAACACACAAGTAGAGAAACATAATCTTAAAAAAATTGCTGTACTGATTTGATTTTGCAATGGAAGAAAAATCTTTTACTGTTGAATCCTACTTTCGAAACGCCCAAAAAGACAATAGTGAATGAACCTCTTCTATTTCTGATTGTACTGCAGAATTTTTATGTCAAGCTCAAATGTTAATTATCCAAGTGTGGATACAGTAAAAAACATGACAAAAAATAACGACAACCTTCAAGTTGGGAAAACTTTTTGTACACATGATAGTTGACGTCTCCTGGAGAATAAAATTGATACATTAAAGGCTAATGCCATTCTTTATCTCGATTGAAGGGATATAAACTCAAAGGATCATATCAATGAACTAACTAATGAACTTTAAGGTTTATAGAACTGTAGATTGTTGCAATTTATAACATCTACTGTTTCATGGAAAATCAAATAAATACTTTAAAGGTTAATAGCATTGGGAGTATTGACTAACATAACTGTGTTTAAATTTATTGGAGGTCGACTTCGTGATTCCTAGAATAAGGAAGCATAGAACCTTAAAGTAGTGTGATTGTGAAGGTTAACTCGAACGCATGTAACATGGTAGGTCGAGTCAAAGAACTTTAACATTCCTTGACTATGGAGTCACCTAACTTTATGGCGATATGAAACTTTCAAGGTTAACTCATAAAAAGCTTAAATTTGCCGAAGCAAATGAACTGAAATAGTTATTTTTAAACGTATCCGGTACCCTCTTTAAATTACATTATCTTCAAAGATCAAATATTTATCTATGAACATGACGCATATTCATCGAAAGTCGATGAATCATTTTAAAACTTTCAAATTTGCCTGAACCTACTGCACTGCCTAACATGAAACTGAAATAGCGGGGAATTTTTACACCAAGAACGCACAACTAATCCGAGGCACTGGTGGTGGTACTGCACTATTTCCCTTAAACACCTTAGAAAATTTAATATTTAAATTAACGCCAGCAAATGTAATGCAATAATAGCTCTTTGCATTAATTAAAACAAGGAAGATCTATTCCAAATATTTAAATTATAAAAAGAAGCAAAATGACCAATGTCGCTTACAGTTCAGTTTTTAGATTCATAATATGCTTAACAAATGTTTATTTTCCTAGGGATTTCTTTCAAGGAATACGAACTAAAAGCGAAAATCTACTTTGACAAATTCCTTCATGTAACACATTTTTATTCGCCTAAAAGCCGTAATTCATTGTCTTCAAGCGTAATATTATAAATATGCAACATAATATCGCTACCTTCTATTTGAAATAGATATACGAGGTGAAGTAGCGAAAACATGCCGCATTGGATGTCATGCGCCTAGAGAATGAAATGGATACATTAAAGGCAAATGCCATTTGTAATCTACATTAAAAGTAAATGAACTGTTCTACTCAAGTACTCGGGAAATTTATAAACTCTAAAACATCACATCAATGAACTCTGAGCTTTATAGAACTTTAGGTTGTTGCAAGTTGCAACAGCTATTTTTTCCTGGGCTATGAAATGGCTACTTTAAGGGTTAATGGCATTTAGAATTTTGATTTAGGATACTCACGCTTATATTTATACCTTCTTAGACTATTCGAGTTAATAAATTTAAGCTATTTTTAAGTATAACTCGGCTTAGACTTAAACCATAATTTTAAATTTCACAAATCTATGTTGTGTCGACGTATTCATTAGAAGCTAAATAATTCAAGATTTCTGGAATATGAAATTGATACGTTAAAAGCTAATGATAAGTCAATTAAAGTTTTTTGCATCCTGTTGCTTGACATTCTATTTTATGTTTAGACCCACCGTGGGATGAACATCCTGTATAACATATTAATTTTTCTATAGATAGGCATACGAATTGAAATAGAGAAAAGCCAATCCGTTCGTTGATGTAACACATTTTTTATTAAATGAAACAACGCAGTCCATTGTCCTCAAGTGTAATAACCCAAGGAGCACATTATATTGTCGAAACGTTGTTTTGATATTGGCTTAATATTGGTACATTATTATTGTATTCCCATGGTATCCCCAATATTGGCTTAATATTGTTTTGAAAAATATTGTCGAGTAATATTCACCCAACATTGCATTTCTTGTTTCTAACAATATTGTGTTTTACCTCTATTGGACCAAGATTGTTATTACAATATTGCTTTAACATTGGTTTAAAATATTAGTGGGATACCTCAGATATATTGTTTGTCCAACGTTGGCATATATAATGTTATACCAATATTGTTTCTTAACTAAGGACCATTATATTTACCGCTGAGAATGCGGGAAACGGACGACAAAATTGCTGGGTTCTGCGTAAATTACAAGAGCCCACATTTGTAATTTTGGAAACATTTTGTTGGAAGGGGCCTAAGATTTACGGTATTTTGGACGTCATCAAAACCAGTTTTAATAAATAAGATTGCTCTTGATCATTAATTATGCAGGTAATAAATTGTACAAAACATCAGTGTGTTGTAAATTTACTTATTGGGGGTTGACAAATAAACCAAAGAAATCTATCAATCAATTATCATAAATTTGTAACGCTACACTTAGAATTTCTTTTTTAGATGCGTATACCCTGATTTAATAAATTTAGATTATCAATGTGTTTATAGTAAGATGTTTCTATTTCCTGAAACATATTTTCTACACAAATTCACAATCACCCCTATAATTCAATTTCTAAACGAAAATGTACATACATATAAGTAATTATTGCCCAAGTATTTAAATTTTATACATGTGTAACTTAAAACCGTTATTGAAACAATAGTAGACTTGTGGAATCGTCGCGTCGCATAGTGTGGTAAACTAAATTTTTGCAATAAAGCCATATATTTTTATATTTACTACTCTGTCATTGTCTACATTGCCAGCTTTCTATTCTAACATTCTCTTCGTAACCGAAAACTGTCTCCCATCAGAAAAGGGAAAAGTCCACGGGGCTGGTGAGTTTGGCGCAACCGTCAATTCGAATTGCGATGCGCGAAGAACCCAGACAATTTTCCCACACTTTCAACCTCTGCATTTGACGGATACACTCGGATGTTTTCGTGTATATCCGATATCTAACGCTTGCGCATTGCTAATTATCCCCGTAGTGAGGCCGTGAATAGTGAGAGGTGTTTGTCGTTGGTTCCGAATATACACATAAATGGTAAGTACTTTGTTTAATTATATTTATACAAAACGAAAATGAGCAATAATGACGTATAAAAACCTAAAGTTTATGCCGTTTCCTGCAATATGTTAAGTTTAATATAAAGTTACATTCACAACCTCTCCAATGTACAGGCATATTAGAATTAGTACTTTAAATTTAATACCCATTGCATTTCGAAATTAATGAAAAATAAGTATACAGTTTTTGTACGATAGGTATTATCACAGAATAGATATTAGCTTAAGCATACAGTAGCGACAAAAAGCGTTAGTACCTTTGATCTTGAAGTAGCTAAGATCGTTGACCTTCTGCCATGTTGGGGATTGTACGCGCCCGCGAAAATTTAAATTTATTTATTAAACAAAACAATCGAGTTTATTAATTTCAATAATTTTTACCGGATGCGTTTAGATTAGAGACTTATTTCATAATAGAAATCTCAGGTACCTGAAACTAAATTTATATGTTCTTATATGTAATTTACAAAAAAATAAATGACTTCTTTTGTTGTAGCTATTTTGTTTAAAAATCCACTATTTTTAGCTTAACTTAAATTATTACGTAATGTCAAGCTGGGATATAGTAATCTTTAAAAAAGACAATACTTGTGAATATCTGCCCACTTCTTGGGCAATAAATTTACAAAAGAGCATGTATTTGTGGCCCAAGAAAGTACCGTTAAAACAGATTAATAAAATAAGGAATAATTGTATGAAACCAACATGTGACATTGAATATGATGAGTGGGCTGCCACTTGTAAAGCCACAGTATATGAGCTGAGACAGGCTCGTGAGCTCACTGAAAAGGCAATGTACACATCGAATTTGTCAGAAAACGATGTCGATCAAGAGGACCTTGATGATGAAGGAAATTATGAAAGAGAAGTAAGTGAAGCATCCAATGATGAAATTTTAGCAGCTCCTTCTATAGTCAAGGCTAAACAATCGTCTAAAAATTCTCCAAAAATATTTTATCATCAGAATGCTGCTTCATCTTCTCAAATCCTAGCTCCAAATCGATTAAAAGGTAATTTTAAAAATTTTTTGTTAAGTTGATATTAAACGACATTGCTTAGCTTGTCACGTCATGAATAACAACTTGACTAATGATTCATTGGAAGCTTATTCTTCTGTAAATAATAAAAACGAAGGTAATTTTAGTACAACGAAAAATACTGCCTTATTTTTTGTATATATTACGTGTTTTTACTGTGTTTTAGAACAAACTGAGATAATGAAGGAGCTAAAGAAGGTGACCAAAGCCTTGACCGGTATAAAATAGGATATTTTAGAAATGAAAAACGACCTAACCCAAATAAATATCAAGTTAGATAGCTTAAGCCAGAATCAGAATAAATTTGCTCATGCAAGTTTTTTCACATTTGATTTACCCCTAACTACAGAGTTACAAGTAGATGAATTGGAAGAGAAAATTGGAGATTCAACTAATGAAGATTTTCAAGAACTGGTAAGGTATTATGATTTGAAAAATACAAGGACTCCATTAATTTCTGTTCAGAATGTGCTTTTATTAATGAGGAAGTTGATGGGTCGCAAAGTGAGCCTGCAATATTTGTCTCGTGGGAAAAAAGGAAAAAAAAAATTTCTCCCAATTAAATTTATTTAAAGCTGTCATAGGTAATATTAATAATTTTTGCTTCAAAACATAATTTCATGAACTCATATATTTGTTTTTTTAGAAGCGGTTAAAGTCAATTTTAATTCTACAGATTTGGAAATATGCCAGTTTATTAGCACAGCATTAGCTACTGCAGGAGATAGGGATGGTGGACGGAAAATGAGAGGACTAGAAGGTTTGTTTGTTACTAAAATTTACAAATAATATTTTTAATTATGATTTCTTTCAGCTGAAGAAAATGATGATGAATGAATTACCATATTACTAGTAATAAATGTATTTGTTTCAAAAATAATAAATTTAATAAGGTGTTAAGTTTTTTCCTATTTTCAAAGAAATATATCATATCAAATTGAAGCAAAATTATTGATAATTTTATGAACACGTTTGGTGAGTATATAAGTGTAATGAAATGTGGATTATTTGAATTAGGACCAAGTGTGGTTTATGTAGATAATCAATCTTACCTAAAAATATATTTATATACAAGATGCAAAGATAACTTTGCATTTTGTGTGTATTTATGGTTATTTTATTGTTTACATTAGTTAATAAATCTAACACATTTATATAGAAAAAGTAACAACTACTTATAACTTCAAAAAATAGTCACTTCCTTTTCTTGAACCATTTTCTCTTTCACAACCTTGATAAGCCACGTTGCAATGACTTTCAGATAATTGATAAGAATTTATGAAGACTACCAAAACCAATAACTGAGTGAGTTTTAAATTTTGCGAAAGAACGATTAATATGTTTTGATATAAAAACTTAATTTATATTTATTTAAAGACAATGTATCATAAAATCGGAATTTTAAATAGATTAAAATAAAACCTGACAGATATTATTACACATTGTCTTTAAATAAATGTACGCTTGGTTTATATATAACTATTAAAACATGTTAATTGTTCAATGCCAATATTGGCGTAAGTTTTTTATTTTTTCTTGGTCCAATGTCAAGAAAAAATATTGGGAGAATATTATCAATATGTTATTGAACCAACATAGATCTAAATCGTTGGGCCAATAATGGCAGATGATCTTGGGCAAATATTGCCGAATGTCCACATTTTTTATTGGCTCAATCTAGAATAACTAGCTTGGCACAATATATCCTCATATTGGTCAAATATTGGAGCAATATCTGTGTGCTACTTGGGAATATACGAAATATAATATCGCTATCTTATATTCAAGATATACGAGGTTAAGTAGTCGCAAATACTACGAATAATGTCACAATAGCTCGTGCATTAATTTATACATGAGCGATCTAATTCAGACATAAATATTATAAGCAGATATACCGGGTGTTTTTTTTTTAGTTGGGAGGTTACCTTTATATGGAGTATCACTCATTATAAAGGTAAACTGATTTTGTCGATATGGCAAATCGGAACTAAACTACCTTTCAAAAATATTTTCAACTTCCTCCCACTTCCGGTTATACCGGAAGTGGACATCAACTTTCTTATTATAAATAGCAACCCCCAAATTTTATATTTTATTTGGATTTTACGTAGAAAAATAAGATGAGTTTATGTATACATATTTATTGCTATCCTTGGTAGTTTTTAAGATATTTCAATTTTTCGGAAGAAACTGTCAGAAAAGAGGGTTATTTTGACTCTTTGTATCTTTTTTATTATTTGCAATAAAAACATGAAATTTTGTTTGAAGTCATAAAATATTATGGAGACTGTAATAACGTAATCAAGTTTTACATTTATTACACAGGGTGATGAAAATTTTGTGATCTTTATTCTTTTTGTTTTATTCAAAAAAACTCTGTTTTTTTAAATAGGAACTATGTGTTTTTTAAACATTTTCAAATTTCTTACGTAAAAAGAAGAAAAAAGTTATATTACTAATTTCTTAAAATTTTGCACCTTTACAGAGATATAATGCAAAATGAAAAAGAAAAATATATCTCTTTTTTTTAGTAGCAACTTGGTAGTAGTCAACAAAATTTTCAAAAAAAAATACAACCACAAGGCTTAAAAATTTTAGGCTAAATAACATTTAAAAGATAACCGCACAAGACGAATAAGTTTTTGGCTAATTGTTAGAATACTTACTGAAAAATGTTTAGGTAGCCACGAATGTAAGTTTCGTAAAAATGTTTTGTTAAACAGACTTCTCATTTTTGGTATAATCAAAATCAACAACAAATGTTCTAGAAAATTCGTCTTTTAACTGTTATGCTGTTAGATTAGAACTCGGGATTTTTAAGCGTTAAATTTTACAATGAAAATTAAAATGGAAATTTTTTAGTAATTTTTTTTACGACTACTGCATGACAAGCATATTGCTAGGAACAATCGGATGTGCTTAAAAACGTTACTCAATTCGAAATCTTAAAATATGTCTTTAAAGGTATTGAAAGAGAATATCGCCCTTGTTGTTCTTGATGTAAATTTTTTGTCAATTATTTTTGTTTCCTATTACTTATTATGATTAATTCTTTAAGCCTTTATTGCCCACAGTTAATTTCCTACTTGAACAAACAAAAAATGTTTGATTTTTTTTATTTTGAGATTTATGTAAAATACCTCTGTAATGGCACAAAATTTTAAAAAATAAGTAATATAACTTTTTTCTTTTTTTTATGTGAAGAATTCAAAAATAATTAAAAAACATATAGTTCCCATTTAAAAAAAACAGAGTTTTTTTGAATAAAACAAAAACAGCAAAGATTATAAATTTTCCATCACTCTGTATAATAAATGTAAAATCTGTTTACGTTATTATAGTCTTTATAATATTTTCTGACTTCAACTTAAATTTCATGTTTTTACTGCAAATAATAAAAAAGATACAAAAAGTCAAAATAGCCCTCTTTTCTGTCATTTTTATTCGAAAAATTGAAATATCTTTAAAATAATCAAAGGTAGCGATAAACATGTATACATAAACTCACCTTATTTTTTTACGTAAAATCCAAATAAAACATAAAATTTGTAGGTTGCTATTTAAAATAAGAAAGTTGATGTCTACTTCCAGTATAATCGGTAGTGGGGGGAAGTTGAAAATATTTTTAGAAGATAGTTTAACCCCGATTAGTCCCATCGACAAAATTAGTTTGCCTTTATAATAAGTAGTATTCCATATAAAGGTAACCTCCCAACTAAAAAAAACACCCGGTATATGTATGTATTTTTTTAATCTTAAGTTATTAACGATTAATTTATTCTCTTATAATTAGGTTACGCAAACAACTAAATGTTTTTTATTTCAAAAGTTACCGGTTCTCAATCATGTACTTGTATTGTTTAAATCATCCGAAGAAAGATATTCAATTTCAATAATTTTCTTTTTACAGTATAGGTTTGTTCCAACCGAACATCAAACTAGTTTGCAACCGTCCGGCGCATGTGCATTCAAAATTTACCGTTCCAACCAAGTGCAAACTCCAACCCAACTGGCAGTCCGGTGTTCCAACAGTGCTCTGACTAGTTCGTGAATTGATTTGTGATCAATCAGAACAGTCAGCAGCCGA
Organism: Dastarcus helophoroides; assembly: GCA_028583605.1. Lineage (NCBI taxonomy): Eukaryota > Metazoa > Arthropoda > Insecta > Coleoptera > Bothrideridae > Dastarcus > Dastarcus helophoroides. Next base: position 19,023,630 of record CM053331.1, on the reverse strand, counting down.
GAGCTTGTACTGGCAGTTGGGAACATGCGCAATAAGTAATCGATAAGCGGTATCTAATTTCTCAGCTGTTATTTGTTAATACGATTGTCAAATGTTTTGATCTTGTCGGAGCAAATGTAAATTGTGTTGTTAAGTTCTGAATTATATTTTTCATCCACTATATTTGCTCAAAAATAACAAAAATGAATTTCGTAGAGGGATTTATATGTGATGAAGATTTATTTTCATCGCTTTCGATTGAGACAGAGGGCGAAGACCAGAGGTTTTCCGAGGTTTTCCGTTCCAACGTGTACAATCCCAAACCAGTCGGAGTGCACGCATGCGTACGAACTAGTTCATGAATTAGTCGGAAACTAATCAGAAATGTTCGGTTGGAACAAACCTAGTATATCTTCTCTTAACCGCCCATCTCCGGACTAGACAAGTGGTCGGTTGTCGTTTTAGGCGGTTAATCCGGCATGTACTAAGCGTATTATTTTTCACGTTGAAAAATGGATTTTCAATGTTGGAATATACATTAAGATGGTAGTAGTTTGGACAGTTTTCGATATTTGGTTTGCTTAAGGGCCGATAGATCTCGAAACAAATAAAAAAGATTATTTTTCAAGTTTCAAATATTAATCAAATATTAAATAGTGTGGACTTTTAATGTAATTTTTCTATTAATTCGTTAAAACGGGGGCGATCTAATCCAAATAATTAAATTATGACAACAAACAAAATGACTCATATTGGTGCAGTCTATTTTTTATAGCTTTTAGACTTATAATTTGCTTAACACCCTGTATGTCATATTTATTTTCCCAGAAATTTTTTCGAGGTATGCGAACTGAAATAGCGAAAATCTACTCTGTCCGAGTCGTTCGTGTAACACATGCTTATTCAAAGAAATATCATATAAAAACAGACCAAATGACTTATATTACTTGCAGTTTAATTTTTGGATTCATAATTTGCATAACACCCTGTGTATGTCATAAAATTTTTCTAGAGATTTTTTTAAGGCACATGAACTAAAGTCGCGAAAATCCAATACATATTTCTGCTTAAATTCTTCAAAAATTTAAATGTACTTGAAAAACCTATGAAAAAGAATAAAAGTCCGAATCATGTATAAAAATTGGGGTGGTCAATAAGTTAATTTACCTTTAAAGGTCGAATAATTTTTTTTCCCATTTTGTGTCTTTACAAAGCCCTTCGAACACTTAATTAAAATTAATGCCATTATGGCTGAAATACCTTGTAAGATAAATTATTTTGAGGTATTTTTGCGTTTCTACCAAAAATGAGGATCTTAAAAGTTATTTAAGATGGATTGTTTTCATTGAATCGCACTGTATTAATTAATGATATAATGACGGAAACATCCTTTATTTAGTGGGTCTTCATGAAATTTATAATAATTATTTAGAATTGAAAAGCTTCCAATTATCAGCGTTAGATCTACTATTTAGATAAATTAGAATAACCTTATGGTTTTTATAAACAACTTGCGTTTATCTGCTTTTACAACGTACCGCATAGAGAAACTAATTCAAGTCGGCAGGAATGCACACATAAAAGGACAGTCATAACGGGCTCAAAAACTCATTAAATCCCCTGGATGAAAGAGTAATTACCTTTAAAATAAACATTTTTTATTTTTTTAGCTTAAATAAATGAAAAACAGAAGGCAGCTACTTTTCGAAGAATTGTAGTAATATGGTCGGTATAGATAGAATGCAATACGCCTGCAATAACATTATGACTGTTACTTTAATCCATGTCTTTGGTAAATGTGTTTAAAGATCGAAAACACAAAAACACAACCTGCTTCTAAATATGTATACCTGGTTGTACAGGGTGAGTCAGAGAAAATTGTTTGAGCTTAACATGCTCTATATTAATGTGGCTGGTTTAAAAGATACAGGGCTTTCAAAATTTTAATTTTTGATGTAAGGACTACGAATTTTAAGTTTATTTTGACCTTTCTTCCAAAGGGCGCCAGATACCCAATATTATTTGTGTAAATTAAGACTTCTTTTTTTTGTCTGTTGAGCTACAATTAAAACAAATAAAGAATATAAAAGAACAATTAATTCCCAAAGAAAAATTACTTTTCTTTGACTCGTCTAAAACTATCGGTTTTTAAGATATTTGCATTTAAAAGTTTTAATGTATTTTTTACGATTTTTTAAGCCGCCGATATTATAATATGCTTTCAAATTTGAAGAATTTAGTTTTGCCGAAAGAATTAAATTATATTTAGGAGTTGTAGTAAATAATCCAAGAAATGGCAAATACATTTAGGAATAATAAGGAATTTTTGATTTTAAAATTTAAGAAAGTAAAATTTAAAATTTAATGAAGCAGGTGGTAGACCCTTCCAACATTCAGTGTGAAGTTTGTTATTGTCTCTAGTACCAATAATTTTAATTGTTATTTACTGTGGCTTTGACTCCTTCTCAGTATCATTGCATATTTTAAAAATAAAAAATCATAATAAATTTATTTTTTAATGTAATTACATTGAACCTTTTAAATACAAACAACTCAAAAACCGATAGCTTTAGGCAAGCCAACCAAGAGTATCTTTTATTTGTAGAATTAGTTGTTTTTTTATAATATTAACCTGCTTTAAGCATAAAACAAAAGATAAAAAAAATGCTTTAATTTACGTTAATAGTAATGTACTACTATTACTACTACTATCGCCCTCTAAGGGAAAAGTTAAAATAAACTTAAAATTCTCAATTACTACCTAAAAACATAACATTACCAAATATTAAGTTAATAGCATTAAAACTTTCCCAATTATTGAGAAATTTCCGAATAGAATTTAAACTTTGAACACTCTGGATCTCTTAAACCAGCGACATTAGTATCAAAAATGTAAAGCTTAATCGTAATATTTTGGTGTATTGTATCTCCAATTTAATGTTGGCCCCTTTTTTTCTCACTCACCGTGTATAATTTAGGCTAGTATTTGTGTACTTAATTCCAATCATTATTTATAATATAAAGATTTGGAAATAGGTAAAATATGTGTACAGTCTACTTGATTACTAATGTTTCAAGTTATAACTCCACACATTTTTAGACACCTCATGAAAAATGAAAAGGGGCATTTTCTTCTGTAATTTCTTTATTTGCAATTCGGATAACAAAACCTTAATTATTTTCACTTAATTTCTCTGTGGCTTTACTTTCTTCCTCAAAATGAATAATTTCTGAGAAAACTGTAGTAATTTTCATTATTCCTATGAGCCTCGTATTGGATTTTCTCATTTGCGAATTAGTCAAAATTTTATGAAGAATATTATATGTAACACGTCATGTAGTAAAAGTAAAAATAGGCATCATTATAAGAAAAGAATAAATATATATATATATATATATATATATATATATATATTGAGAGATCTGATAATTACAATCCTCCGACTGGAGAATTTATCGGAGACTGACGAGCTAGAATAACACGGCTTGGGAAGCTATATTAAAGAATTTGGCGGCCCTAAAAATTACTCTTATTTATATTATTTAACAAAAAATCAGAAAGATGGCGTTGTTTGTAAAGTTAAGGGTTTTAAATCGGATTACAACGTATCTAAATTAATTAATTTTAAATCGATAAAACACATGGTCTTAAGAAAGTCAGAATTTGATACATTGGATATAGCAATAACGACCATAAGACGTACAAGAGAACACGAATTGGTGACCAAGGAAAAAATTAAAAAATACAGACTAAATTCGACCAAACGCTTCTTCTTGGAAAATCACGATTTAGTTCTGTGGTGAGTCGAGTTATACTAAACTGTTCTATTTCCTCGTTGGTTTTATTTAATTGCATTTTATTCAATATTTTCTTGGAAATATTAAATCTACAAATATTGTACTATATAAAATTTTTTTTTTTAAAATAACATTTTGCGTGAGAAACAGATTTCTTAGCGTTCACAAATTAGATAAGGGTTATTTGTTAGGCCTGGTTTGTTTCAAGCACAGATACCTAAACTGAGTAAAATATCATGTTAGTTTTGAAGTACCGCTGAAAAGTAGAGTAATAAATAAGGGTAAAAGTGCCGATAACGGCGACGACCGTAGCAAATATCTCGGAAAGGCCATGTGGTCGACTGAAGGAATTTTACGTTCAAAAAAACGCCCTTATAAACACGTACAATTGTAAGTTATTTAAATTTCAATTATCGAAGTAAAACTTGCAAGATAAAAGGACGACGTTATTCAAAAGGGGTTTGCAGTTTGATTTGCACTTTAAGAATCCTTTTCAAAATTGATTTAAGGGCTAATTTGGATTAGAAATATTTAAATTAGTAGAAATTCTGCATTCTCATGCCCTCTAGCGAGATGCAGAGGATATCTTTCGGTCCCCAGAAGTTAAGGGTAGGGGGTGTGAACATAAAACACGAAAGACCAATTTTAAGATAGTCCGGTACTACCCTTCGAGGAAATTAGTTTAAAAATTATAGTTAAGAACTCAACTTCGATGAAATTGATTTAAAAATTCTGGTCAAGTGCCAAACTTCGATGAAATTAGTTTAAAAATTATAGTCAAACACGGTACTTCGATGAAACTAGTTATGCAAACGAGTACGAAATACGGGAGTTTAAAAATGAAAAATTACTTCTGTTTGTGCTAATTAACGTGAATGAACACAAAAAAAAACAACTTCTATTTCTGTTCAACGTGAAGTTCTTGTGCCATTTGTGTGATGTTTGCTACGGGATAAATAGGCAAGTAAATTTTAAATTGTCCGATGATTTTATTTGATGGTTTTTTCGCTCTTATATGATTTAATTAACTTTTCCTAAAATTTGAGAAATACTTGTTCCTAATTTTGATCAATCCGGGTTTGGGGGGCGTACACAAAAAAAAAGAGAAAGGAATTTAAAAAAATCCCACAACAAACCGAATGAATGAGAAAGTCGTTGTTAGAAAATTATTATTGGGCCAAGAACCCTACCGCTGACTGGTGCAACTACCAGTCTTAGTTTCAAAAAAAAAGAGAGAAAAAAAAACAAAACCAAAAAGAGTAGAAAGAAAAAAAAAAAAGATGAAAACCAATAAAGCAAATTTGCTTCGAAAACCTTCTATTTTCTTAAGGTCGTTTTTCGATGTTCTGCTGTTGGAAGCTGAGTTTCCAGGGGTTCAAAAAATCGATAACACCCATCACCGCAGGCTCGGTAACTGACAGCAGACATCTATATTAGGATTTGCTGATGATGTACTGTACGTTCTCGAAACGGAAAAAAAAGGAAAACCGGAACCGGTGTTGTAAGAAGGTTGTCTGAAGAACTTTCCAGACACAGGCAAAACCCCAAACGCAGGTGAGCTTCTGGCTGCGTCCCCTCGGGATCATACGCCTGAACACACTGGGGGCATAAGTAACCTCTCCTGGCCTCTGTTTTGGCGTATTTACCCGGCCTGCCATATCCGTGGGTCCCCTCATCGGTTACACGTCCAAAAAAAAGGACCCCCTATATAGGCCACGGAGAATTACAACACCGCGCGTCGCGATCGGGAAGCTTTTGCAAATTTACTAATCTATATTCGCATGCCTAGATTTACTGTCAACATAAATTTAGTAACGTAGGCGGGCGAGCAGTATCAGCATCAGCTCTCGTTAGGGAAATGTTTTGACGAAAGAAATGAGAACTTCTTGCCAGTTTCTAACTTTAATTTAAATGTTTTTTGTGCTAAGTCAAGCTTAGCCACTTTCTAAGCCAGGAAACGCCCATTCTATTAGAACAGTAGCCGTAGAAGTAGATGTAGTGTTGGAAGGGCAAATTCTGCTCAGAAAGTTTCTATGAAATTCGAACAATATTTCTAGTCTATTTTATGACACTGGTTTGAGTTCGAGTGATTGAGTTTAGTATGAAAAAAAAAACAGAAAACAAACAAAGGAACAAGTTAACAAAGGAAAGAAAGAAAGAGTGAGAGAACGAGAAATGAGTAAGATTAAATCAACATTTATAAATTTGATTTATTACGTTAAATCACAACTTCATTTCCAAGCTTGAGCTCCATTTTCTCGTAGCATTATCCTTTGGATATTGTTAGCTCAAAGCTTTAACAAGAAACTGTATGCTATGTGAAGTATGCTTGAATTAAGAAACGACAAAAACAAAAGAATTGGGGAAAAAACAGACACCTGAAAATAGTTTGAGAACCTCTGTGTACAAACTAACCAGCGAATACCCACCGATAATCAGGTACAAAGTTAGCTGCATTTGGTTTGAAAACCTTCGAGTACAAACTAAATGGCCCAGCTGGGGAAAGCATTGCACTTATTAGGGTTAAAATAAACTTTGGGAAACTAATAACCGACGCACCATATACGAGCGAAAGAGTTAGACAAAGAATGTTAGATTAATTGTGCTTAATGAATTCTCTTAATTTTTCTAAAGAAATATTTCTCTCAGATCTGTGTCCAGCAAATTTAAACAAGTTGAAACAAACAGGTTCACTTTATTTTGTTGTATTATATTTAAGAACACTTGAAAATCACAAACTTGAAATTTTGTTGATTTATTTGTTGACCTATTGTAATAAAACGTTGAGGTCAATTGTTGTTTGAATTTGATAACACTTCCCTGTCGACTCTACGAGCTGGGGTTACAATTTATTGAAATAAAATAATTTTAAACACAACGTAGACAAATTGGGTCCGAAAATCGAAAGTGAATTATTCTTGGAAAATTTTTAAAGATGAGCAAAATTCGACAATTTTGAAAAACTATATACAGTCACTGGTTATGGTCACAACCGGTTCGGTTGGGCTGCTCATCACAGTACTTTTTGGGTACAACAGATTAAAAACTTAGACACTCAGATTCTAAGCTACCTAGCATCTTAGCAGAGGATACCCTCTAATCAGCTTTACAGTTCTCTATTAGTTGTCTAATAGTTGGTTTTAGTTTTCTATTAGTTGGTTGTATAGTTGCTTGGTGCTTTAGTATATGCTGAAACAATTTATTTTTTGACGCAACAAAAAAAAAGGATTGAGACTGATTAGTTTTCATTTTAGAAAAAAATGGATTTCTATCATTTAGTTTATTCTGATTCAGACACCGATGATCCTAACATTGATTATAATTATTTTACCGGAGACGATGCAGATTCTAACACTCATTATAATTATTTTACCGCAGAAGACGCAGATTCTAACACATATGGTGGCTATTTTTCGGATGAAACGTCATCAACCGCTAACGATTCATTTCTTTCCATTGAAATGGGTAAAGTAGTTTATGGAAATCCTCCATGGTTTTGTGTATTTGAAGAATACGTTGAATTAAATAAAAAATTATACTGCACCTTCTGCGCAGGTGAATTCAAATTAAACTTTAAAAAAAGTAAACACTACACCTCATCTTTAGTTAATATGCTAATTTGAAATTGTAGTAAATGTAAAGCTTCGTTAATTTTGGTTAACAGAATAGATAATTGTTTTTTCTGTAAAGGTGTAGTGGAGAAGAAGTTAAAAGAAAATAAAATGGATGAAATTTACGAAATTACCTCTAACGATTTTGATGGTGAAAGGTTAATTTCAAATAAAAATAATGTTGGAGACATTAAAATACAAAAAAAAAAATACTGAAATTTTCGATTGTAACCTTTCTAATTTATCCCTAAAATGATTTCGATGAATATTTTTAATTATTCTAACAATATTTTTTACTGAAAATAATCTTTCATTTAGCTTAAAGTTTTATGCCTTTAATAAATGTATCGCATTATAATTGTATAAATTAGACATAATTTTTTATTTTTTTATTTTTGTACGAATATTTTTAATTATTTCAATAATATTTTTTGGCAAAAATAATATTTCATTTGGCTTAAAGTTTTATGCCTTTAATAAATGTATCGCATTATAATTGTATAAATTAGACATATTTTTTATTTTTTTATTTTTGTACAAAAACTTGAAATGTCTGCGCATGTCACACTTAAATATTAAGGGTTAAGCATAGTTACAACAAAGAAAATAAATTTTTTGATTTGAACATCTTTATTTTTTTGTGTAAAAGAAAAGATAAAATACCTTGAAAGTCACAATAACAACATTTAAAATTTAAAAATTTTTACAATTAAGGTTATAACCACAAGGTCTAAGTTTTTTTTGACACTTTTCTATTCCTTATTTCCTACCCTTATTCTATTACTTGTTTTCCTAGCATTTATTAGATTTTTAAAAATTTCTATCATGTTTTCTTTAAATATAATTATTTTCCTGGATACAAAAATGATTTACAATAAGGGTCCAAAAAGCTATTTGTTAAAAAGTTTTAAATTAATAGAATATAAAGCTATTTATTACAAATTAAATATTAAAAAATTAAAAGTGAATACAAATTATATTAAAATATTATTAATTTAATCTACTACACATAAAAAAAACTATAAAATGTCTAAAAAAAAATGTTTAACTCAAGGCTGAAAACAACAAAAATGTTACTGCAATAAAACTTATGTCAAATACAAATTACGCTTATTTTAAAGATGGAAGCTAAACTTATAATTTTTAGAGAAAAATATAAAACTTGTTACAAAACACTGTTTAGAAAAAAATGTCTTGACTTACCAATAAAGATTCTAAATATAACGTTGAGTGGGTCTGCCTTTGCCCAAACTTTGAATGGCCCCATCTGTTCATTGCAAAAGAGCCACTCCCCTTCGGTTATGATAGACTCAAATTGTAGGTTGTAAATAAACTGAAATTCGAATGCTAAAATTTATTTTTCAAAAACGCAATTTAAAAAAAAAATACTTACTAGTTTCGCTACCTCAACATGGTAGCGAAAGGAGGTCCTTATAAAAACTCTACTTGCAATGTTTTTAATCTGTTCCACTATAAAAAAATAAAAATCACTATAAAGAAACTATATAAAAAATGCAGTTACTGGTCTTTATGGTACTTTACCTTACCAAACCCCATCAACGAAAACCAAAGTAACCCCTTGGGTTCCACCAACAAAACCCAGAGTTATCTTCTGGGTTCCACCAACGAAACCCAGAGTAACACCAAATCTATGTCAACAGAAAAATGTAAGCAAATGTGGCAAATAAAAATCTCTACATCATAAAAGATGGGTGGGTTTAAAGCTTTGACTTATTCAATAAGACTTTTAAAAACCCACATTAATTAAGAACTGGTTTCCTTTTGTTTCTGAAAATATTTTGGCCAATATTATGTATCAAACCCTTCAAAGAAAATTATTGTAGCTGACGATTCTTACCTACACGTAATCGATTCCAATTCCTTACAAGAAGAAAAGAGGGTTCAAATAAACACAATGTTATCCGTAGGAATTAAGTTGCAAGCTATGGTAAATACATATTCTGGGCGATCCTTTATGTTTTACGACGATAATTTTGTGAATAAACTCAGAATAGATTCGTATCATAATTTCGAAATCGTCCAAAGAGGAAAAAGAATAAATGAGCTGTCTCCTAGGGTATCTTCGGCTATAGATTTTGCTTTTCGATACATAGATGGTAATCTGTACTTTTTTAAAGACAACAGTGTCTATCAATTTAATGAATCTAAACAAAGATTAATTAAAGCGAGGGCAAACGATTTATCTATATTTGAAGTAGCCTGTCCCAACATTGGTTTATTGGAGCAACTAAAAATGGTCTTGCTCAAACTACAAAAATCATTATCTAATAATTATATTGTGCTTAATATACAAATTATTATAAATAATTTTGTGTTTTTTTCTATGCCTATATCTAAATACAGAGCTGGCATATATGTTTATCACGTTAGGGTTGTGAATTTTCGACGCTGTCGTCGATAAATTTTCTTGCTAATAAATCAATTAATTTGTAATACTTTGTATTCAATCATTTATTTATAGGCCTTTATCTAAATACACAGTCGGCAAATATGTTTATCACGTTAGGGTTATGATTTTTGGACGCCGGCGTCGATAAATTAATTTGTAATACTTTGTATTCAATTTTATCTAAATGCGGTGTTGGCAAATATATTAATCAAGTCAGGGTTATGATTTTTCGACGTCATCGTCGATACACTTTAATTCAACAGTGTCTTAATTTGTATCCAATCATTCTTGTAAAGAGTTTTGTTAGTGTCAGTGAGCATCTTTTATTAAACAAATGTATTGCTAAGAATACAAAAAAGAGGTGATGCTTTTATAATTTGTCTACAAGCGCTTAAGTGTCAGCAAATAGTGTAAGTCAGCATCTCTTACTTCTTAATAAGATATTGTGAGATTTAAAAACAATTTTGTTTAAGCTGTGGTGTGTCATGAAAACTAATTTGCTTTAAGTTACCTGTCATTCCTCGGTAGTCTAGGGAGCAGCGAAATGGAATGTCGCCCAGTAACGGAATTGTTGTAAGTTTGTTTAAATTTAGACTAATTTACCTCGTTGGTCTAGGGTGCTGCTGTCAAAATGAGGTCACTTTGCTTTAAGCAATTTACCTACAATACCTCGGTGGTCTAGAGTAAGGTTTGTTACACCTGGGTCCCAAGATTGAATCCCAGCAACGGATTTGCTTCGCTTTACCTTAAGCAATTTACCTACCATGTCTTGGTTGTCTAGTGTGTAAAAGTGAGGTAAGTGAAGCCCTGGCTTAAAAATTGAATCTCAATAACAGATTTGTTTTCGTTTGCTTTAAGATAGACTAATGTACTTGTAGCTAACGATGCCTCGGTGGTCTAGAGTGATGCAACGTAGCATGTCACGCCTAGGCCCCAAGATCGAATCCGAGTAACGGAATAAACTTTAAAAAAAATCTGATGCGTAAGGTTGAAGGTGAGTAAGAGTAAAGGAGTGAGAGGGTGTAGGGTAGAGATGGAGTAGGGGTGTATGGGAGTAGAGGTTAAAGGAGTTAGGGGTTGAAAGCGCTGTCAACTAACCCTTTGCTATAGTGCCATTTTGCAACCCCCTGCTATAGTGCCAAACTACCTACTTTCGTTCTTCACTACATTGGATTTGATTCCCTTGGGTTTTTTGACACATTTCGCCCAACCCTTAATTAAATACAAATACATTTTAACCGGAGTCCTGCAAAATGTGTCATAATCCGGCCATTGTTCTCGTCTTTCATTCGTCCAGGCACTTTCTTTCCTTGAAGAATTATTAAAAGCATAGTCTGAGGGGTCAAATTTACCTAAATTTTGTTTGATAATCTTTTTATACGCATCATTACATTGAAGTTCATATATGAAACTATCGGTGTCGGTATAAAGCAATTTACATCCTTGTGAGTTAAAAATCTGTAGCATGTAATGAAAGTCGTACATGCAGACTTATGAAATGTCCAATATTGCTATTCCAATATACATTGGTTTATTAAATAATAAATTGGTCTGTTTTATTTTAATTGCCATAAGATTCTCATCAAAAATCGTTCTATTGTGAAAATTTGCACCAGCAATTAAATTTTGTGCTTCATAGCGACCAAGCCAATCGGAAACTAATTTTACGATTTTCTGTTTACGTATGTTTTCCATCGTTTTTCCAAATACTGCGTTGGAAGCGTTTTGTAGGTGTTTTCCCCAAAGTCTGTTGTCGCTTGAGCTCTCATTCTCGAATTTATTTCTATATAAGGCTTCAGCCAAACAAACTGTTTAAATTTTAGTGCTTTATTAATTTTGGTTATTCGAAGGCCGTGTTTTAAAGCTTGTTTTAAAGCTCTATAATGAATGACTTACGATTTTTTATTAAAGACACTATTTAATAGTTTAGGAAATTTGGATCCTTCTGGAATTCTATGTTTAGTGCAAAATGAATAATCTTTATGTAAATCATGTAAGTGATCAGGATATTTCAAATCTATATCTAAAAAGTAACCTTTAGGTCCATCGTCAGGTATGGTAGTCACATTAAAATTGTATAAATCTTTAATTCATTCAAAATCACCATAAGGCAAGGGTTGACAAATTGCTCAACCGTACAAGTTATTTACATCAAAATACATCAGATACTTTGATGGTTTTAAAAGGGCATAATTTGGCATGCAACACATACCAATTCCCCCTCTAAGGCCTCTCCCAATAAACATGATCATGTCAATGCCTTGCATTTAGTCTGTCGGTCGATTCAATATAATCATAGCAAAAAAACGCCTTTTCTACATAATAACTTAAATTTTTCATCGCCAAGTTCTTTAGTTCATGCTTCAAAATTTTTAAGTCGGTTTCGTCCAGTATGGACATTAAAAACTATCGATATATCTGATCTAAATCTCATTTTCATTATTATATGGCGTAAACGAAATATATGTTTCCTTAATAATTGGTAGTAAAGCAATTTTCCCCAATTTTGATAAATCCAGAATTATGAAATGACTATCATACCCTGATAAATTTTGGAACACTATGGGTCCAACAAACGATGTTTGATAATTTAGATTGCATGCTTGATGTAAGCAGCCGCGAAATTGCCTTGTAAAATGGTTATGGTCTGCTACGACAATATCTTTTTCTGTGAAAGCTTTTTCCCAGATGTGACATGTCGTAGCTCCAATTACACTAGATTTTTCAGTCATAGGCTCTATGTCTAAAATTTTGCATTTAATAAATTTAGACAGTTCCAACATTTTATTGGCGAATTACTGCATGCAGTCCTCCCCTCTGTAGCTCTTGAAATGAGAAAGACTATTATCATAACTGCATTTAAAACAAACACCTGAACTGAAAACCTTGTGCTTTTGGTGTTTTGGAATGGCAGCAACAACGATTCAAAGTCTGCATACATGACAAATGGGGGCTTTTCCTTATAAACAAAATTACTAAATTTTACCGTTAAATCTTTTGGAAATGACACCCGACATTTATTCATTTGCTCGCAGAATATTAAATGTTCAGTTAATTTTGATTCGGTCTAAAAATAATTGAGACATCGGTCGCAAATAAATTCTTGTGTCTATTTTTATTTACCTGCTGCCCGTCCAACCTGGAGAGATTTTTAATCCATACATAGTGGTACTTTATATCGACATGAGTTTGTGGTTTAACAGAATATTTGTTTTAAACCAAAAGTTAATTAACATGCTTTTCTAATTTGGATTTTGTTAAACGAACGGGCACAGTTTGAAAATAACTTAAAGTTTTCGTACAAATATACTCCAGCGCCTATACGTTCACCGAAACTGGATTTTGATGATATTGGTACTTCAATCCCTTCCACGTTAAGAACTTCAGTATAATGGGGATATGAAGAAACCCTATCGCAGTAATTGTTTTTAATAGGATAAAGAGCACTGACTACGCTCCAGAAGAAACATGCATCATCTTCATTTTTAACATTTATACAAGCATGCTTTCAAACAATATCTTCAGGAAGTCAAATTAATTGATATTTATTTCCAAACTTATAATTTCATTCAGCGCCCACCCTGAATCGCGTTCCTGAAATGCACTCAGTTTGTTTAAAATTTTGTCCGCGACGAAATCCATAAACCAAATTCTGAGATCTGTTCCCTTGTCAATAACCTCATTCTTTGTATTAAAATATTTTATTTAAGTAATTTCTTTTTTTATCTCCTGTTGAATTCGCTACCAAAAGTCCTATTCACATTTAACATAGGGAACTATTTTAAAATATTATCTATTCTTTTATTGAACATTGAAAAACAATCCACAAAAAATATCCCCAAGTCTTTGTGAACTAGACTGATGATAATACCTGTTCTGACTCTTGATTGAAAAGCAGATTTGACATCCTCCCACTGAACCCGATCTCCCAAGTTATTTTTAACAGCAACAGATCCCCCAATATGAAAACTATTTAACTTTTTCTTTAATTCCGCTTGAAATTTTTTGAATGACGTCAAGTTATTTTGCAATTTATTAACTACACTAAGTTCAGTATTCTTAGCTAGTAATTATTTGATTTTACGGACGAAATTTTTAACGTAACCTAACCAACGGCATACCTTCTCTCTTATTGTGATGAGAGCTTCGCCATCCTTGCAAACGTCTCTCATGTTATCGAAGTTTGTTGCCTGTGTCTTAGCCATTTTCTGCAACAAGCATTATTTTTAGTATGAGACTATTAAAGCAATAAAATATTTTATTTGTTGCTATGTTAGCAAAAACTTTTACTTACTGTTTAAAGATGCAACTGGTAGTAAACTTATAATATGAAAGTTCACTTTAACGGCTATCGTTAAATTGAACTGTTTTTTCCTCGGTTGGGGTATTTATAGGTCACAGAGGTCACGTGAGTAAACTTAATTTCGAGAATCGCAAACAGGAAACGACAGGAAACTTTTCGTTCCTGTATCGACTTGTTGGATGTCACCTCGTATGTGTGGCGCTTGCTCATCGGATTACTTGCACATGTTAACGTTATTTCCTTGTTTATAATAAACAGCCGCAATCAAAAAATGACAGGACATTTTTATTTACGTGTCGACCTGTTTGCACGTGATTAAATAGATGTAATTTAATGAAAAAGAAAGAACAGACAAATTTTTGGTAATCCGAGAAAAAAGCATTGTAATGATGCAGTAAAAGTGTCATATTACATCTATGCGCTCGTCAAGTTTTATATTATTGCATATCTGCCTTGGATTAATTATCTGGTCGAGTTAAAATTCTCCGCTATGTTATACGGTGTGTTCAATGAACGAATATGCAACTCGAGTAGAGATTGTATTTAATAATAACTTTGAGTCACGTCTATAAATAATTATATTTAGGTTTATTAGCTTTGTACGTTTTATTTCTTTGTACTATATTAGTTCATTTCCGCTAATCTTGAAAGTATTCTATTACCGTAAAGTTTTATAAATTCATTAGAGTTCTTTGACTCGGGCTATAACCTTGAAAGTCTTGTATTGCCTTACAGTTCTTTGACTTGGGCTTTGCCTGCCCTAAAGTGCTACGACTCCTTATTCTAAGAATGTTATTAAACTTGGGTTATTGTATTACTAATTCGAGTTGATTTTGAAAGTATCGTATTGCTTAAAGTTCTATGACTTCTTATTCTAGGAATGTTACTTAACTTGGACTCTTATATTACTCATTCTAGATAAATTTGAAAGTATCCTATTGCCTTAAAGTTCTATGATCTCGGAAGGGTCATATTACCTAAAGTCTACTGCACATGCGTCATAGTTTGAATTTCCCGCCATTTTGTGAGCCAGAATCGGCATTGGTACACTTCTTAGATCTTTCATCAAAAACTCTTTACAGCGGTATCAAAAGTAAATTTAAAAAAAAGGAAAAAATAACTACCATAAATTCACAGGACTGATGATATGGCCAAAGATATCTCGAGTCGACTCTATTCGGACTAAACGCTGATATCCATAAAGGCATATTCTAAAATCAGTTGTCCTCCAAATAAAATCTTATGTGAAATACAGGCGTGCCAAACCACCGTGCTAATCGATATTCCCTTAAATCAAAAACGATGCCTAGCATCAAACATATCACTAGCTCAGTGCAAATAGGAATACTCAACTATAAGCACTGCTTGGACAAAATATAACATCAACTAAAAAGTAAACACAAGGGTTACAAACTAAACCGCTTTTTAAAAAAGATTCAAAAGGTATTATGGAAACCAACCAACTAATTCCTCAAACGACGAAATATGAAAAGAGGAACTAAAAAAGAAGGAAAATAGCAAAAAAGAAAACAGAAAAACCACTCTCCAAATCAGGCACGCTTACCAATGGGTCCACTAGAATCCAGAAACCAAATCGACCAAACGACAGAACAAAAACCCAAAACTTCAACAGTCTACAATTCGAGACATACTTCCACTGACTCGCCAAAATTCAACCATACGTTGCATAAACATACGAGCTTAGCTTCAAGTATCTCGACAAATCCAACACAAAGTTGACAGACTAGAAGTATCAATAACCACAAGGGAGCTAAACTCCTAAACGACCCAAACGTTCAAAGCACAATGCCTTATAGAACTCTCAAAACCAAACGACTCAGCCTTCATACCAAATCCAAAAACAATGACAGGCTGAGACCACATCATACCTAACCAACTATACTCGAACTACACACAAGAATGGTGAAAGCGGGCCCAAACAATAAAAGAAACCTAATAAAGAACAGCAGCGGAAAGTGTAAGGCTCACTAATAAATACATCCAACTGGCAAAAGTGGACCAGATCCAAAAAGAAAAATCCAAAAACTAAACGATACTTAACAACCTAATCAAACACTGACCAAAGCAGTCTAAAGAAAATACTAACCAATCACAATCTGCAAAGGAAAGGCAGGGCTAAATAAGCCTATAATAACCAAAAACGAAAGCAGACGCGAAACCAGAATAAATCAAAAGAAAGTCAAAGAGCCGAACAAAATCATGAAAAATTTACAATAACAACTGGTCCAGATAGCCAAACCAAAAAAAAAAGAAACTTAAGTCCCCGAACAAGGATCAAATGTAAAAGGTACCAAAATTCTTAACGTCTCAACAAAGTCCAAAAAGTCTAAACAACGGTAATCTAAATCAAATCAAAAGCAAAAAAAAAGAAGTCAACCAACCAACAATAACTAAGGTCTTAAAAAGGCAGATACAATACCAAATCAGATCAAGTCAGCTTAAGAAGAAGGGACGTAAAAAAAAATAAATCTCACAACATCTCGACAAGATCAAAAATTACCAAACAACTTTAAAGTAATCCAAATCCAAAAAGAAAGAAGAAATCTAAACAACCAAAGTGTATCAAAGTTTAAAGAAAACAAATACGGTACTAAATTCAATTCAAAATAATCCACAAAGAGAAAACATAGGCTACATAGCCTCTTAACTCTCCTGTTGATTTTCAAAAAGTTTCCTCAAGTAACAATAAGCTAAAAGGTCCAATAACAATTTAAATACTCAATTCACATGTAATTTCCTAGGTTTCAAAAATTAAGTAAACAGAAAAGGCACTAATGTTGAACTCAAGCGATTAAAAGAACAAAATAAATACCAACTTACTCTTAAGTCGTGAATTCACTTTTAAACAATAACAGCCTTACTGACAAACTCCTACCGCCTTAGTTCCAAAATTCAAACCGAAAGTTTGCAGCCACTAAATTGGCAAAACCACCACAAAACAAACTCCAAAGAGCTAAACGGTATAAACTATGGTTCTCTTACCACTAAAAACCAGGCTAAATCTGTAATGACTAATTCCTGATCAAAAATCACTAACGAACTTAAATCAAAAATTGATTAAGAGACACCCATTCTTCAAAACAGTCAAAAGTAAAAACGCAGCTTAAAAGTTTAAGTCAATATTTAATAAGTATCAAAAACTAATATTCCAAATTAATTATAACATCCAAAATAAATTGTTCAAAGTTGGAAATCAACAATGTTCAAAACTAAGACGTGAGCTTGCAATAATCAGACCAAAAGAAAAATCCAAAAACAAAAATTTCAAGTCACCAAACCAATTAACTATTACCGATAAATCAAACAAAGTCCAACAGGGGATAGCTAAATGCAAAGTGAAGTAAAAAAAATATTACACCAGCTCTGCCGCGTGATTGGGGAGCACCTCTCTGCTACTACCACGAAATACAATAGCCCCAGACGGTCCGAAGATGAATTACAGTAAATCCCTTAAGTAAAAGACACCCAAGATCCACCTAAAAAGATTTGCAACCACACCTTATGAAGGATGACACCCAAGTGAACGACAAGAGACAAGATGGCCGATTTCCCCCAGACAAAGACTGAGAGATGATATGCCAGCACTTACAAAACCAACAACTGTATGTTTGGTAGCCTAACCACAAGCAACTATTTCCAGTAAAAATTTAAACCGTAACAACCGTATTGACAAACTTTTTTGCCGCCATCTTATTTTACACGTCACGCCCTTTCATGTGGTACCCCACATGTCCCGCCTCTCTACTTCTTTGGCGATATGCCATCCAAAGCTGCTGTGATGTCATTCGCCGTAGAATCCGCCTGATATATCTACTGTCCTGTATCTCCTAAGCCAACGATATAAGTATAAGTGATGTTGAGTTGAATCGTAATATTTTGCTCCCCAGTATCTCCAATTTAGTGTTGGTCCATTTTTTCTGACTCATAATGTGTACTTAGTCATCAATATCATCAAACTCGATGAAGGAGATTTTCACACAGACGTAGTCGTAGGTATTAGCAGTATTTAAATTGTCAAATAGATTTCATAAATTATGAAGAATGAACAATGTATGTACAGGATTTTTTATTTAATTTGCCACCCCTCTGCAGAGTTTTTAATCAGTCAGCCAGAAAAAAAAACAATCGCAAAATGGTGAAATTATATGAAAGTTTTTTATATGCAACATCTTGTGTATTACTCCTTTATTGAATTACTCGTATTTTCCTCATTCCAAATTACACACACACAGTGACCTAGTGGACATGGGATAACATGGATAACCTCGTAATTAGTAGAGATAGAATG
Organism: Dastarcus helophoroides; assembly: GCA_028583605.1. Lineage (NCBI taxonomy): Eukaryota > Metazoa > Arthropoda > Insecta > Coleoptera > Bothrideridae > Dastarcus > Dastarcus helophoroides. The sequence continues at coordinate 19,005,220 of CM053331.1, read as the reverse complement.
AGTTAAATGGGCAAAATGGTACAGATTATTATGTTCATGAACTTGCCATTAAGAACATAATAAAATATTTCACTCTTATCTTTAAATTGTCTTAAAATATTTACACCACCGTATAAATTTTTATTTCCATTAAACAAACTTGTGAGAAAACAGAAGCCGTCATGTCAAAGCAGCTGATGATGTCATTTTTTGAGCAAGCAAACAAACAAAAGTAACGTTCTGTATCTTTACGTTTCAATTTTTATATAAAATAATAACTTTCCGTCGGTTTTTAGCTAAAAGCCTAGACAATTTGGTAAACGCCATCAAATATTTTGCTACCTGACTAAATGAAATTACTCATTTACCTAGTGGACACTTCTCATCATGCGAATAATTGGAACAAATGTTATTTTTCTGTATGACTGATATAAATTAGTCTTTTATTCAAACATGTTTGTTATTTACTTTTAGAAAAATACCTCATATACCTGCACAATAAATATTGTTATCTGTCCACTGTTACCTTTAATGGAAATGGTGGCGATGTGGTAACTAGATAAAAAATCACAATAGTTATTTATGTGCGTAGGCCGCGAAGTAACTCATTAGCGACCGAGAGAAAGATTATTGCCGAAGCCGCTATGGGGCCGGGGCTTGACAATCTCGAGGTCGCCAATGAGTTACGCAGCCACAGCACAATATTATTTGTGCAACCGAAAAATATGTATTTATATGAAAATTATTGCGTTTAAAAAGGTACCATTAAATTTGACGTTTATAGAATGGTGGCGTTTATGTATCCTACCTGCCAATTTTTCCAAGGTTACTGATAAATAAAAACAACAATTTTAACATTTATTCTAAGTAATTTATGTACACTGTAAATTTTAGAATAAAAATAAATAATGAAGTTAGGAGTATTTTAAAAAACAAAATTATGATTCTATCTATATTTTGGTGTTCAGTGACAAAAAATAATATCAGAAATTTCTTGAAAATGGCTTGGTAACATAAAGGCGATCCCTAATTATATCTGGTGTAACAGAATCATGGTCACCCTTTATTTTTTCTTTATTTATAAAGATAAAATTTTCAAACTTGCTGTAGTCATTAAATGTCAAATTTTGGCACGAAAATGACACTTCTACAGTTGTTACTTTCGTTAAAATAGATACTAACTTTTGATTTTTAAATAGGACATCCTGTATATTATTTCATTTTTTAAATCTGTACAATGTTTTAAATACAATACATTTAAAATAACTAATATTTAAAGAATCAAACATTTTGTGGTTCCTTTTTATTTTTTCTCCTAGAAGGCCATGACTCATTCTAATTAATATTAATGAACCACAATAACGCTACAAAAATCAAATCTCCCAAAAAAAGGAATATTCCTTTATTTATTACGTGATAAAATTAACAAAAATATAGTATCACATTGGTACTGCGCTACAACGACAAAATATAATTAATGACGAATCTAGCCATAATTTCATTTTTGAAATCAGTAGAACTAAAATTACAACCAAAAGAACTCAAAATATTCGCTAAAGCACTGAACTAAACACTGTGGCTTGTGATTAAGTCCAAAGAAGGTTTCACCCCTTTACCACATCGGCAATTAAATAAATAATTACGCGATACGTATTTCGCCAGCAGAACTGGCATTTTCAAGCACACTAATCTTAAAAGATTAGCAAAAGATGCATCGACGTCATCATTGAGATTCAAATCGATACTGGCGGTCTTTTGCTTTCTTTCCTATTTCTAATTGTTTAACACATCTGGTGCATGCAATTTTGACCTGCCACAAATAGCCTTCAATAAACTGGAGGCCGCCAATGGTCCTTTATCTCCGTTAAGGGTAACTGGCCTCTGATTGATATAAATTGTTTCGTATGCATCAAGTTCTCTGCTATTTGTGACCGATCTTAACAATTTTAAATTTTCAATGTTAATTTTGTGTCCTGTATTTATCATATGTAGGGCGACACTTGATTTTTCTTCTCTATTGTATCTAAAATGAGCGATATGTTCTTTAAATCTGGTTTTAATGGATCTCTTGGTCTGTCCAACATATGATAAATTACAATTGTTACAGCTTATTTCGTAAATTCCGGAATTCTCAAGCTTGTCCAATTTATCTTTAGCATTACCCAAATTATTGCGGAGACTGTTGTTGGCTGTGTACACTACTTTTACGTTGTTTTCTTTTAAAACTTCAATAATTTTATTAGTGATATTTGGGTAAAATGGTAATTTCACAACGGTTGTAGGAGTGTTATCTTTAGATTGGTCAAGCTTAGAGCAATCCTGAATTATTTTCTTAAATCTACATTTTCTTAATATGCTATGTACTGTTTCTGCGGGGAAACCATTAAAAATCGCAACATCTTTAATGTAAGCTAATTCTTTTGTATATCTGGATTTACTTAGAGAAACATTTAAAAGCCTGTTGATTAAAAAACGTATACTTGCTAATTTCTGTTGTGGACAATCAGCTGTGATAAAGCGATTTGTATTGGTTTCTTTTCTGTATATATCGAACTCTAAATTATTTTTATTTCTGATAACCAAGATATCTAAAAACGGGAGTAATCCATTGGTTTCTTTTTCAAATGTAAAGTTAATTGAATTGTATTTTGAGTTTAACTTATCAACGAAATCTTGAACTTCATATTTACTGGTGTCAAAAACTGCAAAAATGTCGTCTACGTATCGTATCCAAATTCAAGGAAAGTTTATTAATTCATTTTTGATTTCTTGTTCAAAATTGTCCATGAAAAGATTTGCTAGAAATGGACTTAATGGATTTTCCATGGTGGTACCATTTGTTTGTTTATAGAATTTATTGTCAAACAGAACGTCTTCAAGTTTGACAATAAATTCTATAAACAAACAAATGGTACCACCATGGGAAATCCATTAAGTCCATTTCTAGCAAATCTTTTCATGGACAATTTTGAACAAGAAATCAAAAATGAATTAATAAACTTTCCTCGAATTTGGATACGATACGTAGACGACATTTTTGCAGTTTTTGACACCAGTAAATATGAAGTTCAATATTTCGTTGATAAGTTAAACTCAAAATACAATTCAATTAACTTTACATTTGAAAAAGAAACCAATGGATTACTCCCGTTTTTAGATATCTTGGTTATCAGAAATAAAAATAATTTAGAGTTCGATATATACAGAAAAGAAACCAATACAAATCGCTTTATCACAGCTGATTTTATCATTGTCCACAACAGAAATTAGCAAGTATACGTTTTTTAATCAACAGGCTTTTAAATGTTCCTCTAAGTAAATCCAGATATACAAAAGAATTAGCTTATATTAAAGATGTTGCGATTTTTAATGGTTTCCCCGCAGAAACAGTACACAGCATGTTAAGAAAATGTAGATTTAAGAAAATAATTCAGGATTGCTCTAAGCTTGACCAATCTAAAGATAACACTCCTACAACCGTTGTGAAATTACCATTTTACCCAAATATCACTAATAAAATTATTAAAGTTTAAAAAAAAAACAACGTAAAAGTAGTGTACACAGCCAACAACAGTCTCCGCAATAATTTGGGTAATGCTAAAGATAAATTGGACAAGCTTGAGAATTCCGGAATTTACGAAATAAGCTGTAACAATTGTAATTTATCATATGTTGGACAGACCAAGAGATCCATTAAAACCAGATTTAAAGAACATATCGCTCATTTTAGATACAATAGAGAAGAAAAATCAAGTGTCGCCCTACATATGATAAATACAGGACACAAAATTAACATTGAAAATTTAAAATTGTTAAGATCGGTCACAAATAGCAGAGAACTTGATGCATACGAAACAATTTATATCAATCAGAGGCCAGTTACCCTTAACGGAGATAAAGGACCATTGGTGGCCTCCAGTTTAATGAAGGCTATTTGTGACAGGTCAAAATTGCATGCACCAGATGTGTTAAACAATTAGAAATAGGAAAGAAAGCAAAAGACCGCCAGTATCGATTTGAATCTCAATGCAGATGACGTCGATGCATCTTTTGCTAATCTTTTAAGATTAGTGCGCTTGAAAATGCCAGTTCTGCTGGCGAAATACGTATCGCGTAATTATTTATTTAATTGCCGATGTGGTAAAGGGGTGAAACCTTCTTTGGACTCAAAATATTCGGTTTAAATTTAATTTAAGATTTATTCAATAAGAACACAAGATAGCCGTGGAAAACAAATTAAAAAATTAAACCTTTCTAAGTTTTCCTAATTTAAATTTTTGCAGCGTTAATGTCATAACCTAAATCATAACGTTCTGTGTTTAAAAATGAAAATAAATCAAACAAATTTTTGATCTTTTAAAAATCACTTTTTCTATGTGTATTGTATTTAAAATATTCACAGATTTCGCAATCCTTGCAACCAACGGAGACATTGGAAATGATAACACCAAATAGAAACATAATTAACACTTTATTTGACATACAAGGTTATACAGGATATTTACAAATTTCAAAGACAACGCTTAGCAGTTGATTCGGAATGATAAATAAATACGAATTACGAAAAAAAAAAAATAATAAAAAATGTTTACTTTTCCAATTGCAGACTTTCAAAGTTGTTATAAAAAATAATTTAATTAGTAATTTCATAACCTCTTTACCGATCGTGTTGAAATATGAAACATTTATTTAGTTAGATTATTAAGGCTAGAATCTTAGTGACGTCGACCCTTGTGTTATCCGACACCCCTTGAAATTCGCCACGACAATTATCTTTGTATCTTCGAAGTAGTAAATAATAATTACATAAAATCTGTATTGATTTACAACAATACGTATTACGTTTAGTTTTTATTTTTTTTTGTAACTGATTAAAATGTCTTTAAGGCTGACTGTGTTGAAAGTGTTTGCAGATGTGTCTTACACCACATAAATTTTATGGCCCTTCACAGTTTGTTTAAACCCCCTGGTTGGATAAGTAGTACATTTCAGAAATTTGTCATTTCGACAAGTGGTTCTTAGATATAAGTTTAACGTTACAACGTTACAATGAAGAGACCACAGGGTGCTCGTAAGTAGTAATTGTCTTGAAAGTGGTATTCCTGGCCTTTTCTTCTTGGGATAAAAGTATTTTGTTTTCAGGTTCCTCTTGATCCTAACATTTATTGCCCCGATCATGTAATTGTTCTTCCTGACAAGAATTTATGATCTTTGAATTGCATGTCATATTTTTGTTTCTTTGAATGGACTTTTAAATGACCAGCTGCAATCAACCCAATTTGGTTTCTTGAAAATAAAGTTAATTTTTTATTATTTCAAAGGAATTTCTAATTACTTCCAAAATAAACTTGTTTCAGTTAATAAATCTTATTTAGATTATTTCGCATTGAAATCAGGATTATCTAAAAAAACATTAGAGGGCAGTTGAATGGCAAATTTATCAATCTTAAAAATTAAGGTTGGTTCTGTGATTTTGTTTATCATATTCCAAATCACACGTGAATTCGTTTAGATATGATTTGATTCATATGTTACATTACTTTAAACTCTTTTCAAGAAAATTACAATTTTTTAACTAATGCTGAAGTAATGATGTTCGCTTGACACCCTGGATTTAACAATGCTGGACATTGTTTAAAGTTACTGCACCTATTTCTAATTAAAACTAGAACTGTACTGGTTGTACTGATTGCCATTTTCGCTTGGCATGGTCATTTAATTTTTCCGCTCCTATGGGAATGATAAATAAAAGTAATTCCCCTTTTTGCCAAAAGCTCTAAAACCTTTATTACAGTTAATTAGTTGTCTTAGACCGGGTTGTGTGGTTCTTCTAAATTAAAAAAAGTTTAGCACAGTTGTGACCTGTTCTTTTATTTTAAAGCGGTCTTGCAGCAACTCTATTGCATAATTAATTAATAATAATAATTAGCTGATAATGACAATGATTCAATAACGTCACTTGAATCTCCTTCCACAGAATCGCAAAGATAATGAAATTTCTTAATATCAAAAATACGCTTGGCGTAATGAACTAACCACTTAAATGAATCTAAAAACAAAAATGAGAAGCGATGAGGGCTTTAAATTAGCAACAGATATGGTATATAATTATCTCGAGCCGTTTAATAATGACAGTGAGTCTGATTGAATTAGTAAATTTCAATTTATGTCAGTTAAAATTTTATCGGATGTTCAAATGAAAAAGTCATCAAGTGTGCTGTAAGTTTTTTAGAAGAGAACGTAGCGAACCCGGCATTCGATTACTTATTGACTATTTTGGTTGATCTATCAAGGGTCATTTTGACGTCTTATTTATCCAGAGAGGTTAAAATTTTCTAACCTAACAGAAATCGTCTAGAAATCTATTTTACTCTTATTTTTACTCTTTATTACAAAATTATGCGCTTATGCTTTCAAAATAATTATAAACACAAATTTTGGGCTTTTCCGAAATTTAAAAATTTCTTCCACAATTTCCAATTTTTTAAATTTTTACATTAAACTTGCAATTCTTGTGTTTTTTTTTCTTAAAACTTCGGATTTCAAACGGATTCAAATTTTGAACATCAGTCTTGCAAGTCTAACCCAAGATATTGCATTAAAAAAATAAATATAGAGTATTTTCTTGAAATTATGACCTTTTCACAAAATTCCTCAACCTTTCAAAATGTCATTTATTTTTCTTAAACTGTCAATAAATATTTACGTTTTGTTTAAAATTTTCATGTTAAATAATAAATTCTAAATATTTCTAAAGATTTTGACTTATTTTCGAAATTGTGACAGCCTAAAACATTCTTAAAATTATAAATATATAAACTCGAAAACTCAAGATTTTTTATCGAAATTTTATAATGTCAACTTTTTTTCGAAATTTAAGATCCCCTTTTTTATTAAATTATGAGTGGTGGGTTTCCTTAAATTTTAAAATCCCAAAATTGAAACTTTACTTTCTACTTTTATTTCCAACACCAATAAAGGTTTCAACCAGTGTTAAAGCTTTAGTTTTTTATTTTTAAGGTTTTAAATTTAATCTAGACTCTTTTTTTAAGAATACAAGTCATTTATTGAAAATCTTGACTTTAAATGAAATATTTTATTTTTTTTTTAAATGATTTTGATTTAGTTGCAAAATTTTATCTTTAACCTCAAAATGTTGACATATGTTTTAAAATTTTAGAACATTATGAATTTTTTGAAATCCTGAAATATTTTCCTAAAATTGTCTATTTTTTTACTGTTTTCCCGCAACTTTTCTAAATTCAAAATTTTGGCCTTATTTAGCTATTTTTTTTTATTTTGGACCTTAATATCGAAGTATTCGACTTGAGATTTCGAGTGAAAACTTTAATATTCAAATATTTTTCTTTCGACTTTTTTCTATTTTTAAGGTTATTTTTGCATGTTTATCTTTTCTAAATTTACAGTTTCCATTAGCCAAGTTTCTTCTGAAAGATGATTTTTTAAATTGAAATATACTCGTATAACCAAAGAGACTACGAAATAATTTAAATTAAAATAATATTAAGGCATCTATGCTCATGGCTCTTGAAAGAAATATTTTAGTACAAAGCGAAAACAATGAAACATTAAAATATATTTATCTACAAGCAATAATTTGTCAACTTTATTGTAAAAGTAATTTACATTTATTTGAGCCCTAAAAATTATAAGTGCAGATATTTTACCACATTCGTTTACTGAGTACTTCAAGATAGTACGTGAATTGGATTTAGGGTAAGAGTTTACAGCATAATAATGGAATTATAACCCCTCACTTAAGGGCCGCTGACTTGGGTAGCCCGCGTAAACTTCAGAACCTTTAAGTTTGCGCATCTTTACATGCTCACAATACCGCCTACTGTGTTCAGTTTTTCTTAGCGGTGTTTTCGTACTTAACTCACTAGATTCTCTATTTTCAATTTCTCGTAAACGTTTTTTGCGCTCTCAATATGTCTTACACTTTTTGCTATTTTTCATACTCTTAATATCCATAGCTGATAGCCTTATCCAATAAAACGTCACTGGATTAAACGAATATGGTGCTCTGCGGTGAACTGTAAACTTAACATTCTCCCATAGTTTGCATGCCGGCCTCTCGACGCCGAGAGCGCTCGAGTGGCGATTCGAGTATGTCCGACCGACCGACACCTTGTTCTCTCAAGCTTGAACGAAAACCCGAAACTTCACCCCATATCTCAACATAAACATTTCCAATGTTAAAATTGTGCAGATTTCAAAAATTTAATAATATATAGGGTATTTTATTTAGAAATCAAAAGTTGGTATCAGTTTTATGGTAGTAGTTAACATTTCATGAAAACATCAAGTGTAGCAAGTTTAAAAATTGTATCTTTATAAATAACTAAAAAATAAGGGGTGTATCGTAATCCTGTTACACCTGTTATATTAACTAAACCGTTCTAATTTACTTCCTCACCCACCAGCCAGCGCAACTATACTCTGTTCACTCAAGAAATATAATTAGGCCACTCCCCCCTAGAAAAAGACAGGTACCCACGATATCAAGAAATAAATCAACCTTACTAATTAAGCGAACTACCAAACTTTTTTAGTGCATGTGATAAGGAGATTTTCACATTTAACCAATAGAAATAATTTATTCAAATATTTTACTTTTCTTATGGGAGAGGCCTAACTATCTCTTTTAGGTAAACATAGTATAAATAATCTTTAATAGCAACCTTACTAATTGAAAGGGAAAATTCTTTTAAATGGCCACCTTAATTCCCAGACTAAACGTCACTCTCTTTCTGTGGGGTCACAGAAATTCTGTTGATTGTACAGCGTAATTGTAAACTGCAAGAGAGGGTATTCCAAGAATGTCAAGTTAAAAATGTAAGTTAATTAGTTACTAAATACATCGGGTTTTCTTTTTATTTTACCCAAACGATTTTAAGAAATGTTTGTCACCTTTTTTATTCCTTATACATGTTGAAACAAATTCGCTTCTCTCTAAAGGGATCTCGAAAATGGTAGGACAAACAGCATTAGGACAAATTTGTACAATTTGCCGATCAGTAATATACCGCCGAGAAGTCGAAAATATCTCTTGCTGCTTTTGAGATTTTTGAAAAATGAAAATTTATGGATATTTATTATGTTTTCTTGGCGCTATTTAAGGAGTATTCGGAAAACAAAAAATAACCTACTTGATGATGGTAGCGAAAATCCGAAAGGTCTGATAAAAAATTTGTATGAACACTTGTATAGGATTAATGAAAAAGTTTTTAGTTTATTTATTTGTTTTTTTAATTTTTCGATTTTTGTTTAAATAATACCAAGAAAAAATAAAAACCAAAATTCAAAATTTTACTTTCTTTCAAAAATCTCCAGAACGGCAAGACATATTTTTTATTTTTAACGGAATATTGCTGATAGCCAAGTGAAAAGCGAATTTATTACGACTTGTATATCTAGCAATACGTTTTTAAATTTTGACGTGTATCTTGTAGGACTTACATTTGGATGAACTCAAGTGAAAACATATGGTTTTCAGTCCATAGAAGGTTTTTACCCCATTACCACATATGCAATAAAACAAATAATTACGCGATACGTATTTCGCCAGATGAACTCACATTTTCAAGTGCACTAATCTTAATTGACTAGCAAAAGAAGCATTGACATCATATGTATGAAGATGAAGATTGATACTGGCCGTCTTTTGCTTTTTTCCTATTTCTAATTGTTTAACATTTCCTTGGAATTTTGATCTGCCACATATAATCTTCAATAACTGGAGGAATACAATGATCAAAATAAAGTTGCCATAATTTTCTCAGAAATTATTACATACAAAATAAACCACTGGAAAGAAAAAGATTTTGCAAAATGATTTTTTCTTAATAAAATATAATCAAGCAGTTATTCAATTGTTTTCTTAATCGGATGTTCAGGGGAATAAAATTTACAACTACTTTGCTCATTTAACCGACAATCTCTACCAATAACAAAATTACCTATGTTATCTCCCGTCCTGTGAGAGACACTGTATAATAAGACTATGTTCGAACTACCCTTTTTCTATTTACTTAAATAAATAAATAATAACTAAAATCATTATTGCCTTCAATTATATTATTGAAGCTTTTATAAATACAATGAGATTCAAATATGGTGTAGAAACCGGAAATATTGGACATGAAAAATTCTTTTTTTCTAATTTATGTGTTTATAAAATGATATACAGAATAATGTCTTTGAATATATTAATGTTAAGTAACTGAAATAAAATAGTCTAAATATAGCCCTATAATACATATTGATATTTGGATTCAAAAATATACTGTGAATTTGAAAAAGCAATAATATACCGGTGTTCCAGGTAAAAAAACTACTCATCATAGAATTCCACCATTTTGCGATTGTATTTGATTGATCGGTTGAGAGATTAAAAAAAATTAAGAAAATTTCTGCAACTTTTGTATTTGCAATTGTTATGTATTTTATTAATTGGACTCTGTAGAGGGGTAGCAAATTATAAGGAAAATGTACATAGTAAGAGTTAAAAATATCTATTAGGCATTACTAAAAAATTAGATAGTTGAATTTTAAAACTGGCGGAGGAATTTAAAAAGTTATAAATGCGCAGCATATATCATAAATTCTTAATTGACAGTTGGACTTTGTAAATTGTATTTATCAACTTTATTACAAGAACCAAATATTTTAAAAGCGTGTGTAACTCAAGTCATACATACCCATCAGGAAAATCAAACAGTGTCCATAGGAAGAATCTTAATGAGAGGTTTAACATTGAGAGCTAATAGTGGGCTAGATGGGCAGTGCCTTGTATTCTCCTACCCCGGTGTAAACAATTCAACGCAGAGCGCAGCGATCAGTGCTGGTGGAGATTTCAGTAGTACATCATAGTTTCTAACATGTTTTGTTACGGAATTACTACTGGCAGGCAATAATTTTATTAAAATTTGTGTACCACATGTTGTTTGTTCTTTTAGTGCGTTGATTTAATCAACGTCTGAGGTAAAATAAGACTGATATTCTTTGATAACCAAAATGAATAAACGAGATTTCTTAAACAAAATTAATTATAATTTTTATAAAGAATATAACATAATAAATCTTTAAACATAACAATATAAGGAGTTCAAATAAGCAGCTAGACTGTCTAAACAATATTTCTGTCTGTTGTAAAACTCTCGACAAATTTTTTCTGACATCTAAACTGGAAGATACGAGCATGCTGCGTCAAAGTAGGGGAATACTTTCAGCGGCCGTAGAAAACTATGCAAGGGACAATTCTTAGCGTTTTACATGGACAATGAAAATTTTTCCTTATCTGTATACAGATAGTGCCGATCTTGTACCAGTAGTGAATTTTATTTATGAAGCCTCTGAAATATTTTTATACTTATGAGCTTATAGTATGTTTGGGAGTTATTAAAAAAATCTAATGATTTTTGTTTTATCTTTTTGCAGTATTTTTATGATGCTTCTTTATACATTAATTAAAAGAGGATTCTTGGAATCGTAAAATCAATGACATAAATCCGTCACAAGACAGCTTTGTACAACCACTGTTTGTGTAACGTTTAATGTTCACACACATTCACAAATAAACACTCGAATTTCTAGAACATTAGTATTTACTTATTTATATATCTCTTTATTACGCTAACTTAAATGTTTTCTATTTTTGTAATAATCCCTACTTCTTGCGAATCGATGCCGGTGGTCCAACACCTCATAAAACTGTTATAGATACACCAACTATAAATATGTTTAATTTAAATTAGAATTACGTACATATGTACAGGGTGATCATTTATAATGTCCCTCTATCTTACTTTTTTTTGTTTTTAACATTAGAGAAAAATACTGGATTCAAAAGTTGTACACAATAGTGTGAGCTATTAAGTTAGATTTTTTAAATAAAACCCCTTCCATATTCTTAATTTTTTAGAATCTTGAAAAAATGCGTAATAATTCTCCTACAACTTGTCTTATACCTAAATTTTAAATAGATATTTTTATTTACCTGCATTTTTTATGTAAAAAATGTATACTTTCTTAATGTCGATACAAGCAACCGTTTTCAAGATATTTGCCTTCAAAGTTTGCCGTACGTTTATTTTAAGTTATGTAAATGTGAATTTTTCGCAGTTTCAAAATAAAAGTGACAAAAATAACTCTTAAATAGTTTATAATAAAGATTACTCTACTGACATTATTATTACACCTATTTTTTAAATTTCTAAAGCCAATTTAAATAAAATACCAAAACAATATTTATTTTCAATAATAATTCATGTAAAGGGATTAAGAACAATTAAAAATCTAGCTGTCTTTTATTGAAATTTATCTCCAAATATCTGCTTTGACCACCCAGACTATTAAAATTTTCTTGTGCGGACTCAGAGATCATATCCCAGATCTCTATGTTATAAAATAAATTACGTCTTAATTTTTTGGATTTTCTTTATTGAGATTTTCAAAATTTAGGTAATCATATTATCAGCAAAGTAATATTTGACATATATTAGTTTTAAAGCTGTCTTATGATTACTTTTTTTTCAAGCCTACTTCGACAATTTAATATCTTACCAAATTAAAGAAAATTTAAATAAAATACCAAATCAAAATTTATTTCCAAAAATAAGTATATGGGAAATGACTTTTTTCATGTAAAGGGATTGTAAACAATTAAAAATCTGGCTGTCTTTTATTAAAATTTATCTCCAAATATCTGCTTTGACCACCCAGACTATTAAAATTTTCTTGAGCGGACTCAGAGACCATATCTTACATCTCTATGTTAGAAAAAAAATTACGTCTTAATTTTTTGGATTTTCTTCATTGAGATTTTCAAAATTTAGGTAATAATATTATCAGCAAAGTAATATTTGACATGAATCAGTTTCAAAGCTGTCTTATGATTACTTTTTTTTCAAGTCTACTTCGAAAATTTAATATCTTAGTAATTTAAAACCAAGGCACGTCAAGCTTTAAAGGCAAATATCTTAGAAACGGTTGCTCGTATCAACTTTAAGAAAGTACACCTTTTTTACGTGAAAAATATGGGAAAATAAAATAATTCATTTAAAATTAATATACGTGGGTGCACAAAAAAAAAAGTTATGATGATTTAGAATTATGCAGGCTAGCGCAGGCAGCGCCCCCTATTGGCTATCGGTAATATGTTAGCAAATTAAAATTTGTCGACTGAAGAAACCTCCATGTGCTAAATTTGGTGCCTATATTACAATTCATTATGTAATTATATGAAAAAATCAAATTTTTGTTTCAACTTTGGCACCCTGTATCTCTGTTAATATTAACTTTTGGTATAAGGTAAATGTACCTAATCACATTATTTTTATTCAAAAAACCCATCATTGCTCTATGTACCATTACTTATGGTCCACCCTGTATATATAAATGAACAGGTAACTTCAGTAAAGCAAGGTTATTTTTTAGCTCTGTAGTCATGACGCTGTCTACTGATATTACTATAGGTATTGCAATTATATCTTCGAGCTTCCACATTCGCTTAACCTCAATAGCTAAGTTTTGATATTTTCTAGATTTTTTTCGTTCGGTTGTTTATAAATTGTGTGTTAGAGGTATCACTATTTTAATTTTCCATGCTATTTTTTTTTCTTTTTTCTGTAGGATGATGTCCGAATGGTTGTAGTCAACTGTTTTATATGTTGTTATGGGTCTGTCGCAGTACAGTACTATGCGATCTGATTCGAGAAAAGGAGTAGGTGCCTATTTGCAGTATGGCTCTACACATGCAGTTAGGTTGTGTTTTTTAGCTAACTGGGAAAGGATAATCTTGGCTACCTGATTATGTCTACACAGGTAATCCGTCTCGGACAAATGACCACATGAATCAGTGATGTGCTCTGTGGTCTCACCGGGCAAGTTACATTTTCTGTACCTACTCTTTTCATTTTTCTCTAGGATGTTCTTTTTGCAATTTCTGGTTTTCATGACTTTGTCCTGTATTGCAGCGACAAAACCTTTAGTTTTTGGTTGAATATATACCTTATGAAAAAACGTGAGCAAGAAGGATTCGTCAATTTGTTCCTCAGGTAGTTGAGATGGATATCTTCTATGCAAGAACTTCTCGTGCCAACTAGTTATACATTCTTTTTGTTCTATAAGTTAAATTCCTTTGTTTAATCCTGTTAAATTTTAAGGTGTGAGTGCCTGATCTGTCTTTACAATTTTCTTTATGTCGATGTGTGTATGTGTGTATGCTGTTTAAAATAACATCTTATTTTATGTTCTTGAGATTTCAAATTTAATAGACTTCTACGCGATACTTATTTGATTGCTGCATTTGGATAAAAACATCTAAATTTTGTTAATAGGTGGCGTGATGTATGGTCAAGTTCATCTGGATCGGCTTCACTCTATTTAATAATACCCAATGAATAGATCAAGGTAGGGACTGCCCAGGTCTTGATTGCTTTAATAAGATGCTTTCCACTTAGCTTGCTATTAAGTAGCTTGGTTAACCTTGATTTACATTTATCCTTAAATTCGGATTTTATGCTAGTATGGGCTATTTTCAAATGTTGATTTAATACCTAGGTACTGTAATGAGCGACCCAGCCGTCGTGATTAAATCCAGGTCAAGTCGATTAAATGTGATGCGCGACCAAAACCAATGATTGTATATAGTTTTTCAAAATTGTCGAATTTTGTTCATCTTTAAAAATTTTCGAAGAATAATTTACCTTCGATTTTCGGACCCAATTTGTCTACGTTGTGTTTAAAATTATTTTATTCCAATAAATTGTAACCCCAGCTCGTAGAGTCGACAGGGAAGTGTTATCAAATTCAAACAACAATTGACCTCAACGTTTTATTACAATTGGTCAAAAAATAAATCAACAAAATTTCAAGTTTGTGATTTTCAAGTGTTCTTAAACATAATACAACAAAATAAAAGTGAACCTGTTTGTTTCAACTTGTTTAAATTTGCTGGACACAGATCTGAGAGAAATATTTCTTTAGAAAATTAAGAGAATTCATTAAGCACAAATAATCTGACATTCTTTGTCTAACTCTTTCGCTCGTATATGGTGCGTCGGTTATAAATTTCCCAAGGTTTATTTTAACCCGAATAATCGCAATGCTTTCCCCAGCTGGGCCATTTAGTTTGTACTCGAAGGTTTTCAAACCAAATGCAGCTAACTTTGTACCTCATTATCGGTGGGTGTTCGTTGGTAAGTTTGTACACAGAGGTTCTCAAACTATTTTCAGGTGTCTGTTTTATTTTCTTTTTGTCGCTCCTTTATTCAAGCATACTTCACATAGCATACAGTTTCCTGTTAAAGCTTTGAGCTAACAATATCCAAAGGATAATGATACGAGAAAATGGAGCTCAAGCTTGGAAATGAAGTTGTGATTTATCGCAATAAATCAAATTTATAAATGTTGATTCAATCTTACTCATTTCTCGTTCTCTCACTCTTTCTTTCTTTCCTTTGTTAACTTGTTCCTTTGTTTGTTTTTCTGTTTTCTCATACCAAACTCAATCACTCAAACTCAAACCAGTGTCATAAAATAGACTAGAAATATTGTTCAAATTTCATAAAAACTTTCTGAGCAGAATTTTCCCTTCCAACACTACATCTACTTCTACGGCTACTGTTCTAATTAAAAGGGCGTCTTTCTGGCTTAGAAAGTGGCTAAGCTTGACTTAGCACAAAAAAAACCCATTTAAATTAAAGTTAGAAACTGGCAAGAAGTTCTCATTTCTTTCGTCAAAACATTTCCCTAACGAGAGCTGATGCTGATACTGCTCGTTCACCTACGTTAGTACTCCCCATTTGTCAACAGATCTATAAGGCTCTTTTTGGGCCAGGTTGTCTTGTCCTATATTTTTGGGATTCAAGCAACCTACGAAGGAGAATCTGCGAATGAGGTAGCACTAGGTGAATACACCAAAACAAGAACTAGGTAAGAGCTCATTGTGGCTTATGCTTCTAGGATGTTAAGGTGTACAATGCCCACGTTTCTAGAACTTGCAGAACATCATCAGTAAAACCCAAATATATGTGTCTGCTGCCAGTTGCCGGACCTTTATGGTGATGGGTATAAATTATTTTGGAACCCCTGGAAACTCAGCTTCCAACAGCAGAACACTAACATCGACCTTAAGGAAATGAAAATGTTTGTATGAAGCGAATGCGCTTTATTTCCTTTCCGTTTTCTTGTGTTTGTATTTTTATTTTGTTTTATTTTTGTTTCCTTTTTTTCGAAACTGAGATTGGTAGTTGCACCAATCAGCGGTAGGGTTCTTGGCCCTATAATAATTTTCTAACAACGACTTTCTCATTCATTCGGTTTGTTGTGGAAGTTTTAAATTATTTTCTCTTTTTTTTTTGTGTACGCCCCCCAACCCCATATTGATCAAAATTAGGAACAAGTATTTCTCAAATTTTAGGAAAAGTTAATTAAATCATATAAGAGCGAAAAACCATCAAATAAAATCATCGGACAATTTAAAATTTACTTGCCTATTTATCCCGTAGCACACATCACATAAATGGCACAAGAACTTCACGTTGAACAGAAATAGAAGTCGTTTTTTTTTGTCCATTTACGTTAATTAGCACAAACAGAAGTAATTTTTTATTTTTAAACTCCCGTATTTCGTACTCGTTTTTATAAGTCCGGAGGTTGAACATAATTTCTAAACTAATTTCATCGAAGTTTGGCACTTGACTATAATTTTTAAACTAATTTCCTCGAAGTTTAGTTCTTGACTATAATTTTTAAACTAATTTCCTCTAAGTTCGTTATGTGACTATTTTAAAATTGGTCTTTCGTATTTTATGTTCAACCCCCTACCCTTAACTTCTGGGGACCGAAAGACATCCTCTGTATCTCGCTAGAGGGCATGAGAATGCAGAATTTCTACTAATTTAAATATTTCTAATCCAAATTAGCCCTTAAATCAATTTTGAAAAGGATTCTTAAAGTGCAAATCAAACTGCAAACCCCTTTTGAATGCTGTCGTCCCTTTATCTTGCAAGTGTTACTTCGATAATTGAAATTTAAATAACTTACAATTGTACGTGTTTATAAGGGCGTTTTTTGAACGTAAAGTTTCTCCAGACGACCACATGGCCTTTCCGAGATATTTGCTACGGTCAGTGCCGTTATCGGCACTTTTACCCTTATTTATTACTCTACTTTTCAGCGGTACTTCAAAACTAACATGTTAATTTACTCAGTTTAGGTATCTGTGCTTGAAACAAACCAGGCCTAACAAATAACCCTTATCTAATTTGTGAACGCTAAGAAATCTGTTTCTCACGCAAAACGTTATGTTACAAAAATTTTATATAGTACAATATTTGTAGATTTAATATTTCCAAGAAAATATTGAAAAAAAATTCAATTAAATAAAACAAACGAGGAATTGGGACAGTTTAGTAGAACTCGACTCACCACAGAACGCCCCCATATATTTCGTTCTCAGTTCACTGGGACGAAATATATCACTACACACAGTGGGTGAGTCCAATATGCAACTGCTCCTCGTTGGTGAATAAAAGCATGAGGAGTGAATCTTCAGTGGTGAACTTCTTGGTGGACACGAATTGACCTGACGCCCCTGTAAGTGACAGGCGATGTTTCTTGAAGTTGTGGCAGAAATTTTTAGATGACCATCTGGTTGGTGGCAAATTTGGCAGCAATTTGGGCAATCAGCAGTCACGGTAGTTCTTCCCTAATTTCTTCGGTGGTTTTGTCTCTAAGTAACTGAAGCAAACGCTCTTCTCGAAATGGTCAACTCTTCTTTTTGAAAAAATTTGAACCCTATTTTCGTTTTTCCTCGTAGGCAATTGTTGGTGGCCAACAGAAATACTCCTGTAGTGGTTAGAAGTTTTCGAAAGATGGTGTGACTGGAGAGCGCTTTTCTTAGAAGATTTCTTCGAAAATGTTCCCCTGGGAAGTATGAGACAGTAACATTGATTGGACTGTCAAAAGTTTGTTAGCTTCAAGTCTCCATGATAACCTGGAAGCTTCGTGGGTAGACGTTTTCTCCAAATCTCCAAACAGCTTTTTGATGCTTCCGTATTGACGAAAATTGCTAGAGTTTCGGATTTTCTTCGAAAAAGATCTCTCTTCAGTTTCCCCTTCCCTGGTTTTTCTAGTGGTCTTCTTGGTGGTGGTGGAATGCTTGGTCCCCCGCTTCCTGGACATCCGGAATGAAGTTCCTTTGGAGTCATATCGCTGGGCTTATATCTTGAATTTCCTGACTGTCTCATTTTCCTCATCGAACGATAGATCTCAAGATGTTGCTAGCCTGCACACAAATTCAAACGCAAGACACCATACCACAGAATTTGCACCTCTATATGCATTTGTAAGTTAATTGGTTGTAAACAAAGAGATTGGCAGATCATTTTATTGTAGCAAAATATGTTGATAGAAAAATAGTAATTCGACTTGTAATATTTGTTAAAAAAAAATTGTCAATACTCCTGAACATTTCTCTCAGAAATCGTCCAACACAACCCTGTGCGGTTTTACCTCCAAATTCTGGTTCCGAGCATCCGATGTAATGCCCAAACCACTCAATCTCGTCGGAACCAATCAATTTCCGCCAGAATCAATCTATCCTGGTCACGTCAATGCATATTGGTCACCTCAATGCATCCTGGCCACCTCAATGCATCCTGGTCAAATCAATCAATCCTGGTCACGTCAATGCATCCTGGTCAAATTAATTTATCCTGGTCACCTCAATGCATCCTGGTCACGGCACCAAATGTAATGAGCGACCCAGCCGTCGTGATTAAATCCAGGTCAAGTCGATTAAATGTGATGCGCGACCAAAACCAATGATTGTATATAGTTTTTCAAAATTGTCGAATTTTGTTCATCTTTAAAAATTTTCGAAGAATAATTTACCTTCGATTTTCGGACCCAATTTGTCTACGTTGTGTTTAAAATTATTTTATTCCAATAAATTGTAACCCCAGCTCGTAGAGTCGACAGGGAAGTGTTATCAAATTCAAACAACAATTGACCTCAACGTTTTATTACAATTGGTCAAAAAATAAATCAACAAAATTTCAAGTTTGTGATTTTCAAGTGTTCTTAAACATAATACAACAAAATAAAAGTGAACCTGTTTGTTTCAACTTGTTTAAATTTGCTGGACACAGATCTGAGAGAAATATTTCTTTAGAAAATTAAGAGAATTCATTAAGCACAAATAATCTGACATTCTTTGTCTAACTCTTTCGCTCGTATATGGTGCGTCGGTTATAAATTTCCCAAGGTTTATTTTAACCCGAATAATCGCAATGCTTTCCCCAGCTGGGCCATTTAGTTTGTACTCGAAGGTTTTCAAACCAAATGCAGCTAACTTTGTACCTCATTATCGGTGGGTGTTCGTTGGTAAGTTTGTACACAGAGGTTCTCAAACTATTTTCAGGTGTCTGTTTTATTTTCTTTTTGTCGCTCCTTTATTCAAGCATACTTCACATAGCATACAGTTTCCTGTTAAAGCTTTGAGCTAACAATATCCAAAGGATAATGATACGAGAAAATGGAGCTCAAGCTTGGAAATGAAGTTGTGATTTATCGCAATAAATCAAATTTATAAATGTTGATTCAATCTTACTCATTTCTCGTTCTCTCACTCTTTCTTTCTTTCCTTTGTTAACTTGTTCCTTTGTTTGTTTTTCTGTTTTCTCATACCAAACTCAATCACTCAAACTCAAACCAGTGTCATAAAATAGACTAGAAATATTGTTCAAATTTCATAAAAACTTTCTGAGCAGAATTTTCCCTTCCAACACTACATCTACTTCTACGGCTACTGTTCTAATTAAAAGGGCGTCTTTCTGGCTTAGAAAGTGGCTAAGCTTGACTTAGCACAAAAAAAACCCATTTAAATTAAAGTTAGAAACTGGCAAGAAGTTCTCATTTCTTTCGTCAAAACATTTCCCTAACGAGAGCTGATGCTGATACTGCTCGTTCACCTACGTTAGTACTCCCCATTTGTCAACAGATCTATAAGGCTCTTTTTGGGCCAGGTTGTCTTGTCCTATATTTTTGGGATTCAAGCAACCTACGAAGGAGAATCTGCGAATGAGGTAGCACTAGGTGAATACACCAAAACAAGAACTAGGTAAGAGCTCATTGTGGCTTATGCTTCTAGGATGTTAAGGTGTACAATGCCCACGTTTCTAGAACTTGCAGAACATCATCAGTAAAACCCAAATATATGTGTCTGCTGCCAGTTGCCGGACCTTTATGGTGATGGGTATAAATTATTTTGGAACCCCTGGAAACTCAGCTTCCAACAGCAGAACACTAACATCGACCTTAAGGAAATGAAAATGTTTGTATGAAGCGAATGCGCTTTATTTCCTTTCCGTTTTCTTGTGTTTGTATTTTTATTTTGTTTTATTTTTGTTTCCTTTTTTTCGAAACTGAGATTGGTAGTTGCACCAATCAGCGGTAGGGTTCTTGGCCCTATAATAATTTTCTAACAACGACTTTCTCATTCATTCGGTTTGTTGTGGAAGTTTTAAATTATTTTCTCTTTTTTTTTTGTGTACGCCCCCCAACCCCATATTGATCAAAATTAGGAACAAGTATTTCTCAAATTTTAGGAAAAGTTAATTAAATCATATAAGAGCGAAAAACCATCAAATAAAATCATCGGACAATTTAAAATTTACTTGCCTATTTATCCCGTAGCACACATCACATAAATGGCACAAGAACTTCACGTTGAACAGAAATAGAAGTCGTTTTTTTTTTGTCCATTTACGTTAATTAGCACAAACAGAAGTAATTTTTTATTTTTAAACTCCCGTATTTCGTACTCGTTTTTATAAGTCCGGAGGTTGAACATAATTTCTAAACTAATTTCATCGAAGTTTGGCACTTGACTATAATTTTTAAACTAATTTCCTCGAAGTTTAGTTCTTGACTATAATTTTTAAACTAATTTCCTCTAAGTTCGTTATGTGACTATTTTAAAATTGGTCTTTCGTATTTTATGTTCAACCCCCTACCCTTAACTTCTGGGGACCGAAAGACATCCTCTGTATCTCGCTAGAGGGCATGAGAATGCAGAATTTCTACTAATTTAAATATTTCTAATCCAAATTAGCCCTTAAATCAATTTTGAAAAGGATTCTTAAAGTGCAAATCAAACTGCAAACCCCTTTTGAATGCTGTCGTCCCTTTATCTTGCAAGTGTTACTTCGATAATTGAAATTTAAATAACTTACAATTGTACGTGTTTATAAGGGCGTTTTTTGAACGTAAAGTTTCTCCAGACGACCACATGGCCTTTCCGAGATATTTGCTACGGTCAGTGCCGTTATCGGCACTTTTACCCTTATTTATTACTCTACTTTTCAGCGGTACTTCAAAACTAACATGTTAATTTACTCAGTTTCGGTATCTGTGCTTGAAACAAACCAGGCCTAACAAATAACCCTTATCTAATTTGTGAACGCTAAGAAATCTGTTTCTCACGCAAAACGTTATGTTACAAAAATTTTATATAGTACAATATTTGTAGATTTAATATTTCCAAGAAAATATTGAAAAAAAATTCAATTAAATAAAACAAACGAGGAATTGGGACAGTTTAGTAGAACTCGACTCACCACAGTACATATAGGGCTCTTCAGGCTTAGTAGCTGTTTATTTTTGCAGGTTACGTAACCTTTTCGAAACCAAAATTCATCCTAATCGTATCACTAAATAGTTTCGTTGTGTTTATTAAAATTTTAAGATCTTCTTTGCTTTAAGCAAAGAGGTTTAAGTCATCTATGAAAAGGAGGTGGCTAAATTTTATTTTGTCTTTGACCTTTCTTCGGAAGCCAATAGGTGTTTGATTTAAAATAGTACTAGGTGGATTCAGTGAAAGGCAAAATCAGAAGGGGCTAAATAAATATCTCTCGTAAATTCCTCTCTGGATCTGGACCTTGCCGATAACCATATTAATAGCCATGTTCCAAGATCGCTTAAGATGCTGCATCAGATTTCTGATGTTAGGAGATATTTTATATAATTCGAGGACTTTAAATAACCAGTTATGTGGTATGGAGTCAAATGGCTTGTGTAATCTATATGTCGGCGGATACGCCACTGGTCTTAGAGAATTAAACTGGAGCCCCCAGGGACCTTTTTCCAACGAGACCAGCACAGCGTTTGGTGAGACAGATTGCGGTGACGATCGAAACGGGATAGATCGATACGCGGTGTGCGGGTTGAGGACTGCCGAACCCTATCGATTAATTCTGAGACTTACCAATTACATTATTGACAATTTTTATTTAGATTATTACAGACCATTGTAAGTTAAGTTAAGTTTGTTATTTGTGTCAATAACAATAAATTGTGCAATTATGAGTGGTAAATCAAAAGCGTCCCCCGTAAACGTGCGAGAATCAAAACGTCCACGCAGCCACCTGAGATGTCTCCGACATATATAACAAGCAAGGAGATTTCGCTGTTTCGTTTGGGTCTGCTTCATTATTACTCTCTCTATGATAAATTGTTCTTTACAGACCAGTGTATTTCTGCGGCGTCCTTTTTGTTTAAACTCAAGTAAATCATTGACGAAGCAGTGGTCGTAAAATAATAATTATTAATATCATATTATTATTAAGGTTTTTCCCCATTTATGCTTATACGTGCTTTTAAAGACTTATGCTGATAGATACCAAGCATAGTTTTTATTCTGCACGTTCATTCTTATTAAGAAATTTTCTTTTTTTTGAACACGTGTCCAGGAATATTGATTTTTGTAGATGTATATACGTGTTTGGGAAAAGTTTCAGTGACTTTAGTGTTTGGTGGAGGCTTTTGGGTATAACACCTAATGTAGCATGATAATAAGGATTATTTCAACTTTTTTTTTGGTGCCACATTTTTTTTTATCTCTTTCGCTAGCTGTATTATTATTTATATTATTAATATTATTGGTATTTTATTAGTGTATGCTAACTTCGACACTCTTTGTCTCCAACCACAAACAGCACTTGATCAGCATAATGTATTTCAATAGTCCTTTCCCCACAACCGTGAGGTAAGAGAACTACTGGGTCCGCAATTCGACCATTCTGAAAAAACGTAACGACCCGGGTATAACAGCCTTCTGCATGTTGGCGGCTAATGTGTCTGCCCTCTCACTGCAAAACGGTATTACTTTAAGTTGACCAAGCAATGAAGGTAGTATACCGGCTAGAGACCTATTAACAAAACCACGGGCTTTATGGAATAATCAGCGTATAGCCTGCGACGTTCAGATAGGGCATCCTGATATTTAATCCGTGTTTCTTTCTCCTTACGAGCAATGTTTTCTTTGGCGAGAGCCAAAAACTCGACCACGTACATTGCTGTGATTTCCTGGCCTTGGAGGACAGATCCATTTTACTGGCTCGTAAATGCCTCACCTTTTTGAACGAGAAGTTTCAAAAAATACGGCACTTTCTGTTCTTTATCACGAAGTCGATATCCCCCAGCGAACTGGGCAACACTGGTGCCTCAGGTAGGTAAAAATACAGCACCCTTAGTGCTGCGTTATGGCAGCGGATATAGGCGGAGACTGCCTTCGCACCACAAGATGAAAGCAGACGCGTTAATGTCTCCGGTGCGTTATTTTATGCTCTGCAATCTGTATTAGGGACCTCTATACCCAAAACACGGCTTTAATAGACAATGGTGTTGATAACACCATCTTGGCAGGCAATCACAAAGCTTTCAGTTTTAGATTTAAGCCCACTTGACGTCAACGAGGTCAAATTGTTAGATAACCCCACGTCTTGCATGTTTCTGTAAAATTTTCCATGCATAAG
Organism: Dastarcus helophoroides; assembly: GCA_028583605.1. NCBI lineage: Eukaryota > Metazoa > Arthropoda > Insecta > Coleoptera > Bothrideridae > Dastarcus > Dastarcus helophoroides. The sequence goes on along the minus strand of CM053331.1, from coordinate 18,981,395 downwards.
TTTATATCAATGTTCGTTCAGTAACTTGTTCAGCTCAGCAGCTTTAATGTGGGCCTTTAGACAACTAAGAATCAACTAGATAGAGTTGTTGTTCGGTTGGCTGCAATCAAATTCAAGACCTAGCTCTGTGGCGGCCCGTCCTGCTGCCCTAAATAAAAACGCCCCATCTCCTGCACGCTCATGGTGGTGAAACACATACAAAAGAAAATGCAAACTTCCAATGACCTTGCAAGCCATATCCAAGGTGATTCTGTTGTTTTTTTCTACGGGCTTAATAGTCCATGGCTTTCTTGCTGTTTTGAAATGTAAATAAGTAAAACAAACGATTTAGGATGTAAACTTTAAATTTATCCTCTTACGGGTCTCTACATCGAGTTTATATAACTCATTTTAACGGCATTTTAAAACTTCAAAAGAGTATATTACTAGTGGAACGGCAATTGTGTTTGATACTAGCACCTTGTTCTTTCCAGACAGCTCTGAGGACCAGATCTGTCGAAAGCGTTGCAATACTTGCAGAGAGATTTTTTACCATGATGTATTTCCTAAACATGGATCTGTGCCATACCCAAGTAGGTATAAGTCTCTCCGGCATCAAGATGTCGTAGGATGCTTTCACCGTTAAGCTGCATTCCCTCAACGACTTTTCGGCTTCGTCCTCTATTAGGGTGAACCATTTTACACTTGTCTGACCCAAATTCCCTACCGACAGCGCGCGTGTACCCTGCACGACTTTGAGGAATTGTTTAATTCCCTTTCTCCGCGAACGTGAAGCTTAAGGTCGCCCATGTTAAAACAAATGGGTAATCTTATGCCTGCGGTTCCTTGGTGTGTCACAACTGTAACCTTGGATTATTCAGAAAACAACAGATAGCGGCTGCGTGATAGACCTATCGATAATAAGATTCTCCTTACAGCCAGCCACATTTTTCTTAGACTTTATTTGCTCGTATATCCGTGCATAGATGCTATCAACTAAGACCAGTACACGCGTGTACACAATACATGTAAATATCTTGTAACACGTATTTAAACACGTAATTGGTCAATAATTTTTTGGACTAGACATATATTCAGTTTTTGGTAAAAGCAAAATTTACCCTTTCACAAATCACTGAGAAATATGCTGCTCATTATTTAGCCAGAAGTTAAAAATTCTAGGTAAATGGAAGTGGCTGAATGGAAGATATTTTCACTAATAGTTGCTGATACCATCGGGGCCAGGAGTAGCATTATTATTTGTTCCTTTAAGAGCATTTTAAATTTTCTTAGTAGTGATTCGATGTATTCTTCTTCTGTTGCCTAAGAAATGGAATTACAGAAGTTTCTAAATTGTTCTACGACTGAAGTATCTTCTTTTAGCGGCATCTCTTTATAGATCGACTTCCGGAAGTGAATTATTAAATCTAAAGATGAAGGATTATTTACAACACGTTTAAGTGGTTGAAAGAGAAGCGAAGGTTTTTGGGGAAATTTTACTTTTTCCGCAATGCTCTTTGCTCTAACTGCTAGTAATTTTCTGACAGCTACTAGCGCCTGTATTTTATGTAAACTGTGCTGCTTAATCACTGACAGGACTCTCATATTGACTGTGTGATAAAGACGCTTTAATGATCCTGCTAAACTTTTTACTTTGGTAGCAAATAATCTCCCTTCTACCAAATAATCCATCGCATACTGAATATATGATGCCTGTTGTCTCTCCTTCTAAATTTTGATTTCTGATGATTAAAGTCACCGGCTGACCCCTCCGCTTAAAAAGTCTATCAGTTACTGCTCCAGATGTTTGCCTCTTCCAAAATTTAAGTCTTGCTTTTTAATAGGCTTTTGAAGGTATATTGCCCTTCTGTTTAGTAGACTTTCCACTTTTGGCGGCATGCTATCCCCCTGGGTTTCTCATCCGCCACTTTTTGTGGTTCCATGTACTCAGTATTTGGCGGTTGGGAAAGCACCCTTACGTAACACGTTCTTCAAAGATACGCTACACAATCTCATAAGTTTTAAGCGGTGAGTATGGGATGCGCAGGATGCATCTCAACCTACTGTCTATGCATACGCGCCATGTAACCTCTTCGATTCGGGTTGATGCTCCTCTCATAACTCTAAAGAAGGTCGTCACGTAAATCGTCAGTCCACTCAAGATGTCCTTGATCATAGCGGTGGTCGTCACTAATTAGCCGGTCTTGTTGAACCCCAGCACCTTACTCTTGACCCCTATCTAAATGAGGTCGGTTCTGTGTGTCCATTGTGTCCATTCTTCGAAAGATGTAGATGTAGAGGTGGTCAATCTTGTACCCCCCTGGCCGACATTTGTAGGAAAATAGCATTTTCTTCTGAACACGCTTAAGCAGCTGCCGGTCCAATTTACGCCCTTAGCTCAGGATGGATGGTGGCGCTACTCACCTAGGAATACAATGTTATCTGTCCTCCTTGCCCCTTTGTTATTATTATTTTCTTGTTCACAAGATGCGTCCTTGGTGTAATCTTCCATTTCAGTATTAAAGTACAAAGAATATGGTAAGTTTTTAAGCATTTTATTTTCCTACAGATAATTTTACACGTTTTGTTTATTAAGTAATTTTTTTACAGTAGCACATGTTTCTAGCAGAAGAATTTTCTGCATTTCGACAATATATAGATATTAAGGTTCTCTTAAATTTCTAATGGGTGAATGTGGTATTTAGCCCTTAGCGGTAATAATGAGGGACAGTATGGTAAATTTCTCTTGATCCCAGATTTTTTTTTATTTCTCTTGACACTGGTAGGTAATTGTTTATCTTGTCTGTATATTTTCTTTGGATATTAATAGGCAGCGATACCGAAAAGTCCACAAGATATGTTTCTGTTTTACTGTAAGTACTAAGTCTGGTCTATTGTTATGTGTTCTGACGTCTGTGATTATATCTCTATTTCAATAATTTTTTTTATCTTCGTCTATTACTGTATCAGGACTGTAATTGTAATATGGTAATTTTGATGTTCTCGTTTAAATTGTTCTAGAGAATTGCTTGGTGTACTATTTTCCCTACATTGTTGTCTCTGCGTGTACTCTTTTAGCGCCATTTATGATTATTGTTATTATTATTATTATTATTATTATTATTATTATTATTATTATTATTATTATTATTATTATTATTATTATTATTATTATTATTATTATTATTATTATTATTATTGTTGTTATTATTATGATATTTCTTCTCGGTTTCCTTTCACCGGTTGAGCGTAGAATCCAGCTTTCAACCAGAAAGCTCAGAAGTTTTATCCTAGTACCTTCCTTAAAATGTGTGCTGTTCCCAATAACGCTATTTTTTGTGTTTCTGCCAGACTTGGATGACCAGGTAAGAGTTTTATGGTATCTGCTGTTCCCTTTTTTATCGTTTCAAGTGACCCTATTACTAATGGGGTTATTGTAGTTTTGACCCTCCACATTCTGCTAATCTCTATTTGTAAATCTTTGTACTTGCTGAGTTTTTCTCTCTCTTTTAATGCTATATTGGCATCATCTGGTACAGCAATATCAATTAGTACACATGTTTTTTTATTTCTATCATGTATGACTATATCTGGCCGATTCGCATTAATTGCCCGGTCAGTTATTATTGGCGTATCCCACAGAATTAAGGTGTCTTTGATGGTGGTGACATTTTTGGGGTTGTGTTCATACCATTTATTGGCTACTTCGACTCCAAATTCCTTGCACACTGCCCAGTGGATATAGCTTCTTACTTTGTTGTGACGGTGTGTATACTCCGTGGCGGCTAATGTTGAGCAACCCGCTATTATGTGACTAATGTGCTCGTCGTTCTTATTACACATTCGGCATGAGCTATCGACTGGTTGGTGTAGTATATTCTTCTTATAGTATCTGGTGTTAAGTGACTGATCTTGTGCAGCTGTTATAAAGCTTTCTGACTCGCCTTTTAGACCAGCGCTGTTCATCCACATCAATGATGCTTCATTGTCCACAAATGGCCTTTAAAGTGGCTTATTTTTTAAATACTCAATCTTTTTTCCTCAATATTATCTTTTATTTTGTTTTTTGTTTCTTGATCTTCTTGAATTTGCAGTTCCGATATTACATCGGCCGAATGTTTACTAATTAAGTATTTTGCCTTTTCTTTGTCATGTATTTTTATCAAGAAACAGAATATGTCTTTAGCCTGTTGTATGTAGTGGTTGATACCAACCATCGCCGCATCCATGGCCGATTTTAATGCAACTAATCCTCGCCCTTCATTTTTCCTTTTAATATACAATCTTTCTACATCATCCTTAGGATGATGCATTCCTCCGATGATAAGTATCTTTTTTGTTTTCTGGTCCATTCGTTCTACTTCAACCTTTCTCCAGTCTAGTATTCCGTAACTGTAAGTTAAGACTGAAACAGCTAATGTGTTAATGGCTGTGATTTTATTTTTGGAGTTTAGCTCGGATTTTAATATTTGACGGATCCTCCTAAAATATTATGTTCGAACTTGTTGTTTCATTTTACTATGTTCGATTCGCTCGCTCTCGTCCACCCCAAGGTACTTATAGTTTTCGGCCAAGTCCATGTTTTTTATTTCTGTTTTATCAGGAAGTCATGTTTTGTAATTTCACTATCTTTCCTTGTTTAAAGCTCACAGATGCACATTTATCCAATCCGAATTGCATTTTGACGTCACCACTGATTTTTTTTTACTGTGGTAAGTGCTTGTTGTAGTTGGTATTCATCTTTTGTAAATAGTTTCAGGTCATCCATATGTAGGAGGTGGTTCACTTTGTTCTTTTTATTAATGTCAAACCCAATATTTTGTTTGTTTAACATGTTGGATAGTGGTACCAGTGCGAGGCAAAACAATAAGGGGGAAAGCGAATCGCCCTGAAATATGCCTCTTTTTATATAGATACTTTTAGTTTTTATTAGGCCTTTTTCAGAGTATAAACACATTTTCGTCTTCCACTGTTTTTTCTATGAATTTAGTGATTATTGGACACACTCTATATATATTTAAAACACATTTAATCGAGGAGTGGAGAGCACTATCAAAAGCATTTTTTTAATCTATCCAAGCAACCCCCAAGTTTCTTGACTTTTTCTTTGTTAGCTCAACAATCATTTTGCTAACAAGTAACTGATCTTTACACCCCTGGAAACCTTTTCTACATCATTTTTGTTCAGCTGGAAGTATATTATTTTCAGTTACATGCTTATAAACTCGATCTGGGATTGCTGCAGTAAGAATTTTATACATTGTTGGTAAACATGGTATAGGTCGGTAATTCTTTGGTTCTTTGCTGTCCTTCCCTTTCAAAAGTAGCAAGGTATTTCCATATGTCAACCATTCTTGGTTTTTCATTGGTTCTTTAATAATATCATTAATTGCTCTTGTTAGTGATGGGTGTAGGGCAGAAAACTGTTTTACCCAAAAGTTTTGTAGCATATCGGGTCTTGGGGCTTTCCAGTTTTGTGTTGTTTTTATAATCTTGGTAATTTCCTCAGGGATGAAATCTTTCCATACTGGTAGTTGAATTCGTTTGAACTTATTTGTTTCTTGTTTTATCCATGTGGCGTTATGGTTCAAGAATTCCTCTCCAAAATGCATCAATTTGTTGTTGTGAGGGTGAATCATTATTTTTATTTTGTTGTTCAATTAAGGAGCGATAGAATTTTTTTACATCCTCATTAAATAATTTATTTTGGTGATAATGATTACTGCGTTTTGTGTACCTCCTCAATCGTTATGCCTTTGCTTGTAATTTCAATTTGATAATTCCTTCGAGTTCATTTGAATCACGTCGATCCATTTTAGCTTTTCGGAAAATGTTGTCTACTTTAATAGCGAGTTGTCGAGAAGTAGCGCCTTTCTTTATTTCGCTTAATATGGATAAGTCCTTTCTATGTTGTTCGATGGTTTTTAGGATTCTCTTTTTCCATGCAGGAGTTTTTCTGCCACCTGATAATTCTACCTTGTTTGTTACTACTTCAGCTATTGGCATTGCTGCTGTATACATGTGCTGGTTGATCTCAGTGATGTCGAATTGATTACCTTGAGTCATTCTTCTGAGGGCTTCATTGGCGATAAATATTTTTTTTCTTATAGGTGTTGTAAGTTGTATCTAATTCAATCTTTTGCTTTCATGTATTTTGGTATATCCAAGTACTGTAAGAAGGGTCTTAATTTTAATTTCCATATCTAGGAAGTCCGGGTTGACATTTTTCAAATTATCTTCTGGGAGTAACTTCGTCTGCTCCTTCACTACGTTTACTCGTTGCACTTGTTCATTACCTAGGTATTGTATATTTTGCTCATCCATAGCAGTTTCATCTTCATGTTCTCTTTTGGTTTTTATGGCGTCTTTTACATTTGTTAGTATTTCCTCTAATTTTTTTCCTGTAGCTTTTTGTTATTAATTATGAATCTCCTTTGGTTGGCTAATGTATCTTTATTGATGGCAGGAAATAAATCTGGGTTTCGACTTCGCCATACAGTGTATGTTCCTTTAACTACAACTCCATCAATATTGTTTGCTCTAGCATAATAGTAGGACCACATCACATCCTTGTATTGTTGTTTTGTTCACTTTTATTTGGTATTTTTTTGGTTTCTAGCGGACGATGTTATCGTAGCATCCATAGATAGGCCTTGTTAAGAAGTGTTCTCAGTGACTATCCGTGTCATTGCCAATTTATTGAGTTTGCGGACTATGAACTGCGGGAGAATTTAACTGTCGATATTCTCCTGGTGGTGTTTAATTTTTCACCGCTAACCTTGTTTTAGGTGCGGTTACTCTTGCTGTCATATTACCCTCCCTTGAGTTCGTAGGTTTGACTTGCGTTCGTCCATTTCCGTTGCCTAGGTCATTTGCAAGTGAATCTTCCCGACGGTGTCGATCCAGGTCTTGCTGCCCTGGCCCGCCTGACTATCTTTTTTTCCTTGTGCGTACCATCTATTCACCTTTCAGGGAAATGCAGTTTAGAGCTGCTGCCAGCGGGCCTCCGATTGCCCTAGTGTTTTAGCCGCTCCTAACCTGGAGTCAGACGCTATTAGGTAGCCGCTCCTTTGAAGACAGGCGCTACCTGCCAGTGTAGATTATTCTACTTGTTTTCCTTACTATCGCTCTTCTAGAGTCAGACATAGTAAAGTTTTTTCTTCTTTGCCAGTTTTAGTCCACCCCGGGTATTTTATTTCCCCGGTACCCATCATATCTGATGAGCATTCCCCTATCCGCCACCTGGGGAGGCGCCCGATGGGGGACTAGCAACTCCTTACAGTTATTATTATTATTATTTTATTTTTTCTCCTTTGAGGGTTTAACTATGTGTGGGGTCCTTAGATTATTCACACAAAGTGGACAGACAGGTAAGTGATGTTAATTTATACTTAAAACTTTTCTGATTATCTTGCACGTTTCAAGTAACACAGATTTTTGGATTGCGGTTGGAATGCTTGCATCTAATATCTTGATCTTTTCCAGATGCTTCAAGAAGTTTTTGCTGAAGAGACCAGTTGCTGATACGACGAGTGGAACCACTATTACTGTTTTCAGGTTGTGTATTTTACGGTACTCTTCACATAGCTCCAAATACTTGTTTACTTTTTCTCTTTCCTTCTGTTCAAGGTTATGATCGTAGGGATGAGCTACATCTATAAAGTAAGCAGCTTTTTCAGCTTTATCTAAAAGGACAATATTTGGACGGTTTGCAGCTATTGGTTTTTAGTAATAATAGGGTTATCCCAATACATAAGGTATCTTTCCATTACTGAATGTGGTACGTATTTATAATAAACTTCTTTAGCTTTAATTAAGAGCGTGACTACTGCAAGCTCTTGGTGTAAGATGGCTGCTGTGAGGTTGTGCCTTTGTGTATAGTCCGTGGGGCAAGGGTAGTGCATCCTGATATATGTTCAATGGTTTCTAAATATCTTCCGCACATTCTGCATTTCTCATCTGCAATGGATTGCTTTTCAATATATTTTTGATAGTTACGAATAGCAATCACACCATCTTGTATTGCTATAGCAAATTCTTCGGTTTCCGTGAATAGGATACCTTTTTCAAGCCATGCTGTTGAAAGCTCTCTGTTTGCGTTTGAGAGTTTTTGAGGATATTTACCATGCATCGGTTTGATGGTTTAGGCCTCTTTACTTTCATTCAATGTTGGTATTGTTATCAAATCTAGCCCACAGATTTTAAGTGACGAGTGTTTATCTAGTGCCGTAACTATTTTGTGCAGTGGGGAATGGTCAGCCCACCTTATAAAATATTTTTTAATGCCATTTACTAGTTTGTCGTGCGAAAGTTTTATATTTAATAAACCTCTTCCTTCTAAGTTGGTAAATAAAGTCTTTCTGAACACGCTCTTGGATAATGTTTCTGATGTTCAGTTAGCTCCACTCTTAGAATTCTGTTTATTGCCTCCAGCTCAGTATTTGACCATTTGATGACTCCAAACGAATAGCTCAGCAAAGGTATAACCCATGAATTAATGGCTTTAGTAGTATTCCTGCCATTCAGCTCTACCCTTAATATTTTTCTCATCCGAAATATCATATCATTTTCTAACTTTCTCTTCGTGTCCCTCTGATTTATAATAATTATCTGTTGATAGCTTAGATATTTGTAGCTAGTGTTTTTGAGATAGCGTATATTGTTCTCTTCTAACAGGTTGTCATAGGCCTCTGGTTTACCTCTTCTCGCTATCAATTTAGCACATTTATCGATACCAAATTTTATTTTAATGTGTTTGCTAAATTCAGATGTTAATTGTAGTAATCGGTTAAGTTTGTTTTTCGATCCCGAATACAACTTCAGATCATCGACGTAGAATAAATGGCTGATGTTTAATGACCTATTATCATCTTTTAGAGCATATTCAAGTTCTATTTTTGCAGCATTTTTGACAGAGGATTTAAACTTAAAATAAACCACAAGGTACTTAAAGAGTCTCCTTGAAAGATTCCACTTTTTATCTGCATCTCTGTGGTTTCTGTAGACCTTCCATTAAGGTTTATATACAATTTGGTTTTCCAGTCATTCATGCAGGTCTTCAAAAACAAAATAATTTCATCATCTATTTTATAAAGTTTTAGAGCTTCTATCAACCACGAATGTGAGGCACTATCGAATGCCTTTTGATAGTCGATATGTTTCTCATACTATCTCTGGCGTTATAGGTGACGATGTTGTCGATTAATAATTTTTCTTTAAATCCCTGGGCTTTACTGCGACATCCTTTTTGCTCTTCTGTTAAAATTTATGTCTGTCGAGGTGAGATGTAATCTTTTGTGCTATTACTGATTTTATTAATTTATAGATTTTAGGTAAGCAGGTTATCGCTTTGTAAATTTTTGGGTCTCCGGTTTCGTCATTCCTTGGAATCATATATGTGGTCCTGCAAAAGATATTTTGGTATCCTCTTTTCACCTTTTAGAAGGCTCTAGTTGTTTGGCCAATATAGCGTGTATTTTTGTATTCTTCCATCAATAGTTATGCAAGTGATCACGTTCAGCTGCTTTCCAGTTATAAGCTTTTTTCAATACTTTGCTGCATGTCATCTTTAGTAACTTTTATAATTTTCATTTGTAATCTTGCTCGACCTGTTCCCTTTTCTCTTTTTAGCCATGCAGCTTTAGGGTTATGATTGCCTTAACGACTTTACACATTCTCCCAGAATTTTACAAGTACAGTTTTCTCCTGCAATACTTGGGTTGCTGATTCGTTTCTTTCAGGTTGTTTATAGAATTTACCTTCATTGTTTCTTAACAAATTATAATCAGACTTCTTTTTGTAGCTTCTACTATATCTGTTTATTCTTTTGCCCAGCATCACTATCTTTTGTTTCAGGAGATCTACATGAGCACTTAGTTTTCTTTTGAATGTGTCGGTTCCAAGTCTAATATTTTTTTCTTTTAAATAATTTTTTTTCTGTTTTCTGCTTCTATTTTCTTTCTGCCATTCTCGGATTTTTGTGATTATGCTGCGAATATTTCCGATATTTTATATTCTACGTTTCCACTGTGGTTTTGTGTTGTCTTTATTTTCTGGTCGTTTAAGTTCTTTATTTATATGTGTTATTGCTGTCATTGATGTACAATATACTGTCGCTTGTGTCTTCCCAACATCATCCGTTTCACTGACAAACTTTCTTATTTCTCTATTTATTATTGGCATGCATTCTTTAGTTGTAGTATTTTGCTTGATTTTAGGCAGTTGTGGTCTTTTCCCAACGTCCATGTCTTTATAACGTAAGATGTTTTTATTAAACTTCATCATTATTCAATTCATTAATTTATCTATTTCTGTTTCAGGTGCAGTGATGGAGTCTTTTTTTTTTCATGTGCTGGGTCTCCGGCAAGATACTCTTCTTTGTTGGTCTCCGTTTATATTCCTTCCTCTTCGTTGGTTTTCATTGGTTCTACATGTCCTTCATCATTCAAGGTGCGCAATTCCGCTTTACTTGCTACCATATATGTCATATTTGTTGTACTTCAAGATCAAAAATTAGTTTTCCGGTTCAGGTTCAGGTTTTAATACCATAGAGTTGATTTGCTACCTGTCTTTCTCTTAATTGACTTACTGGTCGAATTCTGCGCCATTCTATAAGCATTTTCTTTTGAAACCCAGCTTTATCTCCATTACATTTTGTACTGCAGAAGTAGGCTAACATGATGTCCCGATTATTATTTGCCAACCATTTTATGCGCCTACTTTTATTACTGATCCCTTGAGGAACCTCTAACGCTGGTCGGGTTAAACTTATTCGTTGAGATTCAGTACTTCCGCGCGCCGTTGTTCCAGCCAGTTGTTCCATCTTTCCCCTGGTCAGATTGACCCTCCAGACGGTTTCAAGCAGAGCCATCTGTAGCTCTGCACCGACCGGGTTTCTATTCCGCGGTATGCGTGCCATTTCTTTTTTTAAGTAATATATAGCAGTTTCCAGCGAGTCTCCAATAACCCATACTGCAGCTGAACCCGGAGAAAAGACGCTGGTAAACACTAATCAGACCTGTCCTAGGCTAGTTTTGATCCGCACCGAGTGTTTTATTTCCTCGGCACCCATATCTGGGAGGCATTCCCCTATCCGCTACCCGGAGAGGCGTTCCATGAGGATGTAGCGACCCCACACGGGGTTATTATTATTATTGTAGTATTTTTCTTATCTTTCTGCTGGTATTTATTTAACCATCCCAAGAAAATACCACAGGGGTAGGTCTGTATCTTAGTTTGTGCTTAACAACTTTCTTACATTACGACAGGTATTCAATATAACAGCCCTTTGGATATCAATGTATGTGTTCTTATGTAGTCCTAATGTGTCTATGTCTTTATGAAGGTCTTTCAGAATAAGTCCAGTTGACGACACCATTACTGATATTATTTCTACTCTGTTAGACTGCCAGATTTGTCGTATTTCTAGTGCTAGTTCTGCGTACAAGTCTGTTTTTTCTCGGCATTTTTCCATTAAATCGTTGTTGTTTGACCAGTTGTATATTTTTCTTTTTTTTATCTATTACTACGATGTCCGGTCGATTGTTCATTGCTCTTTTGTCGGTGATAATTGTTCGGTTCGGTTGTAATAAAGTTTAAAAGATTTGTTTTCAAGTACCACTTGTGGTTGGTATTTATAATATGGCATGTAAGTTAAATGTTTCGACGAGCGGATTGTATTTTTAAAAACAATTTTGTTAAAAATACAAAGTTTTTACATTTAATGTATTTAATCTTAAACTAACAATTTATTAATTGTGGCACGGAGTGGCCACACGCGATGATTTTGCACGCGTTGATTTGGAGAAACTCCTCGTCCGCTTGTAGCGTCGATTGTTTTATCACTTCAGAGTGCTGACCTAGCGCCTTGCCTTGGTCAGCAATAACCAAAGGGTTGAACGACATAATTTGTATGTGTATCCGTATTAAATGGTTAATTTTTGGATGATATTACACACTTGATTATGTCTTAATAAATAATCGGTATTGGTTAGATGAGAGCAGCCAGATGTAATGTGCTCCACTGTTTTAGATGTTTCCTGGCACATTCTGCATAAGTCTGAGTTAATATCTTTTTCTTTAATAATAAATTTCTTGTAATTTTTGGTGCCTATGACCTGGTCTTGTATAGCAATCACAAATTGTTTAGTTTCAGGTAGTAGTTTGCCATCGCTGGGCCATCTGTTTAACGATTTCTTATCTATGTGTGGCTGGTTTAGGTCGTTATAGTTTTGCCCATGGAGTTCTTTACTTGCTCATTGTTGCAGATTTTCACCATCAGAGACTATTGTCAAGTCACCTCTTCTGTCAGCAAGATTTAAAATAAAGCTGTTTTTGTCAGCTAATTTAATTGTTGCATTAAAGCTACTCGTTAGAAATTTACTGCAAAAAAATTCTTCCAATTTATTGATCTGGCTGTTGTGCAGGTTAAGCATATTGATAAGGGCTCGCCCTCTTTGCTTTGGATGACTTTGGCTGGTGGTTCTTAAATTTAGTCATTAAACTGCGTGTTTGCTTTTTGGTGCTTTTTAACTTAGGTTTCGTTCTCTTGATAATTTCAAAAAAATATGTAAGGAGTGGGATGGCGTAGGTGTTAATTCCTGTGCCCAGGTTTACTGGTTTTTTTTCTGATTCTTTTCTTGGCCTGTTTCTGTTCTAATAAGCAAACTTGCTGAAATCGCAGATATTAACGTACGTTTTACCCTGTTCCATTGCCTTCATAATTTCTTCGTTAGAGAGTACATCATCGCCGTTTATTAAATGACCTTTCTCAATTTTTAATATGTTGCACTTGGGCAGGCCAAAATTTATATAAATATCTATAGAGCACTCGTGAATGATATTAATAAGGCTGCGTACCTCTTTCTCATTTCCTGCATAGAGTTTAAATCATACCTGTAGAGGAGGTCTGATATTGCATGGCTAACTTGCCTTCCTCCTTTTAACTTGTATCCATATTTAGTGTTGTGAACAGCGGGTTAAGTGTCAGGCAAAACCATAGCGGACTTAAGAAATCCCCTTGGAATATGCCTCTTTGTATGCAGATCTTATCCGTACTGATTATCTCGTTGTCAGTATAAAGGTTTAAGTTTGTTCGCCAATGACCCATGACATTGTCCAGAAATATTATTACCGCAGGGAGAATATTGTATATTTGTAATACATATGTAAGCCAGGAATGAGGGAGGCTATTAGAGGCTTTCTTATAATCTATAAAAGGGGCATACAAATTACGTTTTTCCCTTTGCACTTGTTTAAGTATAACAAAATCAATAACCAACTGTTCTTTACATCCCTGGTGGTTTTTCCTGCATCATTTTTGTTTTCTTTGTCAACAAGTTATGTTCAGTCACATGTTTATAGATGTGGTTAGTAATACAGGCTGTTAATATTTTGTATAAAGTCGGTCAACATATGATGGGCCTGTATTGAGTTCCATCGTGTGTTTGATGGCCTTTTGATAACATGAACGTAGATTCTAATGTAAGGAAAGTTGAGGTTTCTTCAGGATGGTTAATAACCTATGTAAATTGTTCTGCCAGGTTGACGTGAAAATTGTTAAATTTTGTATACCAGAAGTTCTGTATCTTATCAAATTCAGGCGCTTTCCAGTTGCTTGTAAATTTAATCGCAGTACTCACTTCATCTTCACTAATTGCCTCAAAGTTTATTTGTGGGGAATGAATTTTTCTCTGTTTTGTTTTTATCCAGTGAGCATTTTTTTGTGTTCTTTAGAAACTGATCATACAGATGTCCAGTACTCGGTAAGTTGTTGTTTGTTGGGCTTTGATTGAGCATCTGTTAGTGTGGTACCACTGAGCTGCCTATAAAATAGTCCTCTATTGTTTTTAAATAGGTAGTTGTCCTGTTTACTTTTTGTATACTTTATGTATCGAGTAAGCCTCTTGGTTATAGCCTTTGGTTTTTGTTTAGGTACATCCATGTAGTCGTTCATGATGATTGATGGTTTGGGTGATTTTTTTAAATCTTGATTTTAAAAATTATTTTTTTGGTCACTTTGATGGCGATTTAGTTTTTCTGTATGCTGTTAGCTGTCCCAATTCTTTTCTAATATTCTTGATAGTTTTTTGTATTTACTAATATTAATAACATTATTATTATTAAATGCTTTCAAAATTAATTGCTCATCCTTTTCTGAATGAGACACATTTATCGATCGAGATTATTTACACAGAGCATTGGTGGATTTTTAGAATAAAAATAATGTGATTTAACTACATTTACCTTTAACCAAAAATTGATATTAACAGAGATACAGGGTGTCAAAGTTGAAAAAAAATTTCGATATTATCGTATAACTATGGAATGAATTGTAATATAGGCACGAAATTTGGCACAAGGGGGTTTCTTAAGTCGATAAACTCTAATTTGCTAACATATTACCAATAGCTGATAGGGGGCGCTACTTGCGCTATCCTGCATAATTCTAAATCATCATAACTTTTTTGTGCACCCACGTTTAGTAATTTTAAATGAATTATTTTATTTTCCCATATTTTTTAGGTAAAAAAAGGTGTACCTTTCTGAAAGTTCATACGAGCAACCGTTTCCAAGATATTTGCCTTTAAAGCTTGACGTGCCTTGCTTTTAAATTAATAAGATATTAAATTTTTGAAGTAGACTTGAAAAAAAAGTAATCATAAGACAGCTTTGAAACTGATTCATTTCAAATATTACTTTGCTGATAATATTATTACCTAAATTTTGAAAATCTCAATGAAGAAAATCCAAAAAATTAAGACGTAATTTTTTTTCTAACATAGAGATGTTAGATATGGTCTCTGAGTCCGCTCAAGAAAATTTTAATAGTCTGGGTGGTCAAAGCAGATATTTGGAGATAAATGTTAATAAAAGACAGCAGATTTTTAATTGTTTACAATCCCTTTACATGGAAAAAGTCATTTCCTATATACTTATTTTTGGATATAAATTTTGTTTTGGTATTTTATTTAAATTTTTTTTAGAAATTTAAAAAATATGTGTAATAATAATGTCAGTAGAGTTATATTTGATATAAACTATTTTAGAGTCAGTTTTATTACTTTTATTTTGAAACCTACTGCGAAATATTCAACTTTACGCAACATAAAATAAACGTACAGCAAACTTATATCAACATTTAGAAAGTATACCTTTTTTACGTTACAAATGTAGGTAAATATAAATGTCTATTCAAAATGAGTGTACATAAAGGCACAAAAAAGTTATGATACTTTAGAATAACACAAGGTGGCGTAGGTGGCGCCCCCATCTTGCTTGCTGGTTTTCCATCGCTGTATTTCTAGATTATTTGTCAACCCCTTATTCGTGACCTGTCTAATACTAAAGATATTATCTGTACATAACCTGCCTGCCCTAAAACCGCTTTGGTCTTTGGATTCATACATTTCATCTTCGATTCTACCAAACATGAAAGAAATGTAGAAGCAGTAACAAAAAGCGAAAAAAGAACCCATCACAGAAAGACGAAGCCTTCCCAATATTAATTTAACGGGAAGGGCTAAAGCCATAATAATAATAGCAAATAAAGCCCAAACACTACTTAGGAGAAAAAAAGAGAAGTGGACCTTTAGCGGACTTAACCACCTGATATATGAAATCTTTTTAATATTGACCCAAAGAATAACAACAAGACCAATAAGATCCAAAGAAAATAAAAGAAATAAAATAATACCGAACTGGAAAATACGAATAATACAGAGAATCACACAACTAAGAACGAAACTGTCATTACTAATGGAAAAAACACACATTTTAAAGGTTAATATCAAAGACAAAATTAAACAAATACAAGGTGTCCACCTAGTGTAAAATAGTAAGATATCTCATTAGTGACTAAACTTTCGGCAAAACCTTTCAAAGGATATTCCTCCTCCTCACCGAAGCTCTACAAAATTAAAATATAGTGGAGTATACAGGGTGTTTAATTTTCCCTGTGCGGGTAGCAATTTCATTTTTCTAAAAAGTAACTTATATTTTTTATTGCATTTTCTGTTTCCTCATAAAAGTAAAAGCTATCCTGTAAAAAAAGATTTTCCAATTTCTAATATTTTTTGAGTTATTCAAATGTTTGTGTAAAAACGGCAAGTTTCTGCGTGGTGTAAAAAATCTATTACGGGTACGAAAGACATCATAAATAAATTATTACTATGATTATGTCAGAAATTATTTTTAAGTAAATGCTTAATTAAATCATAAATTTAAGTTTTTAAAATACTCTACGGGTGGCCAGAAAAGAATTTTGATTTATTTTATTTTCTTTCGTGATTAAATCTGCCTTTTAATTATCTTCATTTTTTGTTAATACCTTCAATGTCAAAAATTACGAGTTATCAAAATATTCTTAATTTTCTTGATCAGGGACAGAATTTATCACCTTTTAAGTAAATTTTTACAAAGGAGGCTTTGCAGCAAATATTTTGTACAAAAATCGCAATTTAGTCACTCTTGACATATCATGCCCCGGTTTTTTTCTGTTGGAGTTTATCAAAAATCACATTTTTAAACTATAAAGAAACCTTAAGAGATATTGAAAATGTGTGAAAATCAGAAACGATCTAAGGGTGTGTTTAGATTAAATACTTTATTCCGTATATTTCTCTGACATAAAAATATATCATGTGTAAACCCGATAGAAGCTATCGAAGACTAATCACACTGCTGAGATAAATTACTCGACATAAAATAACACAAATTTCAGCCAGTGTCTGACATATATCTCGGAAGCTGTAGTTGTCTACTTTCTCTCGCGATATTTCATGCGATTAACTACTGTATCTCACTCATAATATTGAGACAATATTCCATATAAGTAACTTGCAAATTTAATTAGACAAATTTTGATTATTTAAAGTAGCAAAGACATTTTATATCGACACTTTATCTCAGCTAGAAGTGTCAGCAATTTTATTCAGCTATATTTGTGTCATAGTGTAAACGGGCAAGGAAATTTAATCTCAAATACCGGCGATTTCTATCATGAAACAAGTCTCTAATCTAAACGTATCCTAAGTAACTTGGGCAATATTCACAATTTTTTTTAGATTATTTCACAGTAGGATTTAAAAAAGCCTAAAAAAACGGAAGACAATTTTAACATCTTTTATAATTCTGCCTTTTGCTTATCACACGAAGCTTGTCTTTGTTTATTAGGTTAAACATTATAATAATTACACACCTACATGGATTAATTTTAACTTTACAAATTTTTACCAAAGCTACAAATACTTATCACAAGAAGCTAGAGTGTTTGTTTATTAGTTAGTTAGTTTAAATATGATAATAGAGACCCACACATACATGCATTTACCTTAATTTCTTTGTTTTTGTTGTTTTGTTGTTTTGTCATTCCTTGATTAGAACAATTTGTTGATAAAAGATTTATTTTATTATTTTTGATAACAATTATTATATTGAAACATATATCTATTATCTGAGAAAACATTATTTATTGCCTTTGCATTTATACGCAATACATTTTATGAAAAATAGTGTTCTTCTGAGGATAGTGTACTTCATAATTTTCTCATTGTGATATTTTTGTTTACACTCAATTAAAATAAATTTTATAATAAATTAGCTGCTAAAAATAATTATTCAAGGGTTTTGATTTAATATTTGAAAATTAATACAAGCAACAATTTAATACAATCTCTGGGGAAAACCTGCATGTCGAAATTTTAGTTGCAGCTGTTAAATTTCATCATCTACTCAAGAAAGGTAACAATATCTCAACAACCAGTAAATTTTCACAAAGCGGCAATTTTATAAAAGTTGTAAATAATTAGGAGGCCCATTCAATCACCAACGAAAATAAGGGGTGTTGCATTTAAAATAAGCAGGTTTTAACCATTTAAAGTTTTCTTAAAGCGAATTAATTTTTTGATCACCCTGTATATCATTTTAAAGACCTAAATAAAGAGTTTAATTAGGCAGCTGTTTGTAAATAATTTCTTTAAAAATCATTTGGCCATGATATATATCGTAGCCGTAATGAATTTTTGTTGCACTACGCTGTAAATTGCCTTTTTTGCACAAACATATACATAAGTCAAAAAAAGTTAGATATTTGAAAAGACTTAATTTAAAATACTCTTTATTTTATATAAGATATCAGAATATTAAATAAAAATTACAGGTTGCAATTTTAAAAAATGAAGGAAAAATTAAGCACCCCGTATACTTCGCCATAATTTTATTTTGTAGAGCTTTGGTAAAGAGGGGGAATTGTTTCTTAAAAGTTGTTCGTAACTTTAGTCAATACTAAAATATGTTTCTATTTTACACTAGGTGGACACTCTGTACAGAGAAAATACCAAACAAATTTTAGCAAAGACTAAGCCGTTATTGAAAAAAAAAAAAGAAAAGCAAAAAGTCCTGGCGCTAAGTCAAAGAGTGCGAAGATGCGAAAAAGAATAAAGTTCTACGAACAAAACAAACTTTGTGGCATAAGTAGAAAATTATTATTCAAGAATCTAGAAACAAAGCAAGAAGGCAAAGCAACTAACCCAAAAATTGTTGAAACAGAAAAGTTCTTGGCGGATCAGAGGGAAAAGGAGAATAGGCAGAAAAAGAAAGCACAGTGGATCGAAGAAGAAGAATAACAAACGAAAAGCATATTATTTATGGAGTTAATTATTCTTCGATGATTTCAGTATTCGTCAAATTTCCAATGGGACCTTTACTTCCAATGTAAACAGTCCTAGTACCATTAGTAATCTTTTTATTTAGCGTCTTCACTGAGGCTGACCAAAAAAAGGCGCTAAATCATTGCGGTTAAAATGTGTTTGAATCTTAAAATTCTGCTTTGTCATAGTTTGATTTTATCAAGGAAAATTTTATATTTTATGTCGATGACTAAAACTCTACAAAAGACTGATGGCATGTATAAAACTTTTTTGTTCATTTGAGCTAAGAACGACATTATGTTTATCTCACACTTTGAACATGCATCTTGGAAAAGATGTTCCCACATTTATACAAAAAAATAATGTAGTGGGGATTTGGATTTTCACAAAGCATAATTTAACCCTAAGCTGAATCACATTTAAAAATAATTTTGGAGATCTAGTCAATCAATGTCTGAGTCACGTTTATAAATAATTTTTTGATCAAGGACAGACTAAGACAGATTCTGTTTTAAAGATAACTATTTAACTTTAAAATTTTTGATCACTACTACATTCGAGAAGAGTCATCTCAATAAACTCCTAAATATTTACAATATATTCCTTCCACATAGAACAATTGACTTGGTAGCTTTTCGCTCTTTACATTCAAAAATCGCAAACTAGAAATGATAGGAAAATATTTGTTGTGCATCAGTCTACATTTACGACGATCCAAGCCACATGAGTAATTATTAGAAAAACGTCAACATGAAATATCAATCAAATTTTCGTTTATTCGAGAAAAGCGTCTTAATTGTTTATGTAATAAGGATGCATGATGTCTCATTGCACTCGTATGATCAGATATCAGCTGGCATTTGTGGCGCTTGCTCATCGAATTATTCACTGCAAAAAGTGCTGTATAATTACAATGTAATTTTATTATAATAATAGTAAAAAAAGTCCTTTATGGCGAAAATTTACTCTAACATTTACACATCTTTATAATAGTAGTATTTTATTAGGAAGTAAAATATCGTTGTGCAAAAACAAAATTTGTTAAAATTTCGTTCGCAAAATGACTCTTACAAGTCTCTTAATTTTCGTTTAGGGCACATCTGAAGATTTAACTAAAAACGAGTTATAATCAGCTGATGCCGTCCATTCTGTTAATTTACTTCATTACCGACCATACTGATTGTTTTTTGCAAATCCGTCAACCATATGCGTCGCGCACAATTTTATATTTTAAATAAAAGTCAAAATACGTAAGAAATGTTTAGGTTAAAATCATGCTAGTATTTACTCAGTTGCAAAATCCATCTGCCTATTCTCTGATTTATTTCTACTTTTTTAAAAGTATTTACTACAGCTACGCAGGCAGTGATAATTGTAAAATATCTTTCGAACAGATAGTGCTAAAATATCTTAACTGATAACACAATCACTAGAGTTTCTATTTCAAGGGAGTGGTATTTTTTTCTTCGGATGTGGTTTGCTTGTTATAATATGCAATAACACATTTTCTTTAACCTTCTACTTGCATAAAACAACCGGCAACACTCATTTGGCTGGCATCAGTGTACAGTCGACATTTTGAATGTTCATCAAAAATGAGTAGGACTGGTTTGGTTAAGAGAAAATTTTTTAATAATTCGAATGATTTTTGTTGACGATTTCTTCATGTTCACGTAATGTTTTTGTGTAACAATTCACTTAATGGTTTATTCTGTTCTGCATTACGAGGTACACATTTTCTAAACTACCCGGTTAAACCCAAATATTGCCTAACTTGGTGAATGTCTCTAGGAATTGCAAGGTTTCTACTGCTAATAAAATTATTACTAGATAGATCGTTACAAAAGAGTAGTTGTCGGCTTTATGGTTGAATCAGATACCTCATACCCCAAAATTTCAATCTGAGTTTGCAAAAATAAACACACCGATAATTTAAGAGTTAGATTTAATTTATGTAGTCTATCCAGAACCTCGTTTGAGTTCCCCATAGTTTTTTTTCAGTTATCTTATTTGGCAGCAGAATATCACCCAGATAAAATGAAACTTTTGTAAACCCTTAATTACCAAAAATTTTATTATTTCTAAATTGAAAAAAAAATGGGGTATTAATAAGACCGAATGAAACTCTTAAAAATTCATAATGATCCATCTGCAGTTAATAATGTTGTGCGTTACCGGTTTGAATGATTATTAACACCGTGAATTGCTATCACTTTATTTCCAAACAAACTCGGAACCCTACAACTGTATAATTGACTTCTTACATATCTTGTCTTTATACGGTTCGTCGTTAAGTTGATCTTCGTCAGCATCAGCGCATGCAACTCCAATATCGCTTCCCTCAAGTCGTCTACGAAACCCAACGTCTTCTTGGGGGTCTCCCTTGATGATCCAAACACCAAGTCACACAGAAGCCGCAGTTCCCGCCGAAGATCACTTTTGCCGGAGTCTGACCCCGTAGTTTCGTAAGTTGCCGCACGATACGCCATTAGAAACAGTAGTAGATGTTGGCCTCAGTTTGTCTGGTGCTTGGAAACGACCTTCAAAAGATGTTTCTCCAAGGTTCTGTTAAACCTTTCCACCATTCCATCAGACTGTGGGTGAAGAGGTGTCGTACATGTTTTCTTTATTCCAAGAAGACGGCACACCTCTTGAAAGACCTCCGATTCAAAGTTTCTTCCTTGTCCCGAGTGCAGTTTCAGGGAAACACCAAATCGACAGATAAAGTTATCCATAAAAAACCTTGTAACTGTGGCAGCATACTGATGCGAATGGCGTTAGCTTCAGGTCATTTAATGAAATAGTCCATGGCTATGGATGTACTTGTTTCCTGATGTTAAAAATAGCCCCGCCACATTAATTGCAATTCTCTCAAATGGAGCTCCCACATTATATTGCTTCAGGGCCTTACCTAGTACGAGGACCCTTGGATGCAGCGCAGGTGACACATTTTCGACACCACCGCTCAACGTTCTTCCTGCAATTGACCCAATAGAATCGTTTCCGAATTTTCTTCAGAATATTGTTCATCCCTAAAGGTCCCATTGTGCACCTCCCATAAGACCTGTGGAATCTTCTCCTGAGGCACCACCAAAGGCAAGTTGACACGCTTATCATCCATGCTTTCCCATGCCCTCTTGAGTACCCCGTCCTTTACCTGGAGGGATTACCATTGGATCCACAAATTCTTAAAAGCTAGACTTCTGTCAGAAACTTCTTGCTATCCTGGTCTATCTCCAGCTTCTTTCCATTTTAATATGGGTCCAATATCGGCGTTGCTCTTATTCTGGCTGAACAGACGTGACCCTGATATCCACCATGTCCTCATGGTCCACAACTCGTCTGCGGTATTTGCAATCCCCACAAGTTCTTCTGGACAAGGCGTCAGCGTTGTTATGCTGTCGTCTCGGTCAATGATGCACCTTTAAGTGATACAGTTGAAGCCTTTATAACCATCTAGACGTCTGTTCCTATGCGTTCTTCATTCGGTGTAACCGAGAAAGCGCCGAATGATGAGGAATTCTTGCCCATTCAAATACTTGTGAAAGTGTTCCACGGCCTTTACTATCGCAAGAAGTTTCTTCCTGGAGGTGCAATAGTTTTTCTCCCGCTTCGTCAGGATCTTGCTATAATATTCGATGACTCTTTTTTCATCGCCTTGAACTTGGGATATCACATCCCCAATGCCGACATTGCTGGCGTCTGTGTCCAACACGAACTTCCCATTCTGCTAAGGATAAGCCAAGATAGGGCTTGTGCACAAGGCGGACTTCAGTTTTCGGAAAGCGGTATCACAATCAGGACTCCAGACATAAGGTGTTTTTTCTTCCGTTAGTCGGTGTAATGGCGCTGCGATGTTGGCGAAACTTTTAACAAATCTACTGTAGTAGGTGCATAACCCCAGGAACCTCCTGAGTTCATGTTTATCTTTGAGTCTTAGCCAGTCACGGATTACTCGAGTCTTGCTAATATTTGTTTGTACTCTAGCGGCTGATACAGTGTGACCCAAGGATTCTACTTTCCTTTAAAACAACGAGCACTTCTTCGGATTCAGCTTTAGGTTAGCTTGCTTTAATTTGTCGAAGACTTCTTGAAGATTTTCCAGATGTCTTTTAAAGCTTCTACCTATTATTATGACGTTATTTAAGTAAACCAAGCAGGATTTTCAAGTGAGTCCCCAAAGTACCAGTTCCATTAGACGTTCGAAAGTAGCCGATGCGTTGCATAGTCCAATAGGCATAACCGTAAAATGATATAATCCATTCTTATATGAAAAGGTCGTCTTTTCTTTGTCGTCAAGGTCTATGCTCACTTGCCAATATCCACTTTTGAAGTCCATAGTTGAAAACCGGGTGGATCCAGACCAGATTAATAAGGTGTCATCAATCCTTGGCAAGCGGTAGCTGTCCTTCTAAGTGACGTCGCTCAATTTCCGATAGTCAACACAGAATCTTGTTAACCCGTCCTTCTTTGTAACCAAGACTACAGAGGAAGACCATGGACTATTGGACCCCTTGATGACTCCATCCTTCATTATCTTTTGAAACAATTCTGCAACTTATCTTGCTTGCCTACAGGTAATCTTCTTGAGGGCTAACAAATAGGTTTTGTATCGTCGCTGTTGATTTTGTGTCGGACTACTTCCATCCTTACTAGATTTTGGTCTTTATTGGTAAAAGCGACGTGGCTTTTTCGTAGAAATGATCTAGCCAGAACTGCTTCTTTCTTGAATAGGTGTTTTAAATTCACGTCCAACTTGACTTGCCCAATCTTTCTTTCCTGTGCTGGCGCACAATTGTCACCCAAGGATCTTATTGAGGCTACCGGGATACAGACTGCCAGAGTGCTACCCTTTTTGACTGAGCGTGCTGTTGGGAACACGTTGGCAACTCTCACAGGTACCTTCTGAGATGCTTTAACCACGGATCTCGCCACTAGTAAATTCTTCAAAAGTTAGTTCCACTAATCCAACGCAGCAGCCCAAATCTCCTCCCATCACAGCCATAACCGTCTTCTCGCTGCTTCCCTGCACCACAGCTGTTTTGCAGGCAAGCAGTCTTAGCTCTTTTGGGGTGTCCTTTGGTGTTGTCAAAACAAGCTCTTTATTTCAGAACCATAAAATATTCTGCGCTGGGTCGAATGTAAGCCGTGTTGCCAGATTGCGTCCATCCCCAGAATCAGCTTGTCTTTAATATCTGCCACCAACACCCGATGAAAAATCCGCAGTTTTTCCAGACCAATCATGACGTCTGCCTCTCCTATAATTGGCGCAGTATCTGCCCTAACTGTTCTGAGGAGCATTCTTTGCGACAGTACTTTCGGTTGTAAATGTAAAATGTTTCTTTGTGCTAAAATAACCATGACGCCTGTGTCCACCGTTGCCTGTAAATTCTTTCCATCTACTTTCCCTTACCAAACTTTCCATGGTCCTTTAAATTTGTTTGATGAAAAGAGTTTTGGGGGCTCGTTGCTCGACACCAGCCCGTGAGTGCCCCTTCCTGCTGACTGATTCTAGTTTTCCTACTGTGGGGCTTGTCGACTGCTTGGAACTATCTTATAGTCCTTCTTGAAATGCTTCGGTTTGCCACAGTTGTAACATGTGTTTCTGTGGGATCTGCCTTTAAGAGTTTTTTCCATTTCTTTGATGCTCGAGTTCATTTCTTGCATGTTAGCGCTTATGTTCGCGTTCATTCTCTTCATTTCCTTCGTATTGTTCGCGAGATCAGGATCATTTGCAACCTCTTTGATGTCGGCCTTCCTAATTCTCCGTGACACCCCTGGCTCTGAAACCTTGTAAGCAGCTTCAACCACCAAAGCTCTAATCAATGCCTTCCTTGATGTTTGGACGTTTGACAAACATATCACTGTCTAGACTTTCGGGTCTCTTATTTCTTCTATAAAGATTTTAACTGCGTAAAGTTTCAGAGAGTCGGTTGGTGCTGTTGGATAGACGATATACGCCAGTCTTCTCACGTCAGCCTCGAGTTCTTGCAGCGTTCCGTCACTTTTCTGCCTTCTCACTAGCAGCTGCGATTGGACAAATTGCTGCAAATGGTGGTCTCCAAATCTCAGCTTTAAAGCTCTAACTTGATCTTCCTAGTTGGCTTGTTTGAGATCAGATAGAGTTCGGAGTAATTCTAGAGCATCTTCGCGCAGGAATATTACCAATGAACTTGCCTTTGCTTCCTCCGTCCATCGATTGGCCTTAGCAGCAGCTTCGAACTGTTTTCTGTAGGTCTGAAAGGATGGAAAAAAATAGCAGGTACACTTTCGGATTCATGTTGTATAACTTTTTCACTTAGCAACTTCTTCATCTCATTTTCGATGTTGTTAATCTTTGTCTAAGTAGCATTTTCCAAATCAAGAAGCTTGCTCTTGAATTCTTCTTCGACTTCACCAAACTCTTTTTGCATTTGTTCTCTTATTCCTGTCATTTTTCTTGTCGCCTTTGTTTTTTCTCCTGTTCTTTTTCTTGTTGTCTTCGTTCTTTTCCCTATTTTTTTTTTCTTTTTGGTCCTCAAACATTGCTAATAACGCTTGCAATTGTTCCATTTTGGCCGATTTTATTATTGTTTCCATAAAGCGTTTAAGAATGTTCAAGATTTTTCTTGATGCGCCCTGTATAAACTATTTAACCGTTTAAAACATCCGAGATAAAGTCAACTGCGGGATTACTTGGTATATTTCTCCGAGTAATAAAACATAATAATAATCACGCTTCTGACACCAGATGTTGCGCGTTATCGGTTAGAATGATTACTAGCACCGTGAATTGCTATCACTTAATTTCCAAATAAACCTCGGAACACTGTAATTGAATAATTGACTTCTACCTACTTACTCACTAACTAACTACACTGACTCTTAACTGATTGACCAGGGGGCTAGGCGACCTCCTTATAGAGTTCTCGTTTTCGAGTTCTAGAAAAATCCAGCAGATAAGGATTATCGTTTGCCGAAATTTCTGGAAAGCCTATCTGCCGTTTGTCGCGGTCGCTTTTTTTTATCAGATATTTCTAAAAAAATTTCTTAGATTCTAAATTCCATAATTACATTTCGTTACAATAATATTCTGATACCAAGTCGAACAACAAAATTATTTATAGACTGCTAAGCGATCTAGTTGGCCTTCGATTAAAGGTAAAGGATAATTAATAACCTTTGTTATTTTATTGAGGGATCTAGAGTCGACACATAACCGTTGTCTCCCGTCTTTCTTTGATACTGACTTGCGTAAGGCGAAATCGATTCACGTACTATTTTATGTTTCTCTGCTAATGTTTCTAATTTTTTCACTTTCTCATGCAGTATACCTCCGAAGGGAATAGAATATAAGCTGTTCTAATTTAAATTTTATGCACATTAGTTCGCTTGAAGTTCCGACCCGACAGCAAAAGAATTTTGTGCGAATAGCCCTTTAGAAAAGTTTAAAAGTAATAAAAGTGCTTGAATCGCTGATCTATTATTAATATACCAATGATAAGGTTTGTTTTGTTTAACTTAATACCCTTTGCTAAGTAATCGTCGAAACGCAATAACCGGTTTGTTTTTTCATAATAAACATCATTTAGTGCAGTGAAGTTTTGTCCTAACAAAACTCCAATGTTGCCTTGTCCAAAGTTACATCGATTTTGACTTCAAAATATTTTTCCTGTCTAAAAGAAGAATTTTTTGATAATTCGTCATCGATAATTTTTGTTGTTTCAACCGAAAGGCTAATCTTCTCGTTTTCAATACCTCCTAATATTAAATTAATCTTAATCACTTATAGACCGGGAGCTAGAAGGATGTGAGTATGCAAAATGTGAGGACCGCATTTTGGCAATGAATATTAGTTAAGAAGAGCTCAAAGAATGATACTCCGGATCTTGCCGGTCCATTGTTTGGTCCAGTTTTTTTTATATCCCCCTTTGTCTTACTTGTAAGATGCGAAAGAGTACATGCTGTGGAACCATTTTAACGATTATTTTAGTTGTGTAACTTTTTTTTATGATGGAAATCATGTTAGGTTGTCAAATAAATAAAAAACAAAAAATACAGTTAAAAAACATGTTTAATTAATAAAAACAATATAAAAAACAATGAATTCCCATACATGAAGTTCAAACAGGACTAGTCATTTTTATTTAGACGATCCTTATTAATACATTTACACAATAAAACACAACTTGATTGTGACTTTGTGTAAGTGCAAGACATTGTTTGACAACTGGAGGTACAGTTACAACGCTGACTCAGTGAATCTGGAAAAGGCGGCTTTGTCATTTGTCGTGGACGTAAGTCACCGTTGTGCTCCTCAAAACCAAATAAAGAGTAATCAATGGCTTCCAGTTGTGTTTGATAAGCATTTTTCCAAATAAAAGTTTGTATTGTAGCCCTTAACAAATCAAATGTAAGGCATCTGACGTGCATATCACTTTCATTAAATTAAAACCGAAACCTATATTCTGAGAAATGATTTTATTCAAAGTTTAACAGCTGTTAATTTTCTTTGTTTTTAATATATATACAAACTGATTCTAACTGTTTCAGTTGTTCCGTATTTAAGTCCAGGTTTCCCAAAGATATAAGGAATGTTTGTACAAAATCCTCTGATGCAGCTTTCAAACATTGTTCTTTACTTCCTAATCTACTAGTAGTATCGCAACCAGTTATGGAATGTAATGCTGGCAAAATGCGACATATGTTTTTACCAAGAGATTTGGCATTTAAATGGCATCCTAGAAGATGTTTCTTTTTCTAAGAACCGTCGAACTATAGTACATATTTAGATTCTCCGGTTTTTCTCTACCAGTAGGTATACATTTGTGATAAATAAAGATGTAACACATTTTAAAACGCACTTTTTATTGCAAACACAAATCAAAGAAGCAAAATACAGCGCGCGAGTGTAAAGCCTGAAATGTATAAGTCCTGTAATTATCGGTTTGATTATTTTATGCTAATTAAGTAATCGGCGCACTTCTACCGTCGGATTGAAGGGGCATTTCGGCCATCAGCGCAGCTATGCCCTGCTGTTCTCTTACCTGAGATGAATCGGCGCAGCTCTGCCCTGCCCAATTAAATAGATGTACTTTAATTCCTAGAAAACAAAAATTAAAACTGACAGGATTTTTGTTTTCATACATCAGCTTAAAGTTACCACAACACAGGTCACGTAATTAGTTAAATAAAATTCCAAGCAAAGTAAACAAGATATGATAGGCAAATTTTCGTTCGTCTGAAAAAAGCATTTTAATTGTTTATGCAATAACGGTTTATAGTATATCATTGCATTCGAACGATTGGATGTCGCCTCGCATTTGCTCATCTATATAGCTACAAGTTATTTACATTTGCTACTGTCGTTTATTTCCTAGTTTGTAACAAATAGTGTTGAAATTTATTTTCGAGAATCACGAGCAAGAAATTACAGGCAGATTTTCGTTCATGCATTGACCTATATTTACTTCAATGCAAGTTACATAGTTAGGTAAATAGAAAAGGACAGGCGTATTTTTGGTATTTCGAAAAAAAAAGTCACTGTAATAACTGTTTATGCAATAAGCCTCATATTACATCGCGAGCGCCAGCAGTTTATATTATTTCATATTTGTCTCGGATTAAATACATGCTCGGCTTAAAATTGCCCAGTATTTTACCTCCTTTAACATACAGTGTGTTCGGGTAAGCAAAATTACTTTTAAATACTTTGACCCTTGATAAATACGATTCACGTTTATAACTATATTTAAATTCATTAGCTTTGTACGCTTAAAAATAATCACTTTGAACCAACCTTCAAAGTATTAATATTGCCTTAAAGTTCAGTCACTTCGTATTCTATGAATCTTAAAGTTTTTTGACCCAGGCAATCATATTACCTCATTACCTTAAAAGTATCGCATTGCTTTAAAATGCCCTGATTACTTATTCTAGGAATCTTAAAATTCTTTGACTTGGGCTTTCTTATTACCATCATTACTTTGAAAGTATTTTATTGCCTTAAAGTTCTGTGACTCCTTATTGTAGGAATCTGAAAGCTCTTTAGCTTGGACTATCATATTACCTAAAGTCTACTGCGCATGCGTTGGAATTTAAATTTACGTCACTACTGCTGCTGCGGAGTCATCATATGTATTTTATTAGTTTAGTAAAAAGTTTTTAGTTTTCGAGTTGTAGGCTGTCAAAGCTATCAAAAAAAAGTTAATCATTTCTCCATAACCCCTTTACCAATCGTATCAAAATTTAAAATATAGGTTTAAGCTAGTAGGGCTTAATATTTCCAAAAATCGTAATGAAAGCGACGTATTGGGTGCTAGATTCCTCGGCTCACCCAAATTTTTAACCTATCAGAAATTTCACCTCTTTTTCTTAAAGAGGCAGCGCCAAATAAATAGCCTATTTATTCCAAATAGATCCCATCTTTTGAAAAAATTACCTACAGGTAGCCACTTTTGTGGCTGTTTGATGTCTGTTTGTTAGGATTTTGTGAAGTGGGGGTCATGAATTTAAACCTTTATGTTTAATAGACGATGGAAATAAACTGTTATTTACTGTTTTTAGTCCATTGCGCAATGTCAATATGGTTGATTGCTATGATCGAAGGCGTATTTTTTCATTTTAATATTAAATAACTTTTATTGTTTTTAAATTTATTCTCATTAGAGAACATGATTAATTTAAACAATATTTCATAAATACCGAGTGCCCTGTGCAGTTGCTACCTAAACGAATTAATTCTTGATGTTGTTTAGATAAGCCAAAATGTGTTTGTAGTTTGCCAAAATAAAAAAGTCAAATAAATTTTTCATTAAAAATCGCCAATTATTGAAACCCAAACCTTAATTTTAAATTGACAATAAAAATGAACTTATTATACAGTTTCTTTTTATGGTTTATTGAATAAAACGTTTTATTATAATTACATTCACAACATAAATCGACACAAACAGACATATACATACTCATTTTACTCAAAAATGGTTACGTGCGCGCAATTTTATCAGGAAACAAAGTTTGTTTGGAATACAATGGTTTTTTATCGGCCCTGCCCAATTTAAAATACGAACATGCTCGGAGAAAATTACCACCCAGTATGTCGCTTTCACGAAGATTTTAGGAAATAGCTAGCCTTAACAGTCGAAGAATATGTTTTAAATTTTGAAACGAGCGGTAAAGAGGGTATGGAGTAATCATTAGGATTATTATTTTTTTTTTCTGGACAATTTTTACAGCCTATAACTTCGAAATTATTAAACTTTTTTTCGTAAATCATATTTATTTGTCGCCCTGGACCTAACGTCATCCGTTGTCGTTGAAATTTACAGACAGCCTGTATAATTTCATTCATGCAGATGTCAAAAGTTTGATACGTTATCATACAAACAGATAACACAGACTCATACCTTGGCTCCAAAGCTGGAAGAGAGAACGCTAAACTCTTCGCGGGCTGAGAGCTGATATTCTCGGATCCAGATTCTATGACATGATATATCCGCTCTTTGCAGGTCCAATTTTTATGTTTGTTTTCTGTGTGGTACTATTTTAATAGTAACGTGAGCTTTATTTGTTCGGCTCATCTAAGTGGGTAACATAGGTTGTATTTGATTTTGGTAAGAATAAACTTTTGGTTCAAATAGAAGTTGTAATAAAGATTGATACTTAGCTGCTTTAATAAGGTGGGTGTTTGCAATGACAACTGTTGAAAGGGCGGGGAAGATATAAATTTAAACGCCAAGGTTCAGACATTCGAAAGGTCTGCCTATTGTGAAATGTCAAGTAATTGGAACTCAAGCAGACAAAATTACGGGGGTCAGCTTGTAATTTATAAAAGCATGCTATGTTTTATTTAAAGAGTTAAAGAGAAAAGTCGAAACTAAAGTTAGCTGTTCAAAAAAAAAACTTTAAAAAATTGGATTTATTTCAAAAATTACAAGCATAATTTATATTAGGGACTAAAATTCTAAAGCTGAAATTAAAAATGAAAAAATCCAAAATTAAAAGAAAACCTCTTATAAAATCAAGATATCGAGAAAAAAGCCAAACTACTGAAATAAAGGCCAACATTTTGGGAATTTTTAAAAGAAAGGTATCACAAAACTTAGAATCTATACTTTTTTGTACTAATATAATAAAGTCAGAATTCTTGATCGATGCTTTTCAATTAGATCATAAGATAGATAATAATATTGTAACGAAATGTAACCATAGAATTTAGAACCTAAGGAAATTTTCTAGAAAATTGCGCCCAATGTGTTGCGCGTTATCGGTTTGAGTGATTACACTTGTGAATTGTACCACATTATTTATAAACGGAACTCGAAACACAACAATTGTAAGTCACTAACACTGTTTAATTAACATCTAACTAACTACACTGATTAACTGACTGACTCAAAGGAAAGGCGACTGCGTTTATATAGTTCCCGTTTCCGGGTTCTAGAAAAATTCAGCAGATAAAGCTTACCGTTTGCCGAAATTTCTGGAAAGCTTATCGGCCGTTTGCTTCATTATCGCGCTTTCCCTTATCAGATTTTTTTAGAAAATCTCCTTACGTTCTAAATTCTATAATTACATTTCGTTACAATATTAAACTATTAAGAGTAGTTTAAGGCTGGAGACAACCTTATGAATGGTTGCGTTTGACCTTTAGGCCATTCATCTCTGTTAAAAATAGTTAATGTTGATAGATAAGGAATTGTGACACTACGACCTGTATGACGTCAGTTTCCATTTTTATATATAAAAAAGATGAGGTATTTTTTTAGAAAACTCATATGATATCTGCGCGTTCTAAATACAATAGTCAATATTCAACATAGAATACAAAATAGTTGATCTATGCAAAATTTAAGAAGGCTATATTGTTGATTTATTTATTTGCATGTTATTTAAAAAAATATTTTTTTAACAGCCTTTACATCAAAAAAAAAGTAAAATTGGATCATATTTTATTGGGCAAATCACCTTAATTTTTCAACAAACTATGTTATTCTTTGGTAAAATCTTGATAATAGAGGTAATACAGGTAACTCGGAAACCATTAGAGATACAAGAAAGTTTAAATCAGCAAAGTAGTGCAGAATTTAATGGCTAACAATATTCCGCTGACAAAACAATTGAATTCCAATTGGTCTTGACATTATTTAGAAAAAACTAAAAATCGCCATTTTTAATAATAAGTTGTAACTTATTTATTTAAAGTTTGATCAAGAAAAATCAAACACTTTAATTAGATGCCTTTTAGGGCCTTTTTATTGCCGTTCGTATTTTTTTCTAAATTTAACTGTTTCTGAGAAAATTATACAAACTTTACTATTTTTTATGGAAGCCATATTGAATTTTTTCATTTTAAAATTCAGCATATTTTTTTAATTAATTTGATGTATGTCATGGTAAAGTGGGTTAAATAAAGAAGTTTATTATTTAAGAAAATCATAATAAGTAGTGCTATAGCTCGTAATAATAAAAAACACAGTCTCTAAAAAAGCCTTAGTTATTATTAAAAAACCAAAAATATTGTAACTGTATAATATTGAAATATTTATTAACACTCGCAATGTGCATGATTCCCTTTAAATGACGTAATTCTCAGAACATTCTAAGAATTTTTTTAGAATCGACTTTTCCATTCATACCCAAGTGTGCGTTCTAAACTTCTCTAGAAGTTAAGTATTTTAAGACGGCTAATGTGCGTAAATATGAGAGTTATTTCTAGTGCTAGTTTTTTTAGATATTTCACGTTACATCAGTGGCGTGTTCTCCATGGAAGCCTGCAAAAATGGAATTATATTGATATAAATATAATTTTATTGTTAAACCCTTTTTCCATGGGACGGCTATGAACAGTATTTATTTAGTGTCCTAAACAATGCTTTCCCTGATTCACGCCACCCGTCGAAACTCTATATCGAATACACTTGATAAGCTGTCGCTGCTTGCGCCGGCTAAACGTATCTTATGGTATGAATTTGTGTTATTTGTTATTCAGAAGCTGTTTATGAGACCAATTATGGTGCAAAAGTTTTAAATAATAACCAGTAAATACTTATTAACTGACTTTTTGAAAAATGGTGCCACTTTATAGCGTTGACGATAGAAATAATTCAGGTAATTTTATGCGGGAGTAAGCTGTGGACAGAAAGAATATAAGCTAAAAGTGTGGTTAGCGCAACTTCAGGCCACACTTAGTAGATTGGAAGACAGTATTACGTAAATGAAAAAAGGATTTTAAACTTTAAATTTTGAAGAAAAATGTCTCGTTATTTCGAAAGCTAGATAAACTCCTGCAGTACCAAATTTAATAAAACGGAGTAAATTACATATTAAATATTTTTAACCCAAAAACTATAAGAAATTTATAATACAAAATCTCTTTTAATTTGTTGGTATTCGTTCTGTTTACAAAGGAAAATAATTTATAAACTAAACATAGATTTTCTGGTTATTCTGATTATCGTTTTCTAAACTTGTAGTTGAAAGTAAATTTGAATTCGACTTTGTTGCCACCTCTGAAGCGGAGATAGAGGGCGCGTCAAAAAAAAACAGGCTCTCTCGTCAATGATCCTTTGTAAAGGCAACAGTAAGAACAGAGGGAAAATAAAGTGGTTTCAGAAAATACGCCGTTATTTTATTCATACGCCCCCCAAATAGTGTAGGTAAAAATAAATCTAATTTTAGTGGCAAGCTGGCCTCTGAAAATCTGTACACAAATGTGGACTTTTCTCGAGATTCTTAGGTAATGTATTATCTTTTACTGCTACTACAGAACACAGTTTTCCCGCCGTAACACGGATTAAAAATCTTATTAGAAATTTTACTAGACCAGAAAGACTTTCCAATTTGGCGATGACGATTCAAAATATTTCTAGACAACATGTAATCGATAAATTTTCAAATTGAAGTAGAAGATTCCCTCTAATATTAAATAAAGCAGAACTTTATTTATTTTATAATATTGAAAAATAAATTTCTCCTACGGCGTATTTGATGTTTCTTTTCTGACCAGCTTCCCCATTTATAAAAGGCACGCCACGCCACTTTGTTATATGAGTAAGTATTCCAGGTTAAAAGAATTTTTGTAAAAACTGCCGACAAAATTTTTAGAACATCTACACGTTTTCATAGAATTAAGCCATTTAAAGGGGTGTGCATGTTATGATTATACTAAAAACTGTTTCAATAGTGCCCAGTTAGTCAAAATATTTTTGGTTTTTCAATAATTATTGTTACGTAATTAGATACTGCATTTTTATTATTAAAAGTTATAGCACTTGCTTCGTCTACTATAATTTTTTTATTTAAAAACAATAAATTATTTCTATTAATCCACTTTGTCACATTTGAAGTATAGCATGTCATATAGCAGCTTAATCAGAAAAATATGCTGAATTTGAAAATAATAAAATTCAATATGACGTTTATAAGAAATAACGAAGTTGACATAATTTTTTTGGAAACCGTTAAATTTAGAAGAAAAATAACGCACATCAATGAAGAGACCTTAAAAAACAACTAATAACAGTTTTTACATTTTTTCAATCGGACTTTAAATAAACAAGTTACAGCTGATTTTTAAAAATAACGATTTTCAGTTTTTTCTAAATAAAATCAAGACGAGTTAGATTTCAAATGTTTTCTCAACGGAATATTGTGAGGCATTAAATTCTGCACTACTTTGCTCACTTAAGCTTCCTTGTATCTCTGCTATTTTACGAGATCCCTGCAGTGGAAATCAAATTTGGATCAACCTGTATATACCTGTCTAAAGCATTTTCTTTGACAACGTTAATCTTGGTAACATAATTTTGCATTTAACAATCTTTCAGTCAGTTCGAATAGAAGGTTGTTGTCACCTTTACCATAAATTATATTATTATTACAAAGAGAACTTCAATGAAAGCAAAACTGTACTATTCTGTGTTCCAATTTAGCAAAATATAAAATAACAAACCAGTAAGCTCTTAATGATGACACATTACTTATTTACTTAGGCTTTAACGACAAACTAAGCCTGTTTATTGCTTGAGATGTTTATAAATTGTCACAGCTACTACCTCGATTCTAATGTTGTGCCAGCCTATCCCAATCGACGCCACTCCAGACACTTGGACGTCGAACGGGATGGAAGGGATATAGCTTTGTACGACTTAAGACATCTCAAATTTTAGTTTATCGGTCGCTTCTCTGTAATTGAGTAGTTGGACAAATCGAGTTTATACTTACTTGTAAATAATGTTCACGCATAATATTTAAGCTGTTGTGTTATGGTGATTTGTTTTTGTGACCAAACTACAAAAATAAGACGTTTGCACTCACTTTTTAAAAACACTAGTAGAGTTTTACATAAATGCCAAAGCTTGGGTAAACTGTGGCAAGTGATTCTCCCTATATTTTACGAAAGATTTGTCCTTTGATTAATTCTATTTAATACTATTTGTTATTATTTAACTATTTTTGGAATTTAAAATATTTCACAAAAGTTATTTCACTATATTTTTGCCACCTCTCCTGTAGCGTAAAGTAATGGTGTAGCAATATGCTAGATTTTTTTAGCTTATTTAATATAATTTCAGTAAGATTCATTGATGCTTTGTACTTCATTTCATCGAGTGAAACAAAATGATGCAATAGTTTTCGCCAAATAATCTTTAACCGCGAAAGTTGTTATGTCTAGAAAAAAATTATAATTTGTATTTTAAGTAAAAATGCTTTGGAAACCAAATCAAATTATTAACGTAATTGTGGGGTTTGGGTTAGAAAATATGTGAATATATTCGACACTTCTAAAAAACCCATTTTCAAGTTTAAAACCGAAAATCTTCTTAAGAAAATCCAATTCACAATTTAAATTTTATCTACTACGGTAATAAATTTATGTTTTAAAGTTTCATATTTTAAGTTTCAAAAAATTTGAAATTTGTAATAAAAATATTATTGAATTTTGAATTTAAAACTCAAACACAAAATTGATGTGCAAAATTCTAAGACAGAGTCACAAAGTTATTTAAAAAATTAAGTTTTATCCCTAAATCCAAAATATTCGAAGTTATGGTTTTCGAATCTAAATTTTCAGAAACGAAGATGGGGTTCCCTAAAAAACGTAAATGTGCTGTTATAAGTCAAAACTTTAAAAAAGGTTTAACATCCTGAAAAAAACTTATATTATAAAAGAAAAACTTAAGAAATATTGCCTCGAATTCTCAACTTTAAAATTCATATGATACAGTCAATAATTCGATATTAAAGTCAAATTGCGGAAAAGGCAACATTAACACGATAATTTTGAAATTCATTTTAATAAATTAGCGGTTTGCAAAATTCCGACTTTTTTATTAAAAAGTTTAAGTTTTTCATGCGAAATTTGAAAACTTATGAAAGGTTTATTGAATTTTTAGGTTTGAAAATTTAAAATTGAAACCCCATATTTTGAGAAATGTCTAAATTTCGAGAAAAGCGTAAAAATTTTAAGGGTGAATTTCGAGTTTTATTATAACATTTCGAGAACAGTCGCCATTTGTAAAAAAATTCCTGATATTTTTCGAATTTCACCAGGTTCTGGCTTGTGATTAATAAATTTAAAAACAATTCCAGATTAAAGTTTCTCAGTTTTCCGTTGGAAATTAGACTTCTTTTGTCATAAAAAAATTTCAGTTTAAATTGGGCGTCCTAAAAAATCTAAATATTATTAAAAATATCCCTAAATTTCTTCTCCAAGTTTCGCATTAAATTTCAACATTTCTTCAGAAAAAAAATATTATTTTTAATAAAGTTTTGTTTTCTATTAAAGTATTATATTTTTTCTCAAAGTTACTACTTGCTTAGGTTTTTTCAATTTTTTTAAATGTCCAGGTGCAATTAAAATTTTGGAATTAGTTCAGAAAATATGACCTTATTTTTTAAAAATTTAGATTTTAATCTCTTTATGTCGTCTCTTCTTGAAACAACTAAAAAGCATTCGAAAATCTACTTTTTTTCCAATTTCTAGAAAAAAAAAACGAAAATTTGAGATTTAAGTTCGAGATTATAAAATTATTGGTTACGAATTTCAACTTTTTCCCAATATTTAAAGTTTTCGTTTTTAATTTTTTATTATTGTTTTTTTGTATGAAAGATCGACTCTAAGCAAGTTTTAATTATTTTCCAAAAGTTTTACGTTAACATGTTCAATTTTCTTTCGTAAAATTTTATGTTATGTTTTTTTTAATAAGATTGAATAAATTTATCGAATTGGCCTTTTGTATAATTCTGGGTAATTTCAAGATATCGACTGTTTTGCTACGATTGTGAAAAACCATTTATTTTTACAGAATGTTTCCGAATAAACTGCTAATACTTGAGTAGCATAATCCTTGGATGATTTTAAGAAAATTTATGACAAAATGAAATATTTTTTTGAATTTTGGTGGATACTAATTAGACATAAATCTCATTTTGTATTTTGGAAAACATATTTGTTCTACTTTGATCAGTGTCGTTCGCGCTAACAGGACCTTGAGCATTTAATGAAAAAAAAAAAAATGTTACGCCACTGATTTCTCCCAAAAAAGTATTAATTTTATAAACACTGCTCATTTCTTGGTCAAAATGCCCTCCCAACTTTTATTCGTGTGACGAACGGTTTTCGATTAACATGCCTTTGAATGTTTTCAGTAAAAAAAAAAAAATCCGCTGCTTTTATTTCAAAATAATTGCAACTTTTAGTAAGAGTTTTACTTAGAGTATTACTGAATAAAAAATCACCTTACACTTTTTTTGTCCGACAAATGGTTTTCGATTTAAAATTAAAATGGATTTCTTTGAACTTCCATGTGGCTTCGATATTCTTTTCTAGAAATGTAATGTCGTATATTAAGGCAATTTTGGTCATTATTGTTTTTTATAGGAATTTAAGTTTGATAAGTTAGGAAGATTTATGTGGTTTTTGGAATTAACCCTTTTTAATAATTGATAAATTCGCATTTTGATTTACATTTAAATATATTTTTTTAATCGAAAAAAGATTCCTCTGACGAAAAAACTCAAGAAATGAAAATTGTTTATAAAATTATTACTTATCTTGAAGAAAAAACACCATACCATTTTTTTCTTTAACAATACTTAAGGACATGTTAACGGGTATGCCACTGATGAAAGTTGAGCAAATATTTTTCCTGCAAAAAAGTGCCTTTCTATGCCTATTTAGTAGTGTCCGTTATTTACCAAGTTGGCTTTTTTAACTTGGGTATCCTCTAGATCATTTCTTTGCAGTCCAACAATTAAAAAAAAAAAGAATATCTTTTCGATGCCGTTTATTCCTGCCTAAATAACGCTACTTTTCCCATTTAATTAACATGGGGTTTTTACACTTTGTGGAAAATATTTTTTTTTGCTTATTATATTCAATAACTCACCAGATGTTGTTGATTCTGCTTCTATTATGATCTCTTTATATGAAAAAGTTTTTAAATTGGAGTCCAACATTTGTATAAATTTAGGGATGTATAAATAATTTTTGGCGCAAGCTGGTGTTTGCCGAAATTTGACGATTGATAAGGGCTAAACGGCTAAACAAATTTCAACTTGTAAGTCATTTGATGTGAAAATTAATCCTCTTAATTTTGGTTTTTTCTACAGAACGCAATATTTTCGACTTATAAGCAAAAAACTGAAACAAGTAACCATTAAACTTTATTAACGGTAAAAACGCAACAAAATTTAAAAATTCC
The DNA here is from genome assembly GCA_028583605.1 of Dastarcus helophoroides. Classification (NCBI taxonomy): domain Eukaryota; kingdom Metazoa; phylum Arthropoda; class Insecta; order Coleoptera; family Bothrideridae; genus Dastarcus; species Dastarcus helophoroides. The sequence continues at coordinate 18,943,081 of CM053331.1, read as the reverse complement.
ACAAGGTTTTTGATAAATATTTGCTAACACCGGACCAGGTTTCGCATTACTGCATCATCGGCGGTCATATCAGCAATTTGTTTAGCCGTTGTTATGCTAACAAGTGCTAAAAATCGCAGTTTTCTTTAATTTTAATATTTAAGAGACGCTCACAATCCATCGCAAACCATTATATCGGATGCCTAGATAAAGTAAATGTTAAAAGTTTCTTGCTTTGGTGAAATTTGTGGAAGGAAAAAGTTAATATATCTAGGTACTTTTTTATCTTTTTCCAATAATTTCATTTTTTTTACTGAATACTCAATATTTTTTCGGTATATTTAAATATAATATATTAGTTTATGCCCAGATCGAAGAGTTTCGTCTCTAGTATGGTTGACATACTGTGACATTACAGTGATCATTCCGCTTTTTCCATCTTGTCTTATTGTCTTATTTTTATTTCAGAAGAGTTTCACCTCTGTTAGGTTGACATTATGAGCTACCGTACTTCTTCTCTATTGAATTGAGTGTTAACTTATTCTTGAAGAAGTCCTCTACGGTGTAGGACGAAATCTCAAACTTTTTGAGTAATTAATGGACTCGATTCATTCCCGTAAGGAGTATTTTTTTAATTAAATTTTGTCATACCATAAATATATTAATTTTGTAGGAAAACATTATTTTTGAAAACACACATGGCTGTACGTGAACATTTAAATTATTCAACCAATGGGAAAATATTTCTTATTCGTCCTCTAAATAGTTTTAAGGTATAATATTTATGAAATATTTAATATATATTCTTAATTAATTTTAATTATAATCTTTATTAAATTATTACTAAAAGTGCACAATAACAGATAAAACATCTTAGTACAGAAATGCTACGAAATAGGTGGCAAATTAAAAAAATAGTAAAAAATTATAATAAAAAACGGTAAAAATAAATTTTGCAATTTCAACCCTCGTTAAAATTATAAGCAAAATTTAACTTTGATATGAAAACTTTCCCATATTAAGTGATTATAATAGAAGTAGAAACAATAACAGCCAATAATTTATTGCATATAACAAATGACAAAAAAATTATTTTCCAAAAAGTGTAAACCCCATGTTAATTAAATGGAAAAAGCATCGCCATTTGAGTAGGGTTAACCGGCATCAAAAAAAACTGTTTTTCTTTTCTAAAATTGCTTTTAGGCTGCAAAGAAATAATCTCGAGAATACCCAAGTTAAAAAAGCCAACAATTAACGGAAATCTTACTAGTTAGCCTTTTAAAATAGAAAAATATATTACAAGCAGTTTTAAATTATTTAAGAAAAAACAAAGTTTTTTTTTTAAATTTCGACACCTTTTATCTAAAAAATGAAGCAATTCTGGACCTATGTTGATATCAACTTATTTCTTAAAATTACCCAAACTTATGCTTCCAAAGTATTAAAATCTTATGCGGAAACATTTGTACAAATATTAATTATTGGTCTTGTAATAACTAAACTGTTAAATGTGCCAAAGCTGAAAATATTTACAACCACAATCATAGACCAGTTTCAGTCTTTCTTGGCATCATCACTGGTCGCTGTTAATACTTTCATCTGATATCCGCTATACGGTCAAGTATTCAAGTGATCCCATTGAACTATTTGTAAATGATTTTCAACTGTTTATTACAAAAACCCAATAACTCGATAAGATTACAACATCTTAGGAACTATTGCACTTTTCTTAAACGTTGGAGTTATTTTTTTGGATAACTTGCTCTGGGCATATCCTCCTTTTTGCCTCGTGTATTTTGAATATTTTTTCCCATCTGCGACATTCATTTTTTGATCAATCAACCCTTGAATCAATCAAAAATTATTTGTTATTTTGTAATTACTTTCGAAGCTCTTCAGATGTCTGAATAGCACTGTCTAATTTTCTAACTTCAATTTACACAAATTTTCATAAACGTTAATGCAGTATATTTTTTAATTATAAACAGAAGTCTAAACACCAATTTTTACATTTCTAATTTCAAAAGTAACGAACTGACCTACACATTTTCTCTTTAATATTCTTGGGTGACGAATTCTCAAAAAAGCTTCCTTAACCGTAGAATAGGCGCGTCATGTTTCGTAACGCGATGAGGCGCGCGCGGTCTTACAGACCACATCTAAAATCAATGTTATTAACTTTTTTTGGTTCTATGGTGAAATATGGTATCTTGGTATATTTTTTTATAAAATTAAATTAGAAACCACGCACAGCTTTAACCTATAAAAAAAAATTAGCCAAATACAAAGTCCAAGTTATTGTACGAAATACGGAACTAAATTTTCAATAATATTATATTTAAGTGTTAGGGTCCAAAAATGATGTTTATTTAGACAAATCTTGATTGGAAATATCATCTACGACCTTATTTCCAAGCAAAAGTCAATTTATATCAGTAACCATAACGACAAAACAATTTCAAATGCGTGGGCGGGCGCGGTATCACATAATACAAACAACTTACAACTTACCAAAATGAGTATATAATTAATTAGTCGATCAAGCATCACATGTATGATATTATGAAACTCAGCTAGATCAAAGTGGGCATTATTGGCAAACTAATTATTGAAAAATAAAATAATAAATATAGCTGCGGTCTGAGAGACCGCGCGCGCCCAACGGCGTGTTCAGCAATCAAATTTTTTAATAACATTTGGGGATTGCTTTTAACAATTTTTACTTTCTATTTAAAATTTCCAATTTAAAATTTTATTTTTTGTAAAACTGTCATTAAAAATGACATTTTTATTTCATTGATAAGCAAATTAAAAACTGACTTTTGTAATGACATGTGTCAAAAGAAATTTTAACATTAAAGCGAAATAGTAGATTATTCACCAAGAAAGAAAAATGCATGATTTTTCCGGAGGTGCGTTTGTAGCCCGAGGGTTCTACAAAGCACTGGGGGAAAAAACATTTACTCCCTAGGTGTATATACTATTTTTTACACAACTGAACAATTTTAATTGAAAGAATGTTAAAAATAATTTAATTGTAAATATGAAATTTCTAGTTTACGAACACAAAAATCTGGATGGCACACAAAAATAAATTTGGTCACCATTGGCGACTTACCATTGATAAATAAGAGTAGCTATATTTCTACTTTGTAAAAATATACTCGTATTTCCTAAGGTGTTTCCTTGGTTTTTTAAAATAAACATTCCAAAAATGTGTAATAAATCTATCGAAGAAGTTGCCGTAGAAGTAATGAAATAAAGAGGAAATTGATAGCGAGAGTGTATCACTACTATTATTTTCCAGAGAAGGCGAAATATTTAAATACTTCCAAACTTTGATAATCTTATTTCATAATAAATTTCAATCTTAAAGATGATTGCTAAGAAAATTCTCGTGCGAAAATTAAAGCAAATTTATATTAGTGCAGTTATGCATGTTTGAACAACTGAAGAATTGAGTCGACGGATGTGAAGAAATTTAAGAAATCTTGCTAACAGCAAAGACGTAAGCCAATACTCCATTTCTTTCTGAGTCATTGCGTTTGGAAAATATCGTTAATGGCGTCAAGCTCCGAAATCGTCAAATTTAACCAAAAAAATTAAATTACGCGAAAACGGTTCAACTAAGGGCCTATGTCGTCTACATAAATTCATATTTATTTTTAACAAGAAATTCTAAAATGTAAAAATACATAGGGTGTTCTATTTAAAATAAAAAAATTGTGTTCATTTCCGGTGCAACCGAAAGGCCGCCATATTTGGCAATAATTTTAGGTTATGGAGAACTTTATTTAGAACTTTTATTCAAAACATTTTTCGATATTTTGAACGATACGCCTACCAAAGACCGATTCCCGCTTAGTGACTCACCCTGTATATGACAGAATTGAGTTGGTTGCGTTTTTTTGCCCTAGGCTGTGAAAGACTCGCTTTACTCTCGCTTATGAGGGACTAAAGTCGCTTATTATACAGGGTGAGTCATTAGTGCGGTAAAACCCTAAAGATCCTACAATTATTTTGATAAAAAAAGTCTGTCCAGTATAAAGGTACCCTACCACAAGCCGCACATTCTAAAATTATTTTTAAATAGACAAGACGAATATATACATGGCGGTAAACTAGAGTTTTCTTTTATTAAATAAAACACACTATATATTTTTACATATTCAATGTTATAGTAGTATAGTAGTAGTGAAATTTGAGTCTAATTTGAAAGCTAGTTTGAAAGATGGGAAATCGGGTTATTACAGTATATTCTTTCCTTAAAAAATATTGTAATTTTATTTAACTAATACTTACTATTATACGGGACTATAGCAAAAGCAAAATTACATTTTCTCCAAAAATTTAAATGGCACACCCTGTTTATTATTTTCTATTTTTATTTAACAACAACTAAGGGTGCGTTTAGATTACACACTTTATTCCGTATATTTCTCTCTCACATAAAAATATATTATGTGTAAACCATGCTGAGAGAAGCTGTCTGAGGCTAAACACACAGCTGCGATAAATTACTCGACATATAATGACACAAATTTCAACCGGTGTCTGACATATCTCAGAAGTTGTAGTCGTCTACTTTCTTTCGAGATATTTCATGCAATTAACTATTGTATATCACTTATAATATTGAGATAATTTTTTATATAAGTAATTTCCAAATTTAATTAGACAAATATTGATTATTTAAAGTAGTAAAGATATTTTATATCGACACTTTATTAAGCTATATTTGTGTCATAGTGTAAACGAACAAGGAAGTTTAGTCTTTCTATCATGCATGATATAATATAAGACTGGTAATGTAACCCGCTATATCTCACTGTTGCGATAAGTGGCACTAAAACCGGAGACGATTGATAAGAGAACACCATATGAAGGATAGACAGTAGAAGGGCTGCCTTAAGTAGATTAAGCAATCCTTTCTTATGCAAATATTGATACTTTATGCAATTGTTTCGCAATTTTTCGGTTTTATATTTATATGTTAATTACAAAATGGGCAAGATTTGTTTTATGTTTATGTGCAACAGTGGTTATAAAAGCTGTCATGAAAAAGTGTCGTTGTTTCGAGTGCCTAAGGACAAAGTTTATGTATGGAGGCGAAAAATCCCGCGAAATGACGGGCTGTTGTCAACTCGAGATTTTGTATGCGAAAAACATTTTAGTGCAGATTTTGTTTTAAGAGAAATAAACAATTAATTGTGGAGAATTTGTATTTCTTAATAAACTTAATCAGTTTCTATTATATTATATGAATATCTTATGCCCAAAGGAATTTAAACATAAAATTCTTTTTGTATATTTAAGAAGAAAAAATGATATTAATAGACAGACAAGTCGTTTGGTTTATCAGGGTTTGGCGTATGTATAGAACATTAGCTATAACTTTTTAAGAAAAAATTATAGAAAAAATGTGTCAGATAAATTTTTTTGGTTAATTATTTGTTACTTTCCAGTGACTTTGATTTTGCTTTCTTAGCTCTTATTTCGTTGATTTGGTAACAAATTTTTAAGTTTTCAAATGACACCTGCATTTTTTATTCGCTCTTTTGAAAAAAAATGTCCACTTCCTGCATTCCGTAACATCAAATTTATGGGGATTAGATTTGGAAAATTTCAAGGAATCATAATTTTACTGACTTTTATCATTCATTTTTTAATGGTATTTTTAAAGAAATCTAAGTACTAAAATGAAATCGTTACCAAAAACGAATATAGATATACTGGCAAAAATTTCATTTTAATTACACATATTTAAAAATAGTATTAAATTATTTAATATGAGAATCGGTAAAATTATGAAATTATTATATTTTCTCGAACTTTTTCACTTTTAAACCCTGTAAGATTTGTGGTCAGCAAATGCAGAAAGATATGCAAATTCTAAAAAAGCAAACAAAAAATACGGATGTCATTTGAAATTTCAAGGTTCGTTATCGTAGCAATGAAACAAAAGCAGGGAAAAAGAAATTAAGGTCACCAAAATTTGGCAAATAATTAACCAAAAAAAGTTTATTTAAAATATTTTTTTATTTTTTTTTAAGTTACAGCTTATATTTCAGACATACGTCGGACGGTGCCGTATACTTTGCATAGAGTTTGGCCAGTTCTTAAACATCTTACTGTCTATCTCACTCCAACCCGCCAGTCTCCCGATTGCGTGCCACATTTTGCCTCGCGTCGGATTACCTTACTTATACATTATCATGGCATCATGCAATAAGTCTCTAATCTAAACGCAAACTAAGCTTGATTTAATGCAAAAAATTGGAAGTCTACGTTTTATAGTTTTAGAGTTATTTAACTTTAAATTTGAAAAATAAAAAATGTCGCTATCCGAATATTTAAAATGCATCTGTGATTGAAGTTGAAAATTTATTTTTTAACGGTAATAAAAAACACTAACAAATAAACTTTTTACCGCATAGTGTAGAAAAAAATTTACAACCCCAGAAATTCAACATGTCTCATCCCCACTGCGAATTTACCAATCCCAGATCAAATATACAACTGTTATTAATGTACTTTAGCTTGATTAGGCCTTATTCTAGGTTTAACTTATTTTCTTTTAAAAACATGCTTTATAAAAGGTATTTATTCATTTTTTTTATTGTCTTTTCAAAAAAATGGGTGTGTTTCGTTCATTTTCTTGACCAAAATAAACGTAAACGAATATTGTACCATGGACTACTTTTCTTAAAGAATATGAACTTTTTTATGGAGATGAAGAAATGCTCTTTACGCACGGGGTGTGGGACTCGCACTTGCCCTACCCATTAAAACTTCACCCCCTCTTCTAACGCCTTCGCGCTGGACTCCGCTTTCGCATTTCGCGCGGGGACTGTCTGTGTTTCTTGTATGTCTGTTACCTGCTTTCTCTGTCTTTTGTTTCTATTATTTTTCTTATAACTTAATATCATTTTCTTTATGATTGCTTTAAGGAGATTAGGTTTGCGTTAAATGCTCTTCCTGTTTGTTCCTGGTACTCTTTTCTTATTTTTTCTCATTTCGTGCACTTGAATAGGATGTTCTATGCGTCATCTTTTTCTTCGCAGAAGCGGCTACTGTCTGAGTTGACAATCAATCATCCATATAGATATTTTTGAAAGTCTTCATTTCCTGAGAGGGCTTGTGTAACATAATAGTCTTCCTGCGCGTAAGGTCTATTCGTCCATGTCTGGATGTCAAGAATTAGTTGGAATGTCTTTCTACTTTTCGCTGAGCCTTTCCATTGCTATTGGCAGCTGACCTTGACTTTACCTTCTGTCGTTTTTTTATTTACCTCGTTGTATCTGTCCAGTCTTTATTTTGCTAGTAAGTTTAGTAGGAGAACATCTGCTATGACTCTTGCCGCCTCGTATGATATGGTTCTGTATGCATTGCATATCCTTAAATTTATCAATCTTTGGATATTGTCCATCGATTTGAATAGTTTCTGTTTTTTTGTGACGTAACTGTACCAGATAGATGTAGCGTATAGGAGCTGTGGGTGTACGACGCAAGCTAATGTTCTCATTTTTGATGTTCTAGGTCTTGTAAAATTTGTCGGGGCTGCCAGGCTATTTTCAGTTTCTTGTACGGCTTATTTGGTGTGTTCGTTAAAAGTAAGTTATGTTTCAAGCCACACTCCTAGATATTTAACTGCCTTGCTTGGATATACCTTAGTTCCTTGTACCATAAAGGTTATGGAATTTATGTTTCTTTTGGTTGTAAGGAGTACTGCCTCAGTCTGCTCAGGTCCTAGCTAAAGTCTTCTGTCTTCCAGCCATTTTTTAATTTTAATTATCGCCCTATTTGCTGCGGCCATTAGTATTTTCTCATTCGTGCCAATTACCACTAAGGCTACATGATCTGCAAATCATACAAGCTTTGCTCTATTGGGACGTTCCATTTCTATTAAATCGTTATATAGTACGGTCCAAAGAGTTGGTTCCAATACAAATCCTGGTGGCACACCGCTGTTTATTTCTTTTGACTTTATCGTACCTGTAAACTCAAAAATTATTTCTCGTTCATTTTCTGAAAAAAAAGAATGTTCCGAAATAATCTGCACTAAAAACAAAATAAGTTAGGTGTTTCCCGCCTTTCAAGCGAGCTTGCAATTTAGGCTTTATTTTCATAATTTTTTTAAATACCTCAAAAACAGTTAACCGCAGTTCCCTATTGTTTGATATTATTTAAATTAGCATTTTGTAAGAAATACAAATAAGTAACAATATATAGGGTATTCTATTTAAAAAAGGCAAGTCTGTGTATGTTCACTGTGTATAGAAAAAATAATTTTAGAATGTGCTCCTTATGTTAATGTACCTTCCTGCCAAAAATATTTTTCTTAGCGAGGAATTTGTAGGAGCGACAAATCTTTGCGGTACTAATGACTTACTCTGTATCCTGAAAAAATATATTTTTTTGCACTAGCGTTAAAAATAATACGCTGTAGAACATGCATATACATTTTGGTGGAACGGACTGGTCCTTGGTTATCTTCAAAAATTGAAATACAAACTAGATTAAAAAACACAACAAAAGTTGCTCTAACGCATTTCGATAGCCAAGCTATCATTTTCAGAGAGATTCTAAACCTAGTCATAAAATTAACCCTTATATACTAAGAACATTCACATCTTGCATGATCGACCTCATTCGAAAGCGCATGCGCATCTAATCATACACGTCGTAGTGTTACAATTCCTTATCTATTAATCTTAACTATTTTTAACAGAGATGAGTGTCCTAGAGGCCCAGCGCCAGCTAAGCTTTCACATGCATTTAACATAGAATTTTTATTTAATGCTGTAACGAAATATAAATTGTAGAATTTGGTACGTAAGAAAATTTTCTAGAAAAATCTGATAAGGGAAAACGGCCGCGATAATAAAGCAAACGGCAGATAGGCGTTCCAGAAATTTCGGCAAAAGATAAGCCTTATCTGCCGAAAACTTCTAGAACCCGAACCAGAGATCGATATAAAGGGGGTCCGGTTGGCTTTCCCTCGGTCAGTCAGTTAGTCAGTGAAAAGTCAGTGTAGTTAGTAAGTTAGTAGTCAGTTGTAGTGTTTCGAGTTTAGTTTGGAAATAAAGTGGTTATAATTCACGGTGTATTAATCATTTCGAATCGATAAGCCCACAACATCTGGTGTCAGAAGCGAGATTATTATTGTGCTTAATTACTCGGCGAAATTCACCAAGTGGTCCCGCAGTTGACTTTATCTAGGACGTTTTAAACTGGTAAATAGTTTATACGGGGCGCGTCAAGAAAAATCTTGAATATTCTAAAACGCTTTATGGAAACAAGATTAAAATCGGCCAAAATGGAACAACAATTGCAAGCGTTGTTAGCAGTGTTTAAAGACAAAGAGAAAAAGGAGGAAAAACGAAGACAATAAAAAACAAAACCAAGAACAAAGACGACAAGAAAAAGAACAGGAGGAAGAACGAAGACGACAAGACGACGAACGAAGACGGCAAGAAAAAGAAGATCAAAAAAGGAATGCATACAAACAAGAATTCCATAGTCTATTAGCAAATATAACTAAAAACATGGAAGTAGACGTTGCAAAAATAAAAGAAGAAGCGAAAGAACAAATTACAGAAATAAGAGAAGAAATGCAAAAAAAATTTAATAACAAGCTTCTTGATTTGGACAACACAACTCAAAAAAAGATCAACAACATCAAAAATGGTTCTTCCCAAAAGGTGAAACCTTTGACGTATAATGGGAAAACACCTTTTTAGACCTACAGAAAACAATTCAAAGCTACTGCTAAGACCAATTGGAAGTAAAGGCAACCTCATTGGTGGTATCTCTGCGCGGAAATGCTCTAGAATTACTCAGAAATCTATCTGATTGAGAACAAGCCAACTATGAACATCTAGTTAAGGCTTTAGAGCTGAGATTTGGAGACCACCATTTGCAGCAAGTTGTCCAGTCGCATCTACTAGTAAGAAGGCAGAAAAGCGGCGAAACGTTGCAAGAATTCAAGGCTGGCATAAGAAGACTGGCGTACATCGCCTATTCAACAGCATCAACCGACGTTCTGGAACTTCACGCAGTTAAAATCTGCATAGAAGGAATAAGAGACCCGAAAGTCCAGAGAGTGATACGCTTGTCAATCGTCCGAACATCAAGAAAGGCACTGATTAGAGCATTGGAGGTTGAAACTGCTTACAAGGTTTTAGATCCAGGGGCATCCCCTAGAATTAGGGTAAAAACATAGTGGAGCCGTTCATCTCGCCGTTCATCTCGCCAGGCAGCTTGCTGCGTATCGAACCCAGATGCTGGAGAACATAGAGAAGAAGTTCACTTGAAACTGATCTCTGTAGTCGTTAGTCAGTTTTATTGTAACTGAGTGGTAGTCAACATGTTCACAGATATAAATATGAATAAAATGTAGAAATATATAATTTAGGTGATGCTTTTCTACCGCTTACTTTTATGGCATCTTCTCGCAACTCCAGGAGAGGGTAAAACTGGTCAACGAGAGAAAGGTATCCTTAAAGTTATAAAAATTTAATAGTTCTGTGAAGCTCATAAAAAAAGAAAGAAATTTGCATCTTGGCGCCGACAACCCAAGGGCCGGCCCTGAAACCGTAGTAGCAAATATTTCATTCTAGAATATTACTGGTAATTACAGAAAGGTTTGTACATAACATCATTTACAGAAATTAAGAACGATTATTTCCTCAAAGAGGTATAAACAACAAATAATTTTTAAATACAATTATCTCAAATAACTTAAAATATATAAACATTGAGTGAAAATTATTATATATGAAATTTTGTAAGATATTTATAACAAATAACAATAGAACTGGTTGTTGTATATGACGATAGTAAATATAGGGGCTGTTGCAGCCCCTCTTGGGCATTTTACTCATAAATTGAAACACAGAACTTGTCCCCTGAAACAAAGAAAAATTAAAAAACACAACAAAGGTTGCTCTAACGCGTTTCGACAGCCAAGCTGTCATCTTCAGAGAGAAACTAACATCTAATCTTAAAATTAACCCTTATATACTAAGAATATTCACTTCGTGCGTGATCGGCCGCACCCGAACGCGCATCCAATCATACACGTCGTTGTGTCACAATTTCTTATCTATCAACCCTAACTATTTTTAACAGAGATGAATGGCCTAAAGGTCCAGCGCAACCATTCATAAGGTTGTTTCCAGCCTTATGGATGGCTAAGCTCTCACATGCATTTAACATATAATTCTTATTAACTACTCTTAACAATTGAATATTATTATCTATCCTATGATCTAATTCAAAAGCATGTCGAGCCACACTTAACTTCTCAGTTCTTCCGTACCTCAAATGAGCCAAATGTTCTTTGAGTCGGATTTTAAGAGATCGTCTAGTTTGTCCGACATGTCTCTCTGAAGATGACAGCTTGGCTGTCAAAACGCGTTAGAGCAACCTTTGTTGTGTTTTTTAATTTTTCTTGGTTTCAGGGGACAAGTTCTGTGTTTCAATTTTTGAAGATAACCAAGGACCAGTCCGTTCCATCAAATTTTACTCATAAATTGTTAATAACGTAAATAATGAATTTATAAGTTACTTTTGGACCCCACTGTACATCAAATCTTAGTTTGTTGACCAAAAAACAATTTTAATTTAAAATGTAATAATCATTTTTCGTAGAATGTTAATTTTGTTGCCTCTTTACAAGTTCAAAGGCAGCTTTTTATAACTGCTGGTCTGCAAGACAACTGCTTAAAGCATTATACACTCGTGATCGAAGTGTCTTGAGCGAACCAATCACAGAATGAGTTTCGGGCAACTGCATCCCCGAAAACAAACTATTTTGTTCGTCTAGTGTGGCGAGTTGCGCGGCGAGATGCGTGGCTTTGTGAACTGCCTGAGTATGTTTGTACTCATATAATTCTACAGAATTAAATTAACATCGCTGAGCGGCGAGATGAACGTCGAGATGCACGGCGAGATGAACGGCTCCACTATGTTTTTACCCTTAGGAAGGCCGAAATTGAAGATGCCGGGAATGACCCGGATTTCACGAATATCATAAGCGCTAGCACGAAGGAAATGAAGGGAATAAACGCAAACATAAGCGCTTGCATAAAGAAAATGGACGCAAGCATCCAAGAACTGGTAGGAACTCTTAAAGACAGATCCAACAGAAGCATATGTTACAACTGTGGGAAACCGGCGCTCTTCAGGAAGGACTGCAGGTCAGCCCCAAGAAGTCGACAAGCAATAGTGAAGGCTGTGGAACACTTTTACAAGTATTTGTATAGGCAAGAATTCCTTATCAGGACAGACCATTCGCCGCTTTTCTGGTTACTCCGGATGAAGAACGCAGAAAGGCAGACGGCTAGATGGTTAGAAAGGCTCCAGCACTATCAGTTTAAAGTGCATAATCGATCTGGATGACTGCATAATAATGCTGACGCTTTGTTCAGAAGACCTTGTGGGGATTGCAAATACTGCAGACGAGTTAAGGACAATAAAGACATGGTGGATATAATGGTCACGTCTATCCAGTCAGAAAACGAATGGACTGTTGAAAGTCTTTGGGAGCTACAGAAGAGCGATGCTGATATTAAACCCATATTGAAATAAAAAAAAGCTGGAGGTAGACCGAAATGGCAAGAAATTTCTGACAGAAGTCCAGCTCTAAAGAATTTGTGGGCCCAATGAAAATCCTTCCAGATAGAGGACGGGGTGTCGAAGAGGGCGTGGGAAAGCTCGAATTAAATGCATGTTAACTTGCAGTTGGTGGTGCCTTAGGAGAAGATTTCACAGGTCTTGCGGGAAGTGCACAATGGGACCTCTGGTGAAAATTTACGGATGAACAAGACCTTGGAGAAGATTCGGAAACGGTTCTATTGGGTTAACTGCAGGGAGGACGTCAAGCGGTGGTGTCAGAAATATGTCACCTGCGCTGCATCCAAGGATCCTTGTGCAAGAACCAAAGGAGCCCTGAAGCACCATAATATGAGAGCTCCATTTAAGAGAATTGCAATTAATGTGGCGGGGCCATTTCCAACATCAGACGATGAAAGCAAGAACATCCTGGTAGCCATGGACTCTTTCAGTAAATGACCTGAAGCTTACGCCATCCCGAATCAGAAAGCTGCCACAGTCGTAAGGGTTCTTGTGACCAACTTCATCTGTCGATTTGGTGTTCCCCTGAAACTGCACTCGGACCAAGAAAGGAACTGCGGCTTTCGTATGACTTGATGTTTGGATCACCAAGAAAAACCCTCAGGGAGGCTATAGGTTTCGTAGGCGACTTGAGGGAAGTGATATTGTAGACGCATGCGCTGGTGCGGACGAAGATCAACTTGGCGACGGACCGGATAAAGACAAGATATGACGTGAATGCCAACCATGGTGGTTTCAATGAGGGCGAATTGGTATGGCTACACAACCCTCGGCAAAGGAAAGTAGTTTTGCCGAAGTTTAAGCCATCTTGGAAAGGGCGTATAAAGTACTAAAGAGGATAATTGACTTGGTGTACAGGATCCAGCGTAGCCCCAGGACTAAGATGAAAGTGGTAAACCTGAAAAAACTGTGCAAATATAGTGGCGAAGTAACTGATTGGAACTGATCCGGACGATCGGTCTTGAGGAAGATGCAGTGTAACGAAAAGTAAATTGTATGAATTTAGTACAGGTTGTCTTTTCCTCGATCAGTCCGTTAGTCTGTGTAATTAGTTAGTGAGTTAGTAGCTAGAAGTAAATTATTTAGTTGTAGTGTTCCGAGTTTAGTTTGGAAATAAAGTGGTTATAATTCACGGCGTATTATTCATTTCGAACAGCGCAACAATACTCTTAAGAGTTTAATATTATTATCTATCTTATGATCCAATTCAAAAGCATATCGAGCTACACTTGACATATACATATAGGTATATAAAGCAATATGCGTTCTTAAAGTAATAGGAAGCTTTATTGATTAACTTATAAGGAATATATATTATTTTGAAACATTACTTTTACTCATGTTTTATTGGCTTTTTCTTCGCCAGTTGCTTCTTCCACAAATCCAGATTTCCCAATTACATTCTATTAAGAATTTTCCATTTCTTATAGATTGCCCCAAGCAACAATTGCGGATGATCTTAATTCCTCAATCGCTGTTTTTGACTAAACACTGAAAACCACTTAAAACAAGAAAAAGTTTTAAGCAATGTCAAGCTAAATAACAAGATTTTAAAAAAATCAACATATTTTTTTTGCTCTACAATTTTAATGTTCGTTAATGAAAACCCACATAGCTCTGGATGTTTCACCTAAGTATATCCCATGACATTCCCAGCGTATTTTGTAAATACAATTTTTGATGTGTTGTGTTTCATTTGTATTTACAACTAATGATCTTCAGAGTATTTTGTATTTTGAATGCTGTACCTATATTGAATTTTTGGCCTATCTGTTTGATTTGGTGTAAGAGATCTGGTATGTATAGAATAATGACCGATATGTGTTCTCGAATGGGTGATCTGTTTATGATGCTGTGATTATGATTATGTGATTTTGTTTCTCTTGTGTTTATGACTTATTCCACAAATTTCTTTTTATACCCGTTTATAAAAAAGAAAAGGGAAGAGCTATAAAAAAATAAATCTAGCTTTCAAAATTAGACCTCTGTACATTAAAAAAGTTGTTACACCATTACACCAAATCACGGGATGCGATAAGGACAAATGCCATTTTTATGTTCAAAATTATACCATAGAATTTTTTAACTGATATATTTAGCAAATAAAATATTTAAATTAAGTGCTTTTAGTGCAGATTCAGTAAACTGCATCCCAGATGACATTTCTGAAGCTGCAAGTGAAATATCCAAGATATAATTATCTTAGAAATCAATAAAAAAATATGAACTTTGTTACAATAAATTTATAACGTTTCATTGACACGTGGACACTTAAAATTCATATGAAATGTTATTGATTTGTCAAATCGTATTTCTGTTTTTGATAGATCGTAGTCGTAGGAAAAATTTGCATACGGCGGTCGTGCTAAAACTTCATTCTCGTGCAATATGGACATCATATCCGCTCTTGTTGTACATACTACTACTACTATTTTCACACTAATGATATAATTGGTTTTGACACATGTCATTGTGAAAGTCAATTTTTAGTTTACTTATTAATAAATTAAAAATGTCATTTTCAGTGACAGTTTTAAAAAATAACTATTTTAAATCTGCAAAAGTCATTTTCCAGAAATTTTCATTATTATCTTTTCAGATTTTGTCCTGTTTTGTCTATTTCTATTCTCCTCATTTGAAACATTTTCTTTAATTAAGTCGTGAATCTCTAAAAGTCAATGTTTCTACAAATTCTGAGTTATATAAATCTAAATGTTCCATTTTTCTGGTAATTTTTATTTCTTTCTTCTTAATAATATAAAGAAATTATATAAATTTCTAGGGTGCCGAGTTTACATTTTCTACTTTTTCGAAGGGTCGCTCTTTATAGATTTTCTTATCTTGCCAATTTCTACTTTATCAAAATTTATTTTCCAAATTGTAGGTTTCCCTCAAAATTTTCACTTGTGTCTAAATGTATCACAATCGGTGATAAAACATAAAATTCAAAATTTGAACTCTATTTAAGCTTGGAGGCCGCCGTTTTAATACACGTCGCATTCTTGCAATATCGCATTCTTAACTCTTATCGTCGTTCTTTTTCTATTTCCAACATATTAATGATAACAATTACAAAACATTGCTTTATTTACTTTTAACAGTAGTGTTAAAAAACTTTTTTCCACGGTTGGGAGTAGAAATCAGTTTCTATGACATCAAAATTAAAACAGAAGTAGTCGATTATTCCCAAGGGAGTATAATGCTCCCAAGAGAGTTTACATTTTGGAGAACGTTTTTCATGCAAAAAAAAGATAACATTGAAATTATTTATTAACATTTAAATTAATGTTACATTTGTACAATTTTCAAAATTAATATTAGAAGGAATATTACTTTCGCTTACATTTACAGTTTTTGTGATTGCGCTAGTAGTGGTACCTACTAAAACCTGATTAGCAATTTTGGTCTTATTTTCAATGGAGTTTTCGACATAACCCTCAGCGACTCTTGTTGATTTTCAACCAGCATGATGCTTTATTGTCGTGATGTCCACATTAGCATCTGCCAGTAATGTCGCTGAAGATCTTCGTAAGCAGTGACCAGTATAACATGCAGCATCAGGTAATTTTAAATACGAAGCTACTACACTCAGAAGTTTTTCCATGGTATTCTTTTCCCATGGTATTCTTGCCAACTGGCTGCGAACTACATTTTCCTGCTTTGTAGTACAAAAAAAGGCGCTTATGCTTGACGTGGGGAAGATGAAGGGACAGGTATTTTCGAAACAATTCAAGCATATTTCCCACATCGGTAACCAGAAAGGTTCGTGGAATCTTTGTCTTAGTGTTGGGAATTTTTACAATAAAGGAAGAGTCTACATTTTCAATGTCACCTACAGTTAAATTGACTAGTTCATCAGTTCGACAAGCTCCGGCAATCCCCAGAATTAATCCAACATATAAAAAATCAAAATACTTAATGATTGAAATAACTAACAACAAAAGTAATCTTACCTTAATCATTAAGAATTCTTTGTCATCTGCACTTGATAGAAAACGGTCGATTTCACCCTTTGTCAATATTTTTGATTTTTTTCGCTTGATATCCGTCACCGGTTCTTTTCAAAAATGCGATCAGCTTGGGGCATTTGCTTATATCTATGTTGTCGTAAATTATCAAGCATGACTTAACCATAGAATATTGCGCCCATAATGTGGAAAACTTGTAATTCTTTGCATTTTCACTGAAGTATACCAACAAAACATTCTCGCTGTATACTTGAACATTTTTCTCGACGCACCACTTTTTGAACCGATTGTAGGCTATATCGTATAAAGATCTTGACTTCTTAGGCAGCAAATTGCTTATTGCAATATTTGCAGCCTCCACAACCTCTTCCGACTCACAATTATTCATTGTGCACTAAACAAACTTTAAACTAAACCAAACTAGCACCTCAATTTAACAATTCTTTTTGTTTATTTTGTAGTTATGACAATAACTCAACGACTACTAAATAAATTCTCAAATCCGAATACAATAATTCTGGTGCCATTTACTTCATAATGACAAAATATGTGTTTTTAAGTTAATGAGACCGTGGAAAAAATAGTATATACTATTCGGGAGAGATGCTATTTTGTCCTCGGTGCATTGCAGCCCTCGGGCTTCAAATTGCACCTCTGCCAAAATAACGCATTTCTCTCTCTTATGGTATAATGTACTATTTCGCACTAGTGTTAAAAGTGTTTTTGACACGTGTCATTATAAAAGTCAATTTTTAGTTAACTTATCAATGAACTAAAAATGTCACTTTTAATGACAGTTTTACACACAAAAATTTGTCATAAAAAATTTTCTTAACATATAATTTTATTATTAAAAAAGAACCAAACTGACAGCTAACAGTTGTCAGCCTGCCCCGTTGGAGGGAATGAAAATCCCAATAATATATTACAAGTACCGTAAAAAAATTTGTCACAAAAAATTTTCCTTACAGATCGTTTTATTATTAAAAGAGAACCAAACTGACACTTAACATTTGTCAGCCCACCCCGTCGGAGGGGGTGAAAATCCCAATAATATATTACAAGTGCCGTAAAAAAAATGGTCACAAAAAATTTTCTTTACAAATCGATTTATTATTATACAAGGACCACACTGACATCTAACATTTGTCAGCTCACCTCGTCTGAGAGGGTTAATATTCCAATTATATATTTAAAAAAATTGTCACAAAAAATTTTCTTTACAGATCGTTTTACTATTAAAAAATAATCAAATTGACACTCAACATTTGTTAGCCTACCTCGTCGGACGGGGTGACAATCCCAATAATATATTACAGCTGGTGTAAAAAAATTTGTCACAAAAAATTTTCTTTACAGATCAATTTATTATTTAAAAAAAACAAAACTGACACTAAACATTTGTCAGCCTACCTCGTCGAAGGGGGTGAAAATCCCAATAATATATTACAAGTGCTGTAAAATCAAATTTGTCACAAAAAGTTTATTGAACGGATTGATTCATTATTAAAAAAAATTAAACCGACAGCTAACATTTGTCAGCCTACTCCGTCGGAAGGGGTAAATATCCCCATAATATATTACAAGTGCCGTAAAAAAAATTGTCACACAAAATTTTCTTTACAGATCGTTTTATTATTAGACCAAAACCAAACTGACACCCAACATTTGTCAGCGTACTCCGTCGGAGGGAAATCCCAATAATATATTACCAGTGCTGTAAAAAAAATTGTCACAAAAAATTTACTGTAGTGATCGATTCATTATTAATAAAGAAACAAATTGACACTCAACATTTTTCAGCCTACCCCGTCGGAGGGTGTAAAGATTCCAATAATATATTATAAGCTCCGTTTACGGATTTTTTTTAAGAAATTGTCACGAAAAGTTTTCCTCAGATTGTATTATTAGAAAAAAACCAAACTGACACTCAACATTTGTCAGCCTACCCCGTCGAAGGAGATAAAAATCCTTATAATATATTACAAGTGCCGTAAAAAAATTTGTCCCAAAATTTTTTTCTCTCAAATCAGTATAATATTAGGAAAGGAACAAACTGACATTCAACATTTGTTAGGCCACCCGGTCGGATGAGGTGAAAATCTCACAAATATATTAAAAGTGACGTAAACAAAATGTGTCAAAAAATGTACTGTACAAATCGATTTATTATTAGAAAAGAATTAAACTGATATTTAACATCAGCCTACCCCGTCGGAGGGGGTGAAATTCCCAATAGTATATTAAAAGTGCCGTAGAAAAAATATGTCACAAAAAATTTCTTTACAGATCGATTTATTATTAGACAAATAGCAAACTGACACCCAATATTTGTCAGCCTACCTTGTCGAAGGGGGTAAAAATCCCAATGATATATAACAAGTGCTGTAAAAAAAAATTACTGTACAGATTAATTTATTATTAAAGAAATTTTTTGTGAAAAATTTTTTTTTACGCCACTTGTTATTATTCGATTTTTCGCCTCTCCGAAGCCCGGTTTCGGGCTTCGTTATTTTTACGTGTATTTCGACACTATTTCGAATTAATGGTGTTACGAGGCACTAAAACCGAATTTTCGTTTTGGCGGGTATGATCGACATTTATCGCAAAATACGCAAGTTTGGTTCGAGATGTTTTCGTGTAGGCGGCGCATGGTCGCGCTGAATACAGACAATAAGTAATGGTCCACAGAGCAATAATGGATTTTTTAAATAAAAATAATGTGATTTACCTACATTTACATTTTACCAAAAGTTAATATTAACAGAAATACAGGATGTCAAAGTTGAAAAAATAATTTCGATTATTTCGTATAATTATGGAACAAATTGGAATATAGGCACGAAATTTGGCACAAAGAGGTTTCTTAAGTTGACATACTTTAATTTGCTAAAATATTACTAATAGCTGGTAGGAGACGCTACCTGCGCCACCCTGCATATTTCTAAATCATCATAACTTTTTTATTTATCCACGTATACTAATTTTGAATGGGTTATTTTATTTCTCCATATTTTTTGTGTAATAAAGGTAAACTTTCTGAAAGTTGATACAAGCAACCGTTTTCAAGATATTTGCCTTTAAAGCTTAACGTGTCTTGGTTTTAAATTACTAAGATATTAAATTTTCGAAGTAGGCTTAAAAAAAGTAATCATAAGACAGCTTTGAAACTAATTTATGTTAAATATCACTTTGCTGATAATATTATTACCAAAATTTTGAAAATTTCAATAAAGGAAATCCAAAAAATTAAGACGTAATTTATTTTCTAACCTACTGATGTGAGATATGATATCTGAGTCCGCACAAGAAAATTTTAATAGTCTGGGTAGTCAAAGCAGATATTTGGAGATAAATTTTTATAAAAGGCAGCTAGATTTTTAATTTTTTACAAACCCTTTACATAGAGAAGGTCATTTCCCACATTCTTATTTTTTTAAATAAATTTTGTTTTGGTATTTTATTTAAATTTGCTTTAGAAATTTAAAAAATATGTGTAATAATAATGTCAGTCGAGTAATATTTAATATAAACTATTTTAAAGTCAGTTTTATTAGTTTTTTTTTGAAACCTCCTACGAAAAATTCACATTTTCATAACTTAAAATAAACGTACGGCAAACTTTGAAGGCAAATATCTTGAAAATGATTGCTTTTATCAACATTTAGAAGGTATACCTTTTTTACGTAGTAAATGTAAGTAAATAAAAATATCCATATAAAATAAGTGCACATAAAGGCACAAATAATTTACGATGCTTTAGAATAATACAAGGTAGCGCAGTTGGCGGGCGCCCCCTATGATTTACTGACAATCTGTTAGCAAATTAGAATTTTTTGACCAAAGAAACCCCCCCATGCCAAATTTCTTTTCTATAGTGAAATGTGTTCATAAGTTATGCAAAAAAAAATCACAATTTTTTTCAACTTTGACACCCTGTATCTCTGCTAATATCAACTTTTGGTATAAAGTAAATGTGGTTAAATCACGTTATCTTTATACAAAAAATCTACTCTTGCTCTATGTACCATTACTTATGGTCCACCTGTATACATTGTAGAAGTTATACGCATTTTACCCGCCATAACGTTTTTCTATTGTTTTCAATAGAAATATGAATGCGATCACTTTATTAAGCTTGCAGAGCATTTTGCTTTTGGGATTATTAAAGATAAAAGAAAGGAAAGAGCCGTTTACCCCAGGCTAACAGTCTCTCATTATCTTGTTGACGCTAAAAGTTCAGCAGTTGTAACATTACTTTCACTCTCATCTTGGGTACTTGTAATAAACTTTCTTTCAACTTTGGTCACTGATAATGCCTTGAACTGTATCGGGTGTTACAGATTCATGGTTCACCCAATGTTGTACGAGCATTCATTTTTTCAGTCTAGTTTTTCTTAATTAATAATCGCTTTATGTGTTTGTAGTTAACAAAAAATGATTTTATATGAATTTAAATAGCACTATAATGATGCTTTGACTAATAATAGAATTGAAATTAATATCGAAAGAATGCAAAATGTTAAATTTTATCATTCTTTAAGACTAATTTAATAGACTAGTTAACTATAAAAATTAAACTAAAAAAAATTCACGCGCTCCAAGATACGTTTTCTACTGTTAGAAAACGTCAAATAATTATTTGATTTCTACATATGTCATACCTACATACATCACATGATAAAAATAATAAAATATATTTTTTGTAAAACTGTTATTAAAAGTGACATTTTTAGTTCATTGATAACTGAACTAAAAATTGACTTTTATAATGACACGTGTTAAAAGTAAATATAGCAGCGTTTCCCAAACTTTTTTGCCCTGACCCGATTGTTTTTAATATTTCCCCTTTTCGATTTACTAAAAGATGTTTTAATTATATTTTAATGTATAGGAACTAATCATTTGTGACTATAAAGACAATTCTGCCACCTGGTATTTTATTTTTGTGGCCCCGTGCCGGGTTGTGACCCACTATTTAGGAAACACTGATGTATAGCAATATGCAATATTATTAAATAGAAAGCTGTACTTGTAAAATTAGAAAGATTTTTTTTGGTTAAACGGACTGCTCCTTGATTATGGTGTAATATTGTTTCCAAATATTAAAACATATTTAAATAGTCCTAAATTATTTATTTATAATATTAATATTACTATTACAATCTGAACGGTTACTGATTTTAGTTTTCCTAAGAAGTAATTGAAGAGGATGTTGCTTTTAGTCTTCACAATATGAAACAAAGATTTTTATGATTTTTCAATATCATCCAATCTCGTACGCTTGCTTTAATACTTGCTTATATCCTAGTTCTTGATTTAAAAACTAGCTTTTATCATAGAGAAAATCCATAACTTAGAATTTCCTTCGACGTAAACCAAAAATATATTTTTAGTGAAATTATCCGCTAGATTATTTATTTCATACCATTATATTTTTGTCTCGATTTCTGGAGCAATAAATCTCAGTTGATGTATTTGCTGTTTCTTCAACTTCTAATCGAATAATAAAATTGCTTTAATTTCCAATCTTTTCTTCAAAATTTATGTTTATTAGCCATAAAATTTACAATATTTTAGGACAGGTTCAATTGTGGTTACTAATAAACCTTAAACAACTTACAATTGTTTTACTTAGTTACACTCTATCCAGTACCTGACTTGATTGTCAGATGTAATTGTCAAATATGTAATTTAACACGCAAACAATAAATCGAAAATTCAACCCTAGATACAACATTTGCCTTTTTAATTTAACAGTTTTACAAAAAATATTGTATGATACACTTGTTAAAAGTGATTTTGTTTTCCACTCACAAAATAAAATGTCACTTTTAACACTTGTATCATAAATAGTTATTTTGAGGTATTTTGTTAGTTATAGCATTAATTTGGTTCATTAGAATCATTTAAACAGAGTCACGACTTTTTATATTTAGAATTAAAAAAGACCTATTTGTTTCGTGTTACAAAAGCCACATTTTATTAAAAACTATGCATATTAGAAAAATATAATAACATACAGAAACACAGAGCATTTCATTGTAAAATTAATATTTTATTCGAAGCAGGGCCAGTATAAATATCATTTTCATGTCAAAAATTAACATTTCATGAATATATTGAACGTAAGAACCTAAAGATTGTGATCAAAAATACAAAAAATATGACCTTGCTGGACCAAATATCGCTACATTTTATTTTTTTTTATGGCCCTCACAAATAAATGCTTTAAGAAATTTGATCTCTATTTCCTTTAAAAAATTTTCAGTGACAATTTATATAGTTACCACTTTTTTTATTACGATTTTTTGCTCTCAAGTTTTGGACTTTGTCACATTCAGAACTACTAAACCCTATTAACGACAAATACAACAAGATATATTAAAATTTTACAATGTTTCTATAAATATTTGCTATAACCTTTATTTTTTTTAGTTGAATTTATCGTTAATAGAATTTTATAATTATGAGTATTGAAGAATTCCACTCGGTAAAGGGTAAAAATGTCAATTATTTAACACATTCTTTGCCACAAAAAATTTGCGATTTTTCCCTTCAAGTCAACTTGTATTTAGAAGTTTGTAATTCTTACTTTTACGTTAAAACTTGCATAGTCTCGTTTTGTAGCGATGGCTACAACCACACTGGCCTTCTGAGAAGGCTAACATTATCCTACAACATAATCCTATAACAATAATAATGGTTTTACCAGATAATTCCTAGTTGATGTAAGAAATGAGACACCAACTACGAGTTATCTCGTAATAAAAAGAATCTAATTTTAGAGTTTCAAAATTTCAAGCTTTAGCTAGGTATTTGGAGAAAGAACTTTATATTTTGAAAAAAAAACAAAATTTATAAAAGTAAAAATGAAGTTTTAATTCCAAATTTGAATTTCAAATTGTTAGAAAATTTTGAAATTTACATAAAATAATAATTCCCAAAATGTCCACTTTCATCACAAAATACTATGTTTTTTTTCCTCTAAAGCTAAAAATTTTAAAAAAGTCATAATTTTGAAAATATTTTTATTAACCAAATTATTTTATTGTATTTTTATTTTGAAAATTAAGAAAGCGCTAGGTAGGTATTTTGAAAATTGCGACCTTAAAGAAATGTTCTTTAATAAGTTTAAGAAGCGATTTTCTCCTACTCATTGTAAGGGCAAGTTATTTTAAATGAAAAAAGTGGAACTCTACACACCCTAAAATTCTCTTCTGTTCCAATCAACCGTGTTGTCCTAATCTTTTTTAAGTTTGTATTTATTGTTCTTATTTATTGGCTCAGTAAATTTTTTTAACATACCTTATTTTGACATTTGTAACCCTTATGGTGTGGAATTCTTCAATACTCATATTCATAACTATTAAGCTCTATTAACGATGAATACAACAGATATTAAAATAAATACAACGTAAAATTTTTAATATCTCTTGTTGTATTTATCGTTAATAAAGTTTAATAGTTACGAATGTCCTATTTTCTTGTATACTAAATATTTCTATATCATACCCTCTGTTACGTTTAAGTCATTTCATGGCATGCCAGCAATTGTAGAAGCGACATATGGTGCAAAATCGATTGTTAATAAATGCGGCACTTCATGAAAAGCTTTATGAAAATACTATTTTACAATAAATACCGGCATTTCATGGTAGGTCTAGGCTTTCCATGGAAAGCCGTATTTCACCATAAGCCTACGACATATATAAGCTTTAAAGCTCACAATTTTAAGAATAATCTCTACGTTAAAAAATCTTGCAAAGAAGTTAATTTTAAACTCCAACATTCGAAGTTTTTTTCGAAGTTTCGACATTCCAATTGAAGTTTAGTTTTTTGTAGAAAAACTGAAAATTTTAAATAAAAGGTTGAATTTTGAAAAAAAATCTTAATATTTTGTAACAATCTGAAGGAAGGATATTTAACCCGCTAAACTTTTACAAAATTACGATTTTTTCCTTCCAAATTTTGGCCCTTAATAAAAAGAGTCTATTTTTAGAGTTTAAAAATTTTAGGCTTTAGTTATGCATTTGGAAAAAAGAGTTTACATTTAAGGAGAAATACAAAATTTGTAAAAGTAAACATCAGCTTTTAATTCCAAACTTAAATTTAAAATTTTTACAAAATTTTGAAATTTATGTAAATTTATGTATATATATATATATATATATATATATATATAATTTATTACCTTCTAACCTACAGACTGAACCCAACGGAAATCTTGGAAATTGTTATAGATACAAGAAAGCTTAAATGAGAAAACGATTAAATTCCAATTTGTTTTAACTTTATTTAGAAACACTGACAGTTGCTATTTTTAATACTTCAAATATTTGAAGTCGGATGGAAAGAAATCAAAGTTAGCTGATTTTTGACGACTTTAAATAAAATATGTGTATGTTAATTTCTTCTGAAACAAACTGTTTCCGAGAAAATTATGTCAACTTTATTATTCCATATTGAAGTTTATCACTATTGAATTCCGTATGTTTTTCTGATTAATTTGATATGCACTGTGTAACTTGAGCAAATTAAAATATTTCAGTGGGCTATTCCTGAATTTATTCTAAGAAAAAAAGTTTATGTAAACTTGCGTTCGAAAATGCTTCGTTTCTGAGATACAAGCTGTTGAAATTAGAATTGTAGTTTAGATTTTTTTAAATAATTTTTACGAAAGATATTTTTTTTGCACAAAATTTAGCAGCCAGGGGTTTTTTTAAGTGAAAAATCATAATTTGTTATTATTATTTGGAAAGCACTTAGAGGGCGCTACCTACGCTATCACTATTAACTTTAATTTGCCCTAACTTTTTTTCCTTTAAACTTGTTGTTTATTGCAAGTAGTTCCGATTTTTCAAAATGCCACTGCTGACTTGATAAATAATTTTATCAAAATCGGTTTCTATTCTGAAAATGTGGAAATGGGCTTTTTCATGATAACGCAGACAGTTATACTGTATAGAGAATAATTCTACAGAAAATAAAATACATCTGATTTTGACATAGAATACAAGATGTTTCATTTAAAATAAACAAATTATTGTTGTCTAAATGTTTCAGTCATTTAATCATAACTTTTGGACAGCCCACATACATCAGTTAATTTGTACAAAAGTCAATTAATCAATAGGAGTAAACTTAAAATTGGGTTTAATAAATTAAATCGTTGGTAAAATTAACCACAAGTGCACACCATGGCAACTGTTTTATAATTTTTAGTTAAATTTTCGCAAAAAAAAGAAAGTTCGTCTTCAAGCTCAACACATAAGAATCTACATTTGTCTTCAAAACTATTTCTAATATAAACATTCCTTATGCCACATGCGTTTCACAAAAATTATTCCCTACCACAGTACAATTCCCAAATTACTAATTACAATGGTTGTAAATAAAACTGTTTTGTTCGGTAATAGGCATCTTGTTCGAAAATAGTCCAGTCGAAATAAACACAAAAATGTCCAAACCTACACAAAATTCCCGAAAATAATAATGAAAAGTCTCCATCGGAGTCAAAATTCATGAAAGTCAATTTTTTGCAAAAATAATAGGGTTGCTATATTGTAAAACTAATTTTTACCAAAATAATAGAGCATACAGTTTTCGACTTCTTTGCCTGCAATCGTCCGGAAGTGACCATTTCAATAGCTGCAAACTTGGAATTCTTACTAATAGGTATGGGAGACTGGGGTATTTTGAATTGGGGAAAAGTGCGGACCAGCTTCATATGTTTTTCCCTAGTAGTGCTTAATAGCTAAGAAAAACTGTCGTCAGTTCGCCTTATGTTAAACTCATTTTCGCTTCAGTACCCAAATTCTGTGCATGGACCGTTACCTCGCTGCGATACAAAATAGAAATGGAATAATTCGGTTTTTTTTACTGTAAGTTTCTTTTAATTTGACACCACTTTTCGAGAACCAATGTTTTCATAATATTTGCGCAACCCTAAAGTCTTCGACAGACAGGTGAGATTTTGCATGAAGTTGGTAATGTTAATTCATATTCTGCCATATTGCAAAACAAGGACTTGGAAATTCTCCCAAAGTCCTTAATTCTACGGACCACTTTTATTGCGGAATTACGGACCACTCAATTTTTACATTTCACAATATAACGCAGCATTATTTTTCAGTCATTTTTAATAGTTTTTTGGTACGGTGATAATTTTTCAAATTATCCAATGTTGTAGTTAGATCCTCTTCTGTATAAAATTTTGGTGGCATTATAAAAAAAGCGAACATCTTATTATTCATATTTATTACTTCGAACATTCCAAAAATTTATCGGTGATATTGAAGAAAAATCAAGAGTTTCATTCTTTAGGTAGGTAAAAATGAAATATATAAATATTTCATTATCGGCATGGGCGAGTCACCACGATCAACTGTAGTGGCCTGCAATAAATGTTAACAATATTAATAAATAGAAGGTATTTTTCTTAAACAAAAATTATTATTAAATCAAATCAGTCTATTAATTTCTTATTACAAAAGTCTGACTGAGGCTTGTCTGTTCGGACTCATTCACGGTACTTCTGTGGAAGACTACTTGCACTGTTGACATAGCCAAGTTACCCCCACGTGACGAGTATACAAGGGGTCCAAGAGGATGTCACTAATATAAATGTTGAGACTTTAAAAGCCAAAATTTTCACTAAAGTTTTACAAAATTTAAATTATCTCAAAATCTCTAAGTTTTAGATGGGGCTAACTATAATAAAACTGGCTTATTTTGAACTTAAAATCCAAAAAAATGTAAAAATATTTCGGGTATTTCATTTAAAGATTATGATTTTGACTCATTTTATGTTCTTTGGAGACCCGTGCATTAAGAAACAAAGTTTAAAATATACCGCGAATAGGTCTCCCATTTTTTTTAATCAGGAAAGGTAGGCACAAACTTTGCGTCGTGAAAAACCCTATTCAAAGAACAGAAACTGAATAACTGATTTTAACTGAGTCTATCAGAGGAAGAGATGAGTTACTGTGGACTTGTATTCATTTTAGAGGTTATTTATAGAAATAACGATAGTTTAATATCTGAAGTTTCATTCTTCTGTAGCACTTATTTAAAACAGGTAGTAGTCATTTCCGTTTTATACTAACAGGATCCCAAAGTCCCAAATTACAAAAACTTGTCACTTTGCCAATGTATTACATTAAAAAAAATTAATTTGTGCTTTTTTAAAGTAAAATTGACGTAAATTTGTTTTATCAAAGACAAAAGGTGAATCTAAGAAACCAATAGCATACCTAAACTTAAAAGTGAGTGCAGCAGTCAGTATTTGTGTCACGGTTTGAAAAACATAATTTGTTAATATAGTTTATAATTTATTTAGTAGATATGTTTTCGATGCAACAAATCGAGAACTGTTATTGTTTGAAACATTTTGCTGAATGTGAACACGGTACAGTGGGCAGTTCATACTTCGGTCAGGGGGTATTCAACCCCTATTTCCCCCAGCTTTGGCTTCCTTTACCAATCAAGATAGAATCTCCTCGTCCTGAGAAACCTCCTTATTCATATATTGCTCTAATAGCGATGGCCATAAGTTCATCTCCGAAACAGAGGCTGACCTTAAGTGGAATTTATAGATTTATTATGGACAATTTTCCTTACTACAGGGAAAATAAGCAGGGATGGCAGAATTCGATTCGACATAATTTAAGTTTGAACGATTGTTTTGTTAAAATTCCAAGAGACAAGATTCTGGGTGGAACTGAACAAGGTAACGGCAAAGGAAGCTACTGGATGTTAGATTCCAAATCAGCTAATATGTTTGAAAAAGGCAACTACAGAAGAAGAAAAACAAAAAGGCAACGTATAGCGGATTGTACTTCAAATTTATATCAGGTAAAAATAATTTAAAAAATAATATTTCATCAAGTAGGCGTTAGTTGATTTTAATATTATTCTTTTATTAATATTTTGTAAGTGCCAACCGTCTTAAAAATTAAGATTTGCTCCTTTTGAAGTGAAATGGTTTAGTTCTAGATGAGCTATGAATTCATTTATGATCCGAATCAATAGCTTTACAATGCAATTGTCATTTTCCCTAATACGAATTTAAAAATATTAAATTTAAAAGAGTCATTCGAATTTCGTTCAACTTTCAGAGAAACTTTTTTCAAAATAACATTTACATTCATTTTTGCGCAACCAGACGAGAAACTATTATTTTGCAGTTCGTTGAGAGGATGCGAAATAAATTTTTGCGGCCGATACCCTTGGCTACGGACGCCTACATTACTTTATTTAAAAAAAGTTTTATATTGAAGGTAGGTAGGGAATCATCGGCAATAAATTTTAAAATTAATTTTAGAATGTACTGATTGTTCCAAAAGTATAAACCATTCCAAAGTTGTGTTTTTTTAAAATAAATCATTCTACACCCTATATATTTTTACATTTTCGCATCCAACAGTCAAAATAAAAGCAAGTTTTATAAAGTTTTACCTCATATGAACCTTAAAAATTTTGAGATGATTGAGATATTTGGTAAAAGTGTTGCAATAATTTTAACGTTCAAATTTTAATTTATGTTGGAGATGTGTTAGAAATAATTCATTTTACATGTCCCCATAAATAAATCAAACTATCTCTATTTTGCCGAGATTTTAAATTACAAATTAAATAAATTGCCGAAAAAATAAATAAATATCAAAACCTAATTTTTGTTGGAGATTTGTTTGAAACAATTCGTTCTACATATCCCCCTTAAAATGCACATTAACAATCTCTATTTTACGAAAAATTTTAATGGAATACGGCTTTTACCATTTTTAATAAATTATTTCAAACCTTATTACAATGAATACAACTCCAGTCCATTTCCATAGTGTGGTCAGAAGATTTTTAACTGTTTATCTTTTCTAATCTTTATATTTAAAAAAATGTGTTCCATAATATGCCCTACGATCGCCTAACTTAAATTCACTGATATTCTTTTCAAAAACTTTCGCAGAGTATAACTCGAAAACTTTTTTCCGTAAATCATATTTATTTATTGTCCTGAATCTACTGTCAAGCATTGTCGGTGAAATTTGCGAATACCCTCTACTTAAATGTGAAATTTATTACAAGTATGCAATTCTGACTTTTTAAAATCAGGTCAAAAATTTCTTAAAGTCAATTTACATTTTGAAAATGTGCATTTTACATGAAAACGCGCTCAGTTAACTGCAGGAAAGTTCAATAATATTTGATAAAAAATGAAATTCTACAACAGACGTTGTCATAAAATATAGACTTATATTGTAAAATTATCAAGTTACTCGCGTTTAAAACTTGTACTTATGTAGTCATAATTTTTAAACAGCTTGAATAAACTAATACATTTTTTACATTTACGACAGAAAACTTAATCAAGAATTCGATCTAAATTTGTTTTAATAGCTGAAATATGTGTTGACGAAATACAAAATATTCACTAAGGATTAGGTCAGGTAAACCTTAGTAAAACCTACTTTTATTTTGACCGTACAATGTAATAATGTAAAGATATATGGGGTGTTTCATTTAAAAAATACAACTTTGATATGTTTACGCTTTTGGGACACCGGTAGATTATGAAACTAATATTAAAATGAGTTCTTATTTATTTCCAAAACAAAACTTATTTCTAAATTTTTTAAATCATATAAAAAAATAAAGATCTGTTACTTTTTTTAAGTACTCATAAATTACAAATTTTAGATAGAGATTTTAGAAATTTTTATTTTAAAATTTTTAGTGTACCATAAAAATTGCCACCCTTTTTTTGCAGTGTTAATTTAATAAAATACAAAAATGTTTCTTTTACAAAAGTTGCAGACTTTTTCCTAATTTTTTATTAACCTGTCAAGCAAATAAAAAAATGAAAATCTCAAAATGATGGAATTGTATGTAGCTTGGTTTCTTTAAACAAAACACTCTATATATTATTGCTTTTTTGAAATTCTTATATTCTTTTATTTCAAATATATGTATATAATAAGTCTATATTTAGACTATCTTTTCTCCATTTATTTGAAATTAATATGTTGAGAGATATCACTTCTTTCTTTCTTGTTAGAAACTCATAAATTGAAACAAAATAATTTTTTCATGTCCTAAATTTAAATTATGACATTTCCTACACCATGTTTGAACCTGATTGTATTTATGTAAATTTTAATATAATAATTGGCCTAGTGTGGTGGGATGGGGGCAAGGGAGGACAACGCTCCCTTAGAAATCATATTGCCCACCCTAGTCTAATTTACGCCACATGATATTTTTCTAGCGATGACCTTTTACTTGGTTAAAATTTATCGGTGTAACTAGGGGGGGGGCGCAATGTCCACCTTATAAAGCTCAGGACAAATATTTTAGCTACACAAACCGTTTTTTTCCTAGCTAAAAATTAATTCGGTAGTAAACGGATTGAATGGACCCCCGCCACGCCCATTTTAATTGAACGCAACATACTCTTTTACTTCCTCGGGATTTAATTTTCTAAAAAAACTTTCAATGTCAGGCATGCTCATTTTCCGATGGATCCATCAATTAAATCTACTATCCAGCTTTAGGCTTCAGTATTCAAATATTTAGGTTATTGATCCGTCAATAGTTAACTACGATATCTTCTCAAATATTAGATATAAAAATAAAATTAGCTAACAATAACTTTATGTTATTATCTATCCAAAGTAACAATGAGTTTATAAAATTTTCTGGTTTGTTAGTTTCAAGGAGATTGATTTGTTTTGTTTTAGATATGAACTTGATAATAGCACGTTTATTAAACAAAGTTTTATTTCTGCTAGCTGCTCAGTCAAAAAAATATATATCGGAGACGTCTCAGGTGGCTGTGTGGACGTTTCGATTCTCGCACGTTTACGGGGTGACGCTTTTGATTTACCACTCATAATTGCACAATTTATTGTTGTCGGCACAAATAACAAACTTAACTTAACTTAACTTAAATGGTCTATAATAATCTAAATGAGAATTGTCAATAATGTAATCGGTAAGTCTCAGAATTAATCGATAGAGCTCGGCAGTCCGCAACCCGCACACCGCGTATCGATCTATCCCGTGTCGATCGTCACCACAATCTGTCCCCTCAAACGCTGTGCTGGTCTCGTTCCGCCCGCCAATGGAAAAGGTCCCTGGGTGCTCCAGATTCGTTAATTTTCTAAGACCAGTGGCGTATCCGCCGACACGGCCATCCTGACACTGTGCACGTCCTCGTGCACATCATTTTTTCTCTGAAACACAAACAAAAATTAGCATAACTCGTCCATCCCGACTTAAACAGTATAGTATGACTATACTTTTGCTGTGAACAAGAGTGAGAGACCGTCCACAATGATGTCTCTTCAAACTTGTGCACATTCACAGGAGGGAGACCGACCAACTGATGTCTCCTCTCCTAGGTGGGAGACCGACCACATGATGTCTCCTCACCTTAAACTAACATGTACCAGAGGGAGACCGACCACATGATGTCTCCTCTCTATCTCTTACATTGGTGTGGGAGACCGGCCACATGATGTCTCCTCACACCCATACCGGAGGGAGACCGACCACATGATGTCTCCTCTCCCAGGTGGGAGACCGACCAACTGATGTCTCCTCACCTCAACTTACATACATTAGAGGGAAACCGACAAGATGATGTCCCCTCCTCGCTTACCCTAATGTGGGAGACCGGCCACATGGTGTCTCCTCACGTTCGAATAACATACGAGAGGGAAAACCTATCACATTGACGTCTCCTCCCTCTTTCTCTTTTTTCTTCTTTTACACTTGTGTGGGAGATCGACCAACTGATGTCTCCTCACACTCAGACAACATACGAGAAGAAAACCAATCAAATGATGTCTTCCCTCTTCCTTGCTCCTATGCGGGAGACCGACCACATGATGTCTCCTCACACATGAATAACATACGAGGGGAAAACCGATCAAATGATGTCTTCCTTCTCTCTATCTACTTCTCTTTTATCCGTGTGGGAGACCGACCACATGATGTCTCCTCACACTCTAATATGCGGTATCTTTCAACTCGTTCACACTCTCGTAAACAATACAACACAATTATCAGTTACCTAAATATTTAGCAAACAGGCTCAGTCTGCTCCTCATTGTCATCATCCAGGACAATTTCACCTTGTCCTTCAGGAACTCTTACCAACTGATCATGTGCAAACTTAAACAGCGGGTTTTTGCCTTTACAGGAGACTTTTTCCACTTGGTATCTATCATTATCTAATACTTTTATGATTCTAAATGGACCTCTATATATTTTATCCAATTTCGTTAACATGCGTTCATTGCATTTACTAAAAACAAATTCGCCTTCCTTAAAAGGTTGAACAATGACTTTTCCCACATTAAAACGAGATGTATCTTTAGTGGCTGATAAATTGATATTTTTATCTGCTTGTTTCCTAATATCACCTAAGGTGAGCCTGTCTCTGGTTAACATTTCCGAATGAACAATCTTCTGCAAATTTAACGAACGAATCTCGGTTCCAAACAAAACTTCCGCGGGAGTAAAACCTGTAACTCGGTGCTTTGTACTGTTCAAAGCCAACTGGATCTCTCGTAAGGAGTCCTGCCACCGTTCATTACTTTCGGATTCAATTGAACTCAAAGTATTTTTTAGTGTCTGCATAATTCGCTCTACTTGACCATTGGCACGACTTGTGCCGTGTGCCATGACATGCAACGCTATATTGTGAAACGAACAAAAGTTGCGAAATTCACTACTAGTAAAACATTTTCCTTGATCACAAGTAATTCGAGTAGGTGCCCCAAATAAATATGCAGATTCCGTTACGCATTGTAACGCTACATTAGAAGTAAGAGATTTAATATTTCGCAACAACACAAATTTTGAAAAAGCATCTATTATTACAAAGACATATTCTTTCGAATCACTTTTACCAGTTAATTTGCCGGAAATGTCTAAATGTATCGTGTGCCAGGGTATAGGGACTTTAGGTATGGGATGCATTCTCATCTGTTTTGGCCCACCCACAATCTTCGAGGATTTGCAGATTAAGCAATTATCTACAAATTTTAGGAAACCAATATAGCTCGTAAATTTTATCAAGTGTCTTCTCCCAACCAAGATGCTTCAAGTCTGTGTGTACATGATTTATTACAGACCAACTCATCGACCTAGGAACGACAGGTAAATAAAAGGTCCTATTATGGCGTTGTATTTTACGATACAAGAGATTGTTACGAATGTCGTATGTCTTTGCCACATCTGAGTCCAGCTCGTTAGATTTCAATTTCGTGATGATTTGTAAAAGCTCATTATCACGTTTTTGTTCGACGGAGAGCCAGTCTTTATGCAAGTTTACTAACCGGACACAACGGTCATTTTTAGGGGCTGGAAGTTTATGGACTCCGACACTTTGAAGTTCTGGTATCGGATTTCTTGACAGAAAGTCTGCATGTTTCATGCGTTTGCCTGGGCGATAAATTAGGCTAAAACTGAAAGACTGTAAAAATGCCCACCAGCGATGAACACGTGGGGTCAAATCTTTTTTTGCCTGGGATGCTTTCAGAGAATTGCAATCTGTTACAACGAGGAAGTGTTTGTCGAATAGATAATGACGGAAAAATTTAACAGACTTCACAACGGCTAAGGTTTCAAGTTCATATGAATGATAACAAGACTCAGCTGGGGTAATCCTCTTACTAAAATACGCAATAACATGAAGCTTAGGGCCTTTCTTTTGAAACAAAATTGCCCCATACCCGTCAGCACTGGCATCTGTATATAATTCAGTCGGCAATTCAGGGTCAAATATGGAAAGAATTGGCTCTGAAGTTAACGCACTTAAAAGCTGTTGTCTTGCCGCCTCATGCTGGGGTAACCATTTAACAGATTTTGAGGAAGAACTGATTAATTTGTACAGTGGCGTAGCTATTGTCGAAAACTTCGGAATAAATTGATGAAAATAAGACGCTAAACCCAAAAACTGTTGGACTTGTTTCACAGTTTTAGGTATCGGAGTATGTAACAATGCAGAAATTTTACGGGGGTTGGGTCGAATTTCACCTGCCCTTATGACAAACCCAAGATATTCAATTTCAAGCTTAAGAAAGCTACATTTTTTCAAATTGAATGAAAAACCAGCTTCCGTTAAAGTTTGTATAACGGTTTCAAGGCGTTCTAAGCCTTCGACGATTGAACTCGAGGGAATTAAGATATCGTCAACGTAGACAATGGCAAAGGTATAACAAAGATTACCTAGTGCTTTGTCAATTGTTCTTTGGTACACAGAAGGGGAATTCTTAAGGACAAATGGCATCGTCAAATATTCGTACTGTCCGTCTGGTGTAACAAAGGCAGTTTTTTCGATAGAATCACTTGCGATGGGTATTTGATGAAAACCAGAAGCCATGTCTAAAGAAGTGAAATAGTGGGCCCCGTGTAGTCGATTGATCTGGTCATTAATTAAAGGCAGGGAATATTTATCAGAAATTGTATTCTCATTCAGCTCACGAAAATCTACACAGAGTCGATCTAAACCATCTTTCTTTTTAACCAAAATAACAGGACTGGCAAAAGGTGAACAACTGGGTCTAATTATATTAGCGTCCAACAGGTCGTTAATTTTAGCTCTGACTATTTCGCGTTCCGCGGGAGCTAACCGATAAGGCCTCCGTTGAACAAATTTTGCAGGATCTTTTAATCTTATTTCCATTTGCCCTGTAGTGACGCGACCAGAAGGAACACCAATAACAAAGTTTTGTTATATTTCGTTAACAATAATCTAAGGTTTTCTTTGGCTTCGTCGGTCAAATCGGTATTTACAATGGAAAAATCAATTGGCGCAACTTCGCACTGTTGAACATTTAAAGTTCGTTCTAGAATCCGACCAGATGGGCTAAAGTGTACTTCAATATTTTGTGCAATTAAATCTCTCCCAATTATAATCTGCTTTGATATAATCCCATCGGGAACAACATGGAATAACAATTCAATAAATAAATTCTGAATTTCTACTGTTGTTAGAATTTGAGTCGAGCTAAAGGACGAGCCACTAGCAATGCCCTTTAAGGAAACAAAATTATTAAATCTTTTTCCGCTAAAATGACCCGCGAGATTTTCTCGGACAAGAGAACAGTCGGAGCCTGTGTCAAATAAAAAAGGAAAGGTCTCACCAGTTCTCAGTCACAGATTTCCTTCAGGCAAGGAAAGAGTATCGCAGACATTAATTATTCTCTCTTGGTGCTGCTTCCGTTGGTTATCCTTGATGGAACAATGGGGGGAAATGTGGCCAGTTTTACCACATTTAAAACAGGTGATGACTGAAGAGCCTATGTTCCGGTTGGATTGGACTGCAACGGCAGATGATGACTTAAAGGTGCACGTCCTGGATTTATGACCAAACCGAAGGCACTTATGACATCTTCCAGAAAAGGGCAATGGCGTTGATTTTCCTGGATGATGTGGTGACATCGTATGACGCTTCAAACTAGTATGATGACTAGGAGGATATAGCGTCGGGCGTTTGATGAATTTTCCTTCAATTATGTTGCAAAATGTTGGAATGTCTTTGGGCAAGTCTGTTTGGAATCTCCTGCGGGCGTATTCGAATCGATTTGAGGCTTGGAAACATCCAATTAGAACTGCAAGTGCCTCATCACTTTCCCTTTCTCTAATAACTGTTAAAGCTGTCTGGATACTACTCAATAAATCCTCCATGGTAATGTCTTCAGGTGCGACGTCTGTTCACCCCAAAATAGCTTTTGAGAGTTGCTCAAGGGGGCTTACTCTTCTTTGGAATACTGCCAAAAATTCTGAACGGGGTGTTGGCCAGGTTTTCTGAGTCGGCTTTGCTGATATTAACCAGTTAGAAGCTTTACCCTCCATTGCTCCAGATATTGCAAGTGCAATCTCAATATTACTTGGATTGTATGTTTCTACCCAAGCGTCGATAAATTCGCACCATGATTCGGCACTTATATTAGCATTTGGGTTGAATTTTGGCAGACTCACCTGGCTTGTATTAACTGGTGTGCGTGCGGAAACTGAAGATGGTGGTCTCTGTTCCATCTCTTTTCGCAAACGTTGAATTTCTTTTTGAAACTCACTATTCTGAGTTTATAATTGTTCTGATCCCACTTCTGATGTCGGAGACGTCTCAGGTGGCTGCGTGGACGTTTCGATTCTCGCACGTTTACGGGGTGACGCTTTTGATTTACCACTCATAATTGCACAATTTATTGTTGTTGGCACAAATAACAAACTTAACTTAACTTAACTTAAAATGGTCTATAATAATCTAAATGAGAATTGTCAATAATGTAATCGGTAAGTCTCAGAATTAATCGATAGAGCTCGGCAGTCCGCAACCCGCACACCGCGTATCGATCTATCCCGTCCTGAAAATCTCAACTAATTAACATTTCTACTGTAATCTCCAAACCTCCATTTCAATTTCAAAATTTCTTCTTCTTCAAAATCGAGGTTTCAGTTGAAATTCTCAATTCAAACCTGAGAAAAAAAAATCTTCTTAGAATTGCAACTTTGATTGCAAAGTCTTGCTCTTTCTTTCAATTTGGGAAGGAAAGTTGAATTTTTAACTCGATATGTGCACTTTTTTAGAGACTCTGAATTCAAAATTAAATCTCGACCTTGAAATCTCAGCTTTGATCTCAAAACGACAACTTAAAAATTAAAATTTTAAGTTTTACTTCTTATTTTGTCAAAAAAAAACAAGGTTTAATTTTCTGACTTTACTTTTTTCTCAAAATTTTAATTTTTAATTTCGAAATTCTAATTTTGAAATTATTTTTAAGCATTCAAAGTTAAATTTTGGCTTTGAGCCCTAAAGGTTTTTTAAATGATTAAATTATTAATTTATTTAAAACATCCAAATTTTTACTCAAATTTTAGAGAAAAACTTTGAACATTTGAAGATCGAAATGTTTATTAAAAAATGTTTTGATAATTCTGAATTTACAAAATAAACATTTTTTAAAATCCTAAGCCTTCTAAGATTGAATTTAAACTGAAAAATTTTAAAAAATAGTCAAATAGATCAACATTTTAAATTTAAATAGAAAATTTCTTCAAGAGAAGTTTAAATTTTATAAATACAATAAATATTTTGTTATTCAAAATAATTTGATTAATATTAATATTTCAACTGTTATGTCAAAATTTTATGAAAAAAGCTTCTCAAAACTTTCTCTTAAGAGGAAGACTCAAAAGAAGAAAGATTCGGAAAGGGGTTGAAGACATTTAAACATATAGCTAAAGTTAATGGGTACGATCCAAATATTATTTATAAAATTATTAATAAGAAAAAATTCAAATGTGAATTGGTGAATACCATAACTTTCCGAGCTGATGAAAACAAAAACTTTAAGATCGTCTCACTTCAATTTGAACTCTCGCTTACGCATGGTTTGGGTGGAATTTTACGAAAACAGGGCTTCCAGATTGTTTATAGTTCTAACGGCAAATTAAATACGCTTCTGGGTAGTTTAAATGATACAGTAGAGCAAACGGAGTAGTCTGGTATTTACCAGATTTCATGTAAGGATTGTCCTCAAAAGTATGTCGGGCAGACTAGACGATCTCTTAAAATTCGACCGAAGAAGCATTTGGCTCATTTGAGGTGCGGAAGAACTGAGAAGTCAAGTGTGGCTCGACATGCTTTGAATAATAATCCCGTTTGTGGTCACTTGAATGTTACTTGTTAAAAAAAGACTTCAATCTAATTAAATTAAAAACTTTATTATATCTTGACTAGTCTATTACATTGCTGATGGTCAAGTGCCGGTTCTTGACTTCTATAAACCCCAATAATGTGCATTGCACTTACACAATTTGCTGAAGCATCATTATTAGAGTTTTTACAATATTACGGCAACAAATCTAGACCGACAAACTTATTTTGCTTACACACTATTAACGATTACAAAGGTCTACAACCTAAGTTCATCGGTCTTATCATTCCTAATTATTAATCTATATTACATTACCTTACACCACCCATCCTTATTTTTTTTTATTTTTTTTTTGACAGAAAAAAAATATATAATAAAACAAAAATTCTTAACTATGATATAACTTAACTCTATCCTTATGTACTTCGACTAATTTATTATCTATTCTAATTACAATGTTTGGTGGCTTATTTTGTATTACCGGATATGGGCCTTTGTATCTGGCATCTAATTTGTTTCCTGCTTCATTTCTAACTAGAACTTTATCACCCGCGTTATAAACAAAAGATTTACATTTTATCTCGTATTTTGTCTTCCTATTTTCCTTGGAATTAATTAAGTTTTCCCTGGCTTCTCTACAAGCAGTTTGAATCCTAAATTTTAATTCTAATGGGTAACTGTTAAAATTGTACACAGGATCAATTCGATTGATAAGAGCACTCGGTAATCTACATTTTTTACCAAATACAAACTCATATGGGGTATACCTAGTTTCCGTATGAACTGTGGTATTATACGCAAAGCACCAAAATGATATCCAATTGCTCCAATTGCTTCCACCTTTTGCAATTTGGATTCGCAAAAACGCTCCTAAATTTTTATGCGTATTTTCTAAAGCACCTAACGTTTGATGATGATAAGCTGTAGATTTTTGTTGCTTAATACCCAAAATTTTATGAATTTCAGAAAAAACGTTAGAGAGAAACTCCGTGCCTTGATCAGTAACTACTTCATCAGGTAATCCGTATCTCAGAATAAAATTTTCAACAAACGCTTTAGCAACTGTAGTAGTTTCTTTATCTTCTAAAGGATAAGCTTCTACAAACTTTGATAATTCGCATTGTAATGTCAAAATATACTTATTATTACAAGCATCCACTTCTATAGGACCTACTAAATCTAAGTACACTTTTTGAAAAGCAGAAAATGCTGTTGTCGTAACATTCATGGGTTCCCTATTAGGTATGGAATATTTATAACGTTGGCAATCATCGCATTTTTTAACAAATTTTTCAACATCTCGTCGTAAACCTGGCCAGGAATAATACTTTTTGACATTGTTAAACATACGATTAATGTCCGCATGACCTCCTGTAGGTAACATATGAAAATCATTTAATATAATTTGTCGCGACTCTAAGTCAGAAACGTTCTGTCTTCCTCTAATAATTGATATTTTTATGCCTGATTTTTTAATATCTTTACTTTTCCTTTTCACGTCATCTAATAAATGTCTCGATAGTGCGCATTCTTTATCTAATATTATTACAATATTTAAAATGTTAAATTCATGATAAATATATTTCAGGTCTTTCAACAATGCACCTAATGCTCTCGCTGATCGAGTTTCCTAATTAACAAAAATTATTCCCGGGGTTTTATCATAAATTATATTATTCGAGACAAAATCATAATTGTTTTGGTTATTCAATAAATTGTCAAAATCGGTTACCGATAACGGTCGCAATTCAACCGAATCTTTGGGACGGTTCAGCAACTCAACAACACCAGGGTGATCAAGCCTGCTATGTTGAACTGAGCCTGTATTTTCAAGTTCATTGCTTTCTTCTTTATAAGATTGAGCTCTAGTGGTTACAAAAACTGTTTCTAATATTGTATTATTTAAATCTTTTAATTCATTTGACGTTATTTTGGTGCGTGATAACGCATCGGCTACTACATTCCCCTTACCTTTAATGTATTTTACGACATAATCATATTCTTCAAGTATTTGCCTAAATTTTATTAATCTACTAGAAGGATCCGTCATGCTAAAAAGATAGATTAGCGGACGATGATCTGATAAAATTGTGAACTTTCTGCCGAATAAATATGGTCTAAAATGCTTTACTGCCCATACTATGGCAAGAAGTTCTTTTTCTATAGTGGAGTAATTTTTCTCAGATTTATTTAATGATCTACTGGCATGTGCAACAGGTTTATCGTTACCATTTGACAGAACTGCACCTATTGAATATCCTGAGGCATCGGTTTTTAAAACAAAGTTATTGGATTCGGAAAAATCGGGAAACTGTAAAACTGGAGGCGAAATTAACGCTTCCTTCAAATTGTCAAAGGCTTGTTGACACTCTCTAGTCCATTCAAATATTACACCTTTTTTAGAAAGTTTGTTTAAAGGTACCGCAATTTCAGCAAAGTTATTTATATATTTTCTATAATAATTTGCAAAAGCTACAAACCGTTTAGTCTCATTTGAGTCTTTTGGTATTGGAAATTTTTGAATTGCTTCGATTTTTGATGGATCCGGCAAAACACCTTCAGCCGAAATCACATGGCCTAAATACAAGATCTCTTTCTTAAGAAAATCACTCTTTTTCGGATTCAGTTTTAAATGTACGTCTCTTAATCGTTGTAATACTTTGGTTAAATTTTGATTATGGGTAGTTAAATTATTGCCAAAAACTATCAAACCTTCCAAATGAATAAAACAACTGTCATAATTTAAACCTAACATAGCGATTGTCATTGCTCGTGAAAAAGCGCTGGGACTGATTTTCAACCCCATTGGTAATCGTTTCATCTGATATTGACCTCGATCAGTTGTAAAAGCTGTACAATTTCTACTGGACGTTTCTAATTCTATTTGGTAATAACCTTGTGACAGATCCAAATGAGAAAAAAACATCGCTCCAGACAATGAATCTAAAATATCTGTTATGCAAGGTAAAGGAAATTTGTCGTCTTCAATTCGTTTATTTAAAAGTCTATAGTCTATAACGACTCGCCATTTTTTATTTCCGTCTTGATCTGCTTTTTTAGGTACTATTAATAAAGGAGATGACCATTTTGATCTTGTCTCTTCAATAATTCCTGTTCTAAGCATTTCGTCTACTTGATTATGAATTTCCTGCTTCTGCGAGTTTGGTAAACGATACGGTTTGCCATAAACAGGTGTTGCTGACTTTTGCAGGTGAATGGTTTGTTTGTACACATTAGTAACGGTTAATGGATCACCGTCTAAATAAAAAATGTCTGCATATTTCGCACACACTCTTTGCAAGCTATATTTCTCTGTTTTATTGAGATGGTCAGTTTTTAGCAAACTCAACAGTTTATCGACCCTATCTACTGAAGCACTATTTTTATCTGGAAATTGACACAAGTCGTAGTTTGATAATTTGTCTAATTTAGGAGAAAAGTTCTTTATACAAACTTCCTCATCTCTTGTATCAAGAATTCTCACAGGTATCTGCTTACAATTAGGCTTAACTAATGCTCCTGCAACAAACACTCCTTCACATACTTCTGAGGGTAAAATCACACAATCTTCTTTTACTTCCACTTCGAAATGTCTGATTACCTCGCATCTTTCCGGAAGTACAGTGCAAACATTATGTTTAGATTCCATTGGTTCTTTGTAATGCAACGTAAACAAAAATTTTTCGAAATCAATTTTGGCTTTATAAATTTGGAAAAAATCTGAACCTAAAATACCATGAACATTTTCTGCAAAACTATTTAACAACAAAAATTCATGACATATAGTTTCATGACCTACATTTAAAGATATATTTCCTGAGCCTTGCGAAAAAGTATGACCTGATATTCCAGTTACTTTAACTTTATTCTTGTAATTTATAACTTGATTATGTAAAAGATGTTCTTGAAAAAATACACTAACAGTTGCACCTGTATCTAACAAAAACAATACATCCGAACGATCATAATTCATTCGCACAACATTCAATCCAAAAACATTCAAAAGTACCTCACTTTTCTTTTCATTATTCACGAAAAAACGTTCCTTTCACTGGAGCATTTGATGCATTAGCAGTTATGTCACTTTCCTGACTGTCAGTCATGCAATATGCAGAAACATTTTTCCTGTTAGAATTCCTACCGAAACTTTGGTTACTACTTCGGTTACCTCTCGATCTGCAAAAGTTTCCCCTGTTTCTGTAATTATTATTACCTCGATTGCCTCGGTTATTGTAACCCCTGCAATAATTTTGACCATTACCACTTCTATAGTGAGTAGCTGAAGAATTTGATATATATCTACCACGACCTCTAAAATTTTGATAACTGCTACCATGAAAATTGTTTTGGAAATTTAAACGACCCCGCAAATGAAGTACCTGATTTCGTCTTGGCACCTGGGTTTCTTCGTCTTTTGCACCGCGAATAGCCTCACCTAACGTTATGTAATTTCGCGCTTTTACTATTGTTCGTAGTTCGTTGCAACTTAAACCGTTAGCAAACGAGCTGATTGCAAAATTTTCGTTTATTGGTCCCAAAATTCTTGCAGCTTGGTCATCATCATTCGCTTGAGACAAAGTCAATTTTGCCATAAGATCTCCTACACATTTACCAAATTCTTCGATTGACTTACCATTTTGGCGAATTGTTGCTAATTGATTAGATAAAACAGTGGCAGAAGTTTTTGTTATATAATTGCTTTTTAAATCTTTAATTAAAGTTGCACAATCATGATAATTATATTTAAGGCGAATCTTAGCATTTTCAGTCAATTTGGTTTTTAATATATAATTAATCAGTAAGGGTTTACTATCTTCCGTAAGAATTGTTTCATAAAAGGAAATGGCGTCGATTAACTTTTTTACCGTTTCCTCTGTACCATCCATTGACGATAAGAGAGAAGCCGCGGTTTTTAAGTCAAACTTTTCAGCCATTTTTATATTGAAAGAATCTGAATCGTCTGATGAATTTGAAATAATTGATTCAGTTTCTTCCACTTGATATTCTTTTGACCGATTCCTTAAAATAGTTTTAATATCATTAAAATATCTATCTATATTTTCTGCACATTGTTTTATTAACTTAAATATTTGTTCATCATTCTTCTGACTATTAAATTCTAATTTGAGTTGTTCATATTCTTCTTCCAAACTTCTTACTTTTTTAAACTTATGGTTACACAATTTTATATTTTTACGTCTCTCATGACTATCTTTACCTAAATTCCTGTGAAATACTCTTAATTCCTCTAATACATATTGAAAATGTTTTTCATTAACCATGTCATTCTAAATTATTTTAATTACTAATTTAAATATTACTATTGTTTTTATTTCTTACACTGTCACTAAGTTTCTTTAAATAAAACACTCACCGGTTTATTTTTGTTTGGTCTCTTTTACTCACTTGTAACTTTTATCAACTTCTGGATAAGTGTATTTTCCATGCTGCTGTTCTGCTTCTTAATTTTTTTCCTGGGATGCGGCTATTTCTTGACATATTTTCTTTTTTAGAAATTTTTTACAGCTACCCCAAATATACAGCACAATGGTAATTGCAACCAGTACTAAAACGGCTATCACACAAACATCCTTTACAGTGATTTCGCTTGATGTTGATGTTCCATTTATTCCAGACTGGGAAATAATTATATCTTCTTTTTTTTTCTTGCTAACAGTGTTGCCTGCCACATTAATTTTTTTACTAACCGGCGAATTTGGTCTCCAGAACTGCTAGCAGGATCGCCATGTAATAATCCCGTTTGTGGTCACTTGAATGTTACTTGTTAAAAAAAGGCTTCAATCTAATTAAATTAAAAACTTTATTATATCTTGACTAGTCTATTACATTGCTGATGGACAAGTGCCGGTTCTTGACTTCTATAAACCCCAATAA
This sequence comes from Dastarcus helophoroides, assembly GCA_028583605.1. Taxonomy (NCBI): domain Eukaryota; kingdom Metazoa; phylum Arthropoda; class Insecta; order Coleoptera; family Bothrideridae; genus Dastarcus; species Dastarcus helophoroides. Next base: position 18,898,929 of record CM053331.1, on the reverse strand, counting down.
TGTGCATTGCACTTACACAATTTGCTGAAGCATCATTATTAGAGTTTTTACAATATTACGGCAACAAATCTAGACCGACAAACTTATTTTGCTTACACACTATTAACGATTACAAAGGTCTACAACCTAAGTTCATCGGTCTTATCATTCCTAATTATTAATCTATATTACATTACCTTACACATCACAGGGTAGATAATAATGTTAAACTGTTAAGAGTAGTAAATAGGAATTCTATGTTAAATGCATGTGAAAGCTTAGCCATCCATAAGGCTGGAGACAACCTTATGAATGGTTGCGCTGGGCCTTTGTGCCATCCATCCCTGTTAAAAATAGTTAATAGATAAGCAATTGTGACATTACGACGTGTATGATTATATGGGCATTCGCGTTCGGATGCGATCGATCATGCACGAAGGGTATATTCTTAGTATATAAGGGTAAATTTTAGGATTAGGTATTAGCGTCTTTCTGAAGATGATAGCTTGGTTGTCGAAACGCGTTAGAACAACCTTTGTTGTGTATTTTTAACCTTTCTTGGTTTTAGGGGACAAGTTTTGTATTTCAGTTTTTGAAGATTAGGTTCCAAATTTTGTAGAAGAACTCCAAATTATAATAAAAATGGGTATTCAAATTATCGTATTTGTTAGAAAAAGGCTGGAACCTCTCACTTAAATGATTGAAAAAAAAAAATAAGATAAAAATTGTAACTTCCAACCCGAAATTCCGAAAAGAGTAACAGCTTTAATGGATATGGTGTTTAGAAATATATGTCAAGTTTAAACTAAAATTACAAAAAACAAAAAAACAAAAATTTAAAGAAAAATACAAAAGAACACAAAAATTTCTCAAAAATGTACGTTGAAATTTTTAGATAAATAGTACTTTTCTGTTTAAACGTAGAATTTTCTAAAACAATCGAAAATTTAAACTAAAACCGAAACACTTTTTTAATTTTTGGTCCAGCCCAAAGGACTGTTAGGTGGGATACAGAAAAAATATTAAAATCTAAATATTTCTTATTGAAAGATGAAGCTATGGTACCTCAGTGATCGTTGCTAAAACTTTTCCTCGAAATTTGAGAGATTTAAAAACAAATCATTAGGTACAGTATATGCATTTTGATATGACAAAACCCGGGTGTTTTCTAAAAAAGACAAAATGAAATAATATTTTAATTAATTTAAATAATAACAGTTTAATTTTTATTAAAAATAGATATTATTTTTAAAAATTCTTGAAACTGATGCAGTATTTAGATTTTCACAGGAAAATTAAATTTTGAATATCCCTTTCAAAATATTCATTCATGTTTAAAATTTAAAAATAAACTGAACGTATTTAAAAATTACAAATTTTTTTACAAAGCTAATATTTTAAATGTAAGTAACAATTTATACTACGGCACCCCCCAAATTTGGTTCTCTTTCCGATAATTTGTTTCTCGTTGAAGTTATCAACAACTGCTGAGAATTTAATTTTAAACTTGGATACCCAATTTAATTTTAGAATTCTGATTTTTAATTTTAGCACATTTTTTATTTTTTCGTAACCGTATGGAAACTTTGCGAATATTAAAAATCGGTATTACCCTATTTTGATCTAGCAAAAATATAGTACCAAACCAAAACTGCAAATTTTGTAATGGGGCTTAAAATTGATAAATTCTGAACATTTGGCTTTAAAATGCCTTTTAAATTTGGGTTACTTAGCTCGAAATATATATACTCCTTTATAAGACCAGACCTGTATCAAAGCTTGAATTTGGATACCAAAAAATTACCTTGTCTTCATTTTAAAAAGAAACCCCATTACAGGAAGAGCTTTGCAAAATTTAAAGTTGCTGACAAGCATCTACAATAATGGAAATGACAATTTATTGAGTCAATACTTATTAGTCTTACAACCATTAATCAGTTTAATCAATAAATTAAAATATTTAAACCATGAAAACGGTTATTAATTTAAAAATTGCACACAACTGTCAATGTATTGTCAGAAATATTAATTTGCTGCCTTCCTACTGAAATTTGGCTACCGGAACTTGTCACATTGACAGATGTCAGAGGGTACTTTTAACGTCCCTTAAGGTTCCATTAGAGGTCGAATTTTCAAAAATCTTTTATTAATGTGCGCCTACATTACAAAAGGAACCCGTGTGCAAAATTTTGAGTTTCCAGAGTTAGCAGTTTGGGGTGTGCTTTAATATATACAGTGTGTTCCACCGGGAATCGCCGCAATCTCACAAACTACCAATCTAAAAAATTTAAAAATTTAACAACTTAGCAAAGTCAATGAGGCCAACACAACCAAAATATTCGCAAGGTAGTAATACTTTCGCTTATACCGGAAGTTGTTAACAATTTCGTTATGTTATTTTAAATAAGATGCCCTATGTATTTTTGCACTTTAAAATTTTATTTAATATTTTAGGGCAACTTTAAATCACAAACATTGTTTTCAAAATTTATCATTTTTGAGATAATTGGATTCTTATAAAAAGTTGCAAAGATGCAAGGTCCCAAGAAATTCTTTGGATCTCTGTCCGGAAATAAGATAATAATTTTATATTAAGTACGTTAGTAGAACACATACGAAGCTATCTTGCACAACTTTTATAAGTTAAAAAACATTATACCGAGTGTTAAATTCAGGTTTGAACATTTTGGTCAATTCAAACAGCGATAACTTTGTTATATTAAATGAAACACCCTATATTTTTTACAAATCTAGTGCAGATTTAAATTATCTTTTAACTGATATCAGCATTGCGGGAGTTTCTTGTACAACTTTTAAAAATATTGCTAATTTAACTTTTATTTTTTTTATTTCACAGTCATTGAATCCTCATTGAGTGGCATGTCAGTGACATAATGAGTGGAAGCAAATAAAATGTTTAAAAAAGAACAATGGATATCGATATCGATTTGTCAAATTATTGTTGCGCGTTACCGGTTCGAATAATTAACACTTGCTGAATTGTAACCACTTTATGTCGAAACTGAACAATCGTGATTCACTAACACTGTTTAGTTAGCTAACTTATTCATTGACTTCCAACTAACTACCTGAGGGAAAAGCGACCGCTTTATATGGGTCTCGGTTTCGGGATCTAGAAGAATCCAGCAGATAAGGCTTACCGCTTTCCGAAATTTCTGGAGCGCTTACCTGCCGTTTGATTTATTATCGGGGCTGATTCCCCTTATCAAATTTTCTAGAAAATTCCCAACTAAACTTTATAATTACTTTTTGTTACAGTTATGTTATAGTAGTTCATAGTAAGTGATGAAGCTAAAATTAAGACATGACTAGTCGACATAATTGGAAATTCTATTTCGACATTCTTATCGTTAATAACAGATTATCTTCTATCTGATTTCTCTTTGACGGAGTCAAAATTTGTGAAATTTTTTACCATTCGCTTTACTGGATTTTATAAGGGCTTTACCTTAGCTGGATATCGAACAGCAAATTTATTACTGTATCACATGTTTGTGATATTACTTTGTTACATCTTCAAAGAATTATAAACAATTTAAAATAATTGTCGTTACCAAAAACGGGCATATTTTTATTTATTTAGTATAATTAAAATAAAATAAATTAGAAAATAAACCATAAATAATTTGACAAATCGTTTCCTGGCAGTTTAATTGTCGATAGATATTATTTATATTCATAACGTTACTGATGTGCGATCCCATAAGAGTTCATTTTATGCCAAATTACAAAAAAAAAAGTAAAAAATTGCAAATATTTTTAAAAGTTTTAAAAGCAACCCCTGAAAAAGTCATATTAGGTGCATGATAACTAAAATCCACATAGGATATACTAAAAAAATATAGGGTGTTCCATTTGACCCCACTTTCATAGGTTTTTATTTTAAAATTATTGTCGCTGCTACAGCGCGTTATATAGAATGGTAACAAACTTTGCAGTTTTTCTAAAAAAAAAATAAAATGATATTTTAATTTTGATATTTTAAAATAGAGAATTAAAAGTCCTAAACGTCAGTGAAAACCGCAACTCGATATCCTTTTTCTAATAAAGTTTAAGTGCTTTTCACTGAATTGGTATTTCGCTTATATATTCCTTTATAAAATTTGTAAAAGATTTATACAAATGAAAATTTTAATCGTTTAACTAGAATTAACTGGTTTTTTCATGGGGATTTGTTAGAGGAATTGTATTTAATACATCTCAAACAGAAATCAGAGTGATATAAAGAAGCTTCATGAAATATAGGCCCAAAAACGTTAACCAATGTTGCTGGAGGTCTTACAAAGAGGTTCCATATTTGTATTTTAGTCCAGGGGTCATCGTTTTAAAAACTTCTAATAGGCCACTATTATTTGTTGTATTTCCTTTTATTTTTTTGTTTTAGATTAGTCCCTGATATTTTAAATTGTAGGTGTTAATTATCATATATTTCTTTTATCTGATGTTTGTTCCAAGCACTTTTGATGTTTCAAAATACCTTAGCTAACCTGATAAATATTAAATTTGTTTAAATTCACTTTCATTTTTAAGTCGTGCGGTTTCCATGAAAACATGAACAGTTAGCTATAGGGAAGTCTAATAGTATTTGATAAATAATTAAATTTTACATTTGATGCTGACATAAAGTACCAGGTGTTCCATTTAATATTTAGTCATAATTTTTGGACAGTGTGTGATAATTTATAGGATTGGTTTTTGTGTAAACAATTTCTGTGGTGGTCGGACAAAGTATTTTTTTACTTATGTTATACATCGTTGTAATCGCACTGTTTTCACCTATTCAGCCATGTAAAATTCCAATATGGCGTTTATAGGAAGAAAAAAAAACTTACGACCGCATATTGTGAAGTTATAATAGTACAGATGCCCAAATACCCAATTACCAAATTTTGTAACATTCTATTCATGAACAAATAAGATTTATTAAAAAATTAAAATTAGCAATTTTTAGTTTTCTCAAAACATTTCAGGAACAAATTGAAATATTTTAAATCTGTTTTCAGAAAAATACTACGAATGAAATTAGACAACTTTTTTGTAATTTAAACGACTCTGCATCTCTAACAGTTTAGCAGATCCCACTGGTGAGACCCTGTTTATTTAAAATGTTTATATATAAAAATGGAAACTCACTGATATATACATTGTGGAACAGCCAAATGGAATAAATTCAGTATTCTAGTTATTGTACATATTTATAAAAAATCCTGGAAGAGGTCAATTTAAGATTATAAGATGACATCCTGTATCGCAAAAATTCTATCCCTAGATGCAACCCCCTTCGAGTTACGTTTTAATCCCTAAATTTTTGAATTAGGGGTAAATTTTTGGTATATCTCATTCGAGAGGTCTTTTTATTTTCTGTTAAAAAGTCATAATTGCAACATTTCTTTAAAAACTAAGCAATAAAAAAAGTAATTTATAATTAGATGAAATTTTCTAAAATAATAACCAATAGCAGCTCATCCGGTTCGTCCTCGATAATCATAGAGGGACCAAAAAAATTTTCATATCCTTTTTTGATTTTGTAAAGAAGGAAACGTAAAAACTTACCAACCTTATGGCCAATTGTACTTTTTGTCGAAACCATCCTAGTAACTTTCTAAAATTGTCAGAGAATTAAACAGTGGTCAATATCGTGCTTTAGTTATCTTTTTGCACATTTTGAAAATTTAATATGGGTCATTTAACAGAATTGCATAAAATAATAATATTAAAAATGATCGGTTATGAAAGTAGAGCAAGATCACAAACAACAAATATTTTCTGATTTACCGACTATATCTCAAGGTACAATTAGTAAAATCAAGAAGCAATTTCACGAACATGGACATGTGCGAAAGCTAAAAAAAGAACCCTTTAATGCATTAGGTAATAATACCAAATTTGAAATAATGAATGAGATTCAAGAAAATCTACATTCTTTAAGTCGACAAGTAGCTGCAGCACTGAAAGACATTCATTTCTCGACTATTTGTGTACTGAAAGAAAATAAAATGCATCCTTATAATCTGACACCATGTCAACAGCTCAGTGGTGACAATTTTGATACAGAACTCACTATTACCCTTCACGGTCATGTAGATCGTCAAAACTGTTGAGCTAGTAAAAATGCCCACTGGATGAGAGAATTTCATACACAGAACCCTAAAAAAGTTGATGTTTGAGCAGGAATTATTGCATTGGTCCATTTTTCATTGATGGAAATTTAAATGGAAATAATTATTTAGAATTGCTCCAAAACAACATTTTACCAGCTTTGGTAAACTTCTATGCAGCTCATGCAAATCTACACGTTCCAGCTAATATAATATGGTTCCAGAAAGATGGAACACCACCACCCTATTAAGTTCAATGTACGGCAATATCACGACATAACATTTTCAAATCAGTGGAAATAGAGACGAGGTACGGTAGAATGGCTACCACGATCACCAGATCTGACGCCCCTGGACTTTTTATGATGTTATGTGAAAAGTATAGTGTATAAAATCAAACCCCGCGACGTAGCTGACTTACGAGCAAGAATACGATTGCGATTGCGTCGGTGATACCGGAGATGTTGAATAATGTCAGGAGACATTTTTATTTATGATTAGGATGCTGCCAAGAGGTTGGAGGTGCTCATTTTGAAAATTTTCCACAGTAATGAAAATATTAAGTTTATATTTTGTTGTTGCAATGGAAAACTAGTTTTTTTAATGTTAATTTTGAAAATAAATATAGTAACAATGACACTTTTAAACAGAAAATGTAAAGACCTTTCAAATGAGGTATAAGTCCCTAAGTTCGGTATAAAAATTCACGGGTTGCAGCTGTCACTCGAAGAGGGTTACATCTAGAATTACAATTTTTAGGGTGGAGAATGCTATTTTATAATCTAAAATTGACGTGTCTCGAGATTTTTTATAAATTTGCAGAATAACTCAGATACGGAATTTATTTTATTTGGCTGTTCCACACTGTATACAGTGCTAGTCTGTAACTTAAATTGTTATTAAAATTTCAGTTTTGTGGGTTTGAATTAAGTACGGCATTTTTGTCAATTGTTTAATAAATGGGTTTCTGACTAAATGACAAATTAATAGTCTCTTCGATCAATACGATACTACTTTTCTTATTTGGCTAAACAAATTGTTGGTATGACCGCCGTTGATGCAGTAATGCGAAACCTGGTCCGGTGTTAGCAAATATTTATCGAAAACCTTATGTTGTTACGTTTTTAATCAATAATAAACTTTATTAGTTATGAATATTAAAGAATTCCACGAAGTAAGGGTTGGAAATGTCAATTACTTATAACAGACTAGTATTATTTTCTGTATCTGCAGCTCTTTTTGTTTTTCACGCTCAAACTAGTCCATATTATTTAAAATTTTAAGTGATAATTATCAGATATTTTCCCTACTGACTTGACAAATTCTATTTTTAAGATGTGCGTTTTCTAACAAAACATTAATAGTTAGCTATAGCAAAATGTAAAAGTAAATCATGTTGACATAAAATACAGCATGGTCCATTTAAAATAAACAACTTCTTAGCGTTTAAAGCTTGTAATTATTTGGTCATAATTTTTAAACACCCCTTTACAGTAGCTACTTTCTTACAAAATCTAATTAATTTTTAGAACTTCACCCATATTTGGTTTTAATAGCCCACATACGTGTGGAGAATTTCATTTTTTTTAGTTTTTACTACAATTTCACAAAAATCAAAATATCTCAAAGACTTTAATTAGAATCCGAAAGTGTAAAAATATATACATTATGTGAATTTGAAAACGTGCCAACTTTAATATTTCAGTTGTTTCATAAAATATGGAATTAGGCAAAGATAAGTCAATTTTATTTTGAAGGGAGACATTTTTTTAGCCAACTTTCAATTAAATTAGATTAACCCTTAAACTGAAGACAATCACTAAAATCTTAAATAGGAAAAGGGGTTAAGCAATACCATATTTAAAAGCTCGTCCAATTGCCTTTTTAGGCAAGCCACATACTTGACCTTTTTTTTTTCAGTACTTTACGAAATATTATTTAAATTAATTGGTTAAAATGATGGAATTGAAGTCAAATAGCCGTTTAAAGTTTCCTTTTGCTTTTTGATACGAAAGAATATTTAAATGCTTGTTAGAAGTAAAGAGGAAAATGATAAGGAGACGGTATCAAATGTTCAGAGATAAAAAAAAATATATGGCATTCTTCAGTTTTTTGATAATTTTTTATTATTTACCTTACCTGAAAATTCAGTTTTGCAAGTTTAAAATTCTGTGTTTTTGAAATTGTTTGCAAAAATGGTGTACACACTTCAACAAAGAACAGAGATTATTTTCATTTATGAAGGATTTGCACGATGTGCTAAAAGAACGGCAGGAATTTTCAATGAGAGAAAATTCCCATAGTAATTTAAATCACAAGTATGTTCTGGAATAAGTTGCAAAATTAACTAAACCGGGAAGGATTCAATTTTGCGAAACAATGACAGATTTTATTAATAACTACCAACCAAAATATTTTGAACAACATTTGATACAGTAATGAGTGTACGTTTTTTCTTAATGGGTATGTTAACAAACAGAATTGCCGTACTGAAGCGATGTCAATCCCAGACTTTTTAGAAAAGAAAATTTACAGTATCCAGAAAAAAATAATGTATGATATGGTATACTTGGAAATTCAGTTGTTGAATCTATATTCAATGAGGGAAATCTAACTGGTGAGCGCTATTTAAATCTTCTTGATAATATAATACACCCCTTCATAACAGCTAATTAAGAAAATCAAGTTGATGAGGCTGGTACCGTTGTTTTGGAAACGGATTTTCTTCGCTTTCAACAAGATTAGGCTCCACCACATTACTTTCTTCTGATTAGGCAATGGTTAGATAGCAGATTTTCTGGCAGATGGATTGGTAGGAGAGAAGCAATTAAGTGGCCACCACGATCAGCCAATTTAAAGCCTCTGTATTTTTTTCTGTGGGAATACCTTAAATTGATTATTTATAAAACTCAGTCTTAAGATTTGGAAGAACAAAGGAAAGAATATTAGAACGTTAGGGAGGCATTCGAGAGCAGACTACATCAGTGTTTAAAAAATAATGGACATGACTTTAAGAATTCTATCAAGTGAACAATTTTTGACTAACTTGTTTATGTTTCATTACAATTACATTTATTACGTAGCTTGTTTAGGAGTCTTTGTTAATTTTTTAAAAACTATTTCTGGAGAAAGGTCGAATACATATACTTAAAAAAGCAACTGACCATACTTTCAAATGACGTATCGCTCAACTCCTCTTTCTATTTAAGATTTTAAGGGTTGTCTCCGTCCCAGCTCAAGGGTTGATGTAATTTAATTGAAAGTCGGCTGAAAAGATGACCCTCTTGAAAATAAAATTTATTTATTTTTGCCTATTTCTATATTTCATAAAACAATTGGAATATTAAAGGTGGTACGTTTTCAAATTGACACAGTGTATGGTATTCTATTAAAAAAAATACCACTTTAATATGCTTTGCGTTTTTGAGACACCCTATACATATTTTTAAAGTTCAATTCACTTCCAAGAGGTAACCCTTTTATGCCTTCGAAGCACTGTGCGTATGATGCGGAAACCAGGATAGATAACGATGAAGAGCCCTTTTAATTAAGGATAGATTATAATTTTGGGATAAAATTGTATTCGGTAACGGATTCTATAGTTTGGAAGTTCTATAGCAAAAAGAGTCTTTGCCGATAAAAGAAGCTAATTACAAAATGTACCGCTCACAGGTCCCTATTCATCCCCAAAACATTTTTTTCAAAATCAAGTATAGTAAGCATAATTTTTTCTATCGTATGCGGCAAATAACCCGGTATATTATCTTTTATACTAGTTAAGTATAATTTTTGCTTTTCAAAAATATATAGATGCTAGCTGATCCGGCGTTCTTCGTACAGAATGAATGAATATTGCGCTAACTTATAAGCTGAATTAAATTTTGCATTAAAATATTTAATACTTTAATACGCCCGCACATAGGCTTTCTCGCTTCACGACAAAGCCCTGTGCCGGGTGCCCGTTTCCGAGTTTCGCTACGCGAAAAACGACTGCGATACGTTTCGGTCACTTTCCTGTTATGCATCAAAAATGACGCTGTACACGGATTCCTTATAAAAAAGTTTTATATAGATTAACAGCCATGTGTTAAATCTGCCAATATAAATTCTAGTGGCTGCTGGCTCCTTCGAATTGGCCAATAGAAAACGTTTTCAAGACATATCCGGGCGCCATCTTTCAATCAGAATCTCCCTGCATCCCGAATTTAAGGAACTCCCTTCTCCGAAGATAGAACGTAATGGAAACTGCGTGGATACAGCGCACAAAAATAAAATGTTTGCTTCACCTTACATGCGATTTTTATGGAGTGAGTGCTCGTATCCAGGTACATAAACCAATTTGAATTTGCAGATATTAATTTCGGGAAAACGACATGAAACGTCAGGTTTTCCAAACTCCCAATATGAAGGCACTCTGTGTCTCGAAATTTTACATGCGTTCGCCCCCTTTGGGGGTTGAATTTCGGAAAATCCTTTCTTGGTGGATCTCTACGCCATAAAACCTACCTGCTAAATTTCAAGTGTGTAGATTTAACAGTTTCAGAGATTTCATTATGAGCAATGCCTGGAATTTATGGCATTTGCCATTTGTCACCATATATGCCATTTTTGACAAATTTCGGGTTATTTTACTATTTTTGGTGTTATTGCCACTTTTTTCCAAATATTCAAAAAAAGAAAAACGTATCAAAATAAAATGATTTTACTGAGATTAATTAGAATTTTATAATAATGATATTCTCATAATTCATATTCATTAAGATGATGAGTCTATAATGTTAGCCCCATAATAAGGAAAAAACTTCTCCAATTGACACACATAATCCTCTAATTCATTTACTGACTCTACCTCATCGCCTCTGAGTGGTCTTGTTTGTTTTAAAAATTGATATACAAATCCAGCAGGGCGAGCACGAATTGGGCTTAAAAGTTATTGCATTAACCCTCTTATTAGTCCAGGGTTAATTTCAAGACTGAATTGAACTCAAAATTAATAATGAGCTTCTAATAGTTTACAACTTTCACCTATGGGGGTCCTCACCCTGGATTTGGGTCAGTTGCGTCCGAAGTTGCTTAATTACTTTCTGGAGTAGCGTCAATTGCGTCCTACGATCTGGTAAGGAGTTAGATCGACTGCGTCCTGTTTACCTGTACTCTACTGGTTAGCTCATTTGGAAATGCAAAATTGCACTAATTGCGTAATTAGGGTAGAGGGTGAAGTGATTTTTATTCGTATACAGGCAGAGCAAGAAGTTAATAAGAGGTCAGCTGTTTTAAAAACATCAAGTGTGATACAATATGGAAATTATTTTAAGTAAAAAGTTAAGAAATATTTTGGTGATAGAAGGATATAAGTTTCGTTTGCACAAACACCTGGCAAATGAAATCGAACGTTGGGCTTGATGTAGATACAAAAACGTGTATCTCATTCCTGAATTCAAGAATTTGTACTAAAACCTTCTCTACACAACCATCCAAAGGCGACAGAAAACAAAATCCAGCAACAACGGTTAAACAATTGCTTAAAGCGCAAAGCTGGGGACAATATATGTGCCAGACCTACTAAGTCAATTCATTCAACTTTAAAGGAGGGTGATAGAGTAGAGTTAACGAAAACTGATTTAGCGCTTGTTAAGCGTAGTAGGCAGAAAGTACGAGCTGCTCTCCATGGTACACTGCCTAAATCGATGAAAGGAACTCTGGTTACTGCAGCAAACCTGGACATAAAGACAAATAGTGGTGAAAATTTTGTGATAGTGAATGACAAAGAGAACAATATTTGGGATTCTCAACGAAGAAAAACTTGGAAGTGTTGTGTCGTGAAAGTAACATTTATGTGGATGGCACCTTAAAAAGTTGCCCAAAGTACTTTTACCAGCTCTTTACTTTCCACGCCATGTACCGCGATTCCTATGCGCCGCTTGTATATTTTGTACTTGACATTTTGACTTTTTTAAGTTTTGATTTTCATTTTTCTTAATTAGCGCTACTTTAGAACATTCGCCTTTTTTTGAAAATTTCCATAATTTTTTAAATCTAAATATTTCTTGAATGTTTGTTTTTTTAATTTCAGATTATTTTGCAAAATTTCAACTTTTTAAAATTTCCAGTTTTTGATAAGAATTTAAATTATTTCAAATCTTTAATTTTTTAAAATTTCGCAGTCTCAAAAAATTTTTGACAATTTTGCATTTCCTATGAAAATTACGATGTTTTTCAAAAATTTGACCTTTTCAAAATTTTTAGTTTTTTCCAAAATTTGAACCATTTTTTTTTCAAATTTCTCACTTTTTAAAATTCTCATAATGTACACTTTATAGATAAATTTCATGCTTTTTTTTTAATTTCAAGCTCTTTCTTAGCATTAAAATCAAAATAAATAAATAAAAAGGACATAAAAAAGAACTGCATCTGTTTTGTATTTTATTTTAAAGCAGCTTTTTACATGGTTACATTATTTCATACAGTAAAATGTAACGTAAAAAATGAATGAGAGGAAACAGGTTAACATTTAGAAAGATCAAAAATGCTTCAAATGTTGACACCTCATTCAGTCCATTTTGATTGTTGCTAATTTCCACAAATCCTTCTTTAATGCTTTGCTGTAATGTGGTGTTCGAAAGATTTTAACTTTTAGGTGTAGCCAGCAATTTCAGTATTTTTACTTATTAGTCAGTAGTACTGTACCTGGCGTTCAATGGGCCCTGTGAAAAATATTAAATTTAGGCCTCGCAAAAAACAAAAATTTCATACATACCACCTGAACATAATTTTGACAATTAAAAATAGGTCATCATCGTCATAAACACTTTTGTGTCCTATTCTTATCTTGCACCCTGTGCATTTGCACCTGCCTCTCTACAGCCCTGTTAATCAATGAACAACATAGTTCCTTAAAAACTTCATTGTTTCTGGTCTGTGGTTAAAGTTGCACATTTTGTTGAAAATATCCTTCTCTAATTTCATTATTCTGAAGTTGGTAAATTACTGAAGAATTTCAGTGTGATATCTTTGCAGATTTACAATACCTAGTTTAAAAATATACTAAAAATTGTTTTGATTTTATGATTTATGTGTTACCTTAAAAAATGATTGGTCCTATGAGATTTCGATGTACATCTGTCCCATTTTATTTTTGGATATAATGCTTTTTACTCTCACATTTTGTGAATTATGTATCCCGTTGATTCAAACTAGTGTTTAACTGAGATGACTTTAATTGTGTTCAGGGATGTACAAGTAGATGCAACTAAAATACTAAGTTGCTGCTGAACTTATCACATGAATGTTCTTGGTGAACTTTCCATTATTGCTTCAGCCCCTGCATCGGTATTGTTTGTGCATTTTCCTTGTGCTCCAGCAGACTCTCAGTTTTCTTAAAGTGCAGGAAATCTTTAACAAAATTAAGAAAATCACTCTACAAATATCTCATGCTCAAGCGAGCTTGTGCAGTAGTTTCCTTTTTGCCCCACTTTACCAACTTTTTGCGGCACGATCTACTTCACTAAACAAATTTGTAACTATCCATAGTTTTCAAATAGTGCAGAAAATCCGCAAAAAAGTTATGGCATTTAGTCTTCAAGTCCTCGATGCAATTTTACATGAAATAAACCCACTTTCGATCACCATTCACCTTTTGATCAGTTCGAGATCGTTCCATAAGAACCACTGCTACAAACATTTTTTGTTTCAAATGAAAACCATCGTAAAGAAAGAACAAACAACGGCAAAGCTATTTTACCACGGTATTCGTTTAAAATGGAGGTAGGAAACCTCCGTAATGAAAAGCAGAGCATGATAAATAAAACCACAAAAATTGACACTATTGACAGTTGACAATGACAAGTGACCATTGAACTACTTTTACTTCATAGATAACAGTATGTAATAAGAAATCGCCTGCCTTTTTGGTTTTCGTTACTTGCTCTTGCTTTTGTTCGCTATAACCTTTTCTAACAAGTCATTAGACAATCAAAGCACACTGGATGACTTTTTTACTTAAACACTGAATAGTTCATTCTGCAGCCGCCACCCGGATTTTGTTCGTATTACATCAAACATTAAATTCTTTTATCTATTATAATTATTATGCATTCCTGCAATTCGCATTAGATATATTAAATGATTTTAAATCTATTTATCATGTCTAACAGCGTTGATTCAATCAACGCTAACAGTATAACGAAAATATTTTAAAATGTTGGCAACGTCGCATCCAAGCTGACAGAGGACAATTTGGATATGTTATACCATATACTTAATAAGTATATGTATCATACGAAACTACATGACCGCCAGTGGCAGCCTGAAAATGGATTTTAATTATGATTTGAAATGATTTTTTTTCGGCGAAAATATATTATAAACATATTTTTAATAGCGGATTCGTATCATACTCATTTTTCTCTACCTTCTGTTAAAATTAATGACATTATGACTGAATCACCCTGTATATATATATATATATATATATATATATATATATACATATTATTTGTAATAGTGGCACCAAAATAGCATAAATGATGTCATACTGGCACCCAATTTTACAAAGTGGCACCCGCATTTGGGTGCCAATATGTTTCTCATTGGAAATAGGCCAGTTGCCTTCTACACATTTCAATCAGCGAAAAAACAAAATTTAGTGTGGGTCCTATTTTTGCGATTTTTTTGTACACATATACTGCGATAGTTCAGAGTATTATTCTATAGAGGCGCTGATTGCTATACACTGTATATTATTCAGATAAATTATCGACAGAGTGGCACCCACAATAATTTAAAGTTATACTGGCATCCAGGGAACATTGCTGACATATTTTGTGGATAATGTCCATTTTGGACCATTTCATCCTTAATTCTGCAATTGCAGGCAATGTATATTTACTTTGGCGAAGACCTTTGTAAGAAAAATAAAACGCAACTTGCTTGAAATCATAAAACACTGACAAGAGATTACACTGACATGCTTTCAGTATTAAAACCAGACAGTTTTGATGACGCTATTGGAGCAACAAAAGGTATTTTTCTGTATAACGCTTATAGTAAAAGTACTCCCATCATTTGCTTTGCACTTTAGCGCAACACTTAAAAAGGTACAAATTTAGCCATCAAATAATTTATAAGAAATAAAATTCTTCCATTTTCTTAATATCTTGAAACCAAATTGGTTGAAATAAAGCGTTTTAGGAAACTTATGAAAACTCAGTGAAATACTGAACTTAGTAGCTTACCTTTAAACAATTTAAATCAAAAATCTAGGAATAAATAAAAATTTCTGGTTTTACCAATAGATCTCATGAAGTTAAAATATTTTATTAAAAAAAAATTAAGTGCAGCTTACAAACAATTAAAACTTAGAAGTTCCCCCGAATATTATAAAATATTGGTTGAAACTACACTTATTTTAACTATATTCAGAACAAAAAAAGAATTGGATACACATAATATTTATATTTGGATTCCTACAAACAGCAAATGGCAAATGTCACTAATATATAAACCGAGTTCAAGACATTTCTTCCTGAAAATAAAAAAATACTGACTCAACATTATAAAACAATTTCTGCAATCGAAACGGAAAGTAGGGCAGTTATTATTTTGATTCTGAAAAATTAACAAGAATATTTTTCCTTTACTTAAAAAATACAAGGAGATACACCTGCCTGGTTTTCGTCATCAAATTCTTGCATTTTTACTTATCCATATTCAAATCAGTGGATTGATGATTATGCACCAATTAGAAAATATGCAAAAGATCGTGGTGCAAAAAATCCGAAATTGTTAACATCCTCACGTTTAGAAAAACATGTAACAACAGTTACCCAAACTTTGAATCTTAAAGGACATGAAATTGATCAGCTGCAAAGTTTGTGGCACATACTACAGAACTCACAAACAATTTTACAAGTTGGTTTTTTCTTAGTAAATCTTTAAACGTTGTAGCAACACAAATTGTCATAATTTAAATCGCAATCACTAGGAATGCAAGTAAGTTGACTTAGGCAAAGAAGGCATTTTTGTTTAAAGTATAAAATATATTTATTTATGACGTGTTGATATATTAGTTTTAAAATTAATGTGGGTATTACTGTTACAGGCATAGTAAGAAATTAGGATAATGTTAACTTGACCAGGGCAATGTGAGCAATGACCGCTTATATTGGGCATTGTGGGAAATATGAAAATATTTTACAGCATTTCCTACTTTGCTAAGTCATTGTGAACAATGTTCACAATAAACTGGGCAAAACAGATGCGATTACCACGTCAAATCTAACCTCACTTTACGCGTTGCACTGTTTTCTTTAAATTTCGTGTTAACATTTTTTTTAATAACTATTTTTGAAAATTTGGACTTAATTTAATTTTAAACTTGAAAGATTTACACTTTGATAAATACATTATTAGAACAAAGAAAGGAAAACTGAAGCTAATGTACTCTAGAATTCATTTTAAAATTTGCAAGCTGTTATCTGCTACAAAATCTTGAAATTTCCATATGTTAGCAATTAAAGCTATGTGAATGCAAATGTCGCAAATCAGAAAAATTATATTAACTCAAAATGTCATAACAACAACCCTTACTTTAAGAATAATTAAAACAAATATGGGTGCGCTGCTTACATTTTTATA
This sequence comes from Dastarcus helophoroides, assembly GCA_028583605.1. Classification (NCBI taxonomy): domain Eukaryota; kingdom Metazoa; phylum Arthropoda; class Insecta; order Coleoptera; family Bothrideridae; genus Dastarcus; species Dastarcus helophoroides. The sequence goes on along the minus strand of CM053331.1, from coordinate 18,882,196 downwards.
ACATTATTGTTATTGCTTTGTAAGTTAGAAGTATAATACCAAACTACTAATTACATTTTACTTCATATTTATCAACATGTCGTGATCATTGTGAGCAAAGCCCTGCACACAATGACTGATTTCTTACTATGCGCGTAACATTACAACCATTTAAATAAAATAAAGTAAATATATATAATAAAAATAACGCAATAATTATACAAAATATTTCTTGAAAAATTCTTCAAACAGGACCATTTTTGTTTAAATTTTTATTCCTTTAATCGTTGTTTTTGCATTTTTTCCCCTACAGGCCGTTCAAAACGAACGTCCAAATTTATGTTTAATGGTATGACATACCATTTGAAAAAAATACCAACCCAAAAAAATGGCAAACTTTTAACAAAAATCAATCTGCTTTAAATGGTGGCAAATATTAAACAAAAATCGACCAGTTTCAGAAATTTTGCCAAATTTTGGGTTAGTTTTAATGAATTTATTGCGGTTGCCACTCTGTATCTGTTTAATAAATAATTCATGTATTTATAAAATTAAATGTGTCCTAGTTAAAAAGGTCTCTAAAATTTTGCAACTGATCAAACAAGAAAATGATGCTAAATTTAAAAATTTCAATTTGAAAGCAATATGGAAAATTTAGTAGAAGGCGACATCACTGAAGATAATGAGAGACCCATAGTAGCAAGCAAATCAAGTGAAAAAACGGAGAAGCAAATGTGCAGTATTACTGAAAAGCACAGTAAGGGGAGGAATTTTAAGAATATCCAAACTTTAAATTTGTATGTTATTTTTAGTGATTCTTTTTGATTTTGGATCCTTATTGAAGCGCTTTAAAACTTGAAATCTACCATATTCATTTTAGCTTATCGAGCACAGTTTGGAAATATTTAAATTATTATTAAAATTATTTTTTGTCCGATGTTATAAGGAGACATTTTAGAAATTTTAGATACCGTGTAAAAAATATTTTCAAAGTAAACAATTTCATTTAACTAAATAATAATTTAAATATTTGCAAACTGGGCTCGATAAGCTTAAATGGATTTAACATCTATTAACAGTGGATAGAAACACATTAATTGAGATACATATGTTTATATTACAGTTTTGGAAGATAACCTTGACCTGCAGTCCTGTTGGGGCCACTTTGTACAGAAATTTCCAATAAATTATACAAAATATTGTGTCATAATTATAGGGCGCCAATATTACCTTATTTGTATCCATGGGTGTCATTATTACATTCCGTTCGGTGGATGTCGCTTTGCAAAAGGAATGCGTATACAGGGTGATTCAGTCATAATGTCATTAATTTTAACCACGCATTCGGGAGGCTTAGTAAAGACAGAAAATCGAAAAAATAATTTTTTTATTCAACTTTTAAGAATCGGAGCAATTACCCTTAAAATTGCCTTTGCGCCACGCCACTGGACCAGTAGATTATTTAACCGGGAGGCACTCAGTTCGAACGTTGAATAACAAAAGCGACGTTGTCATATTTCCTACTTTCATCTGTCAAATTAATTACATCAATTTGGAGGTTAAGTTTTAAGCCCTTTTCGTCACAGAACGGCTGGATGCAGCTGCAACTAGATCCGATTTGTGTTCGCGATACCGGGCCTGTGATACTACGACACTAATCGAACAATCTAATAAGCAGGGCATCTGATAAATTTAGTTGAATTGGAGCAACACAACGCAAGGACAAGAATCAGTGAAAGCCGGTTGGAGGTTTCCCCAAGTAAAGTTCAAGCTTTAGAATCAGCCGATTTTTCCAATCTTCTTGATTGTTTCAACTTGTTTACTGGTTTTAAAGTCAACAACAAAGTGACAAAGTGATGTGGACAGATGAATGTTATTTTACCAGTGCTGGTATTTTACTTTACTTTGCAGTAAGTAAATATGAACAGCTTTTCAACCTCTCTAAATGATTAACTAAGACAGTAGATTGTTTTTTTTTTACTACTTCTATTACGAAACATATGTTTTTGATTATTTAATTTGTTGAAGTTTTGTAACTTAAGTATTAAATATCTTACACTGAAATAAATAATTTGTTTGCAGTCCAACATACACATTGGTCAGACAAAAATGTACATGCTGCTCATCAGTTTAGCTTTCAGAGCAGATTTGCTGTCAATGTATGAAACATAGTATTCAGCAATTGTCCAGATTTTCTACAAGATGCACTGTAAGACAGAGCTTAGCCCATTTTGCTCGCTTTGCAGGAACCCTTGTGAAAGAAGAATGTTGCAAAAAGAATGTTACATTCTGCAGGGAAAGGAAACTATGATGAAAGGTAAACTGGCTCTTTTATAACAAGCAAATTAGTTCTGCCAAAAAATTGTCATAAATTACTCAAAACTATCAAATATGTAGATGATGATTTTGCTTGGCAGGGCAGAATACTGTTTATTGTGATTTTTTCTTCTGTGCAATGTTTCATTAAAAACCTCTTTGCTAAATAGATTATATTCTTGAATGTTATGGTGAATGATTGTTATTTTTCTACAATTAATTTGTAGAACTGTTATAATTGAATTCATTCTTGTCTAAAAATGTACATGACGAACTTGGATTTTAAAAAAGTTAAAAATTTTTGAGTTAACAGGGTATTATAAAATAAAACATTTTTATTTTATTTCTTTACTACAATTTTATTTTATTGTTCCCCGTGTGAAGAAAAAAAAGTTTTTCCTAGTGATGCATATCTATCTTTTTTGTTGTAAAAATTGTAAATCAAATATACTGAAAGTCCTAATTAAGAATTTTTAGGAAAAGTTTTAAATTTTCAGTCTTAACATTTAGGAAAAAAATACCAAAACTGAAAGTTTAAAGTTGAAATTTTGACAAAAATAATTATTTATTACTACGAGCATCACTTTGAAACAATTAAAACCTGTAAGAAAAAAAAATCAAAATTTCAGTAATGAGAAATTTCGAAGTTGCAATTTAGAAGAAGCAAAGAAAGGAAAAATTTAAAAAGAAAGTAGAAATTACAAGTGAAAGTCAAAATTTAATTCCCATAAGGGCAAAATTCTTGAAGCAAAGAGAGCAAATTCCGAATCTAGGTTAATTCACCGAAAAACAATTGACCTACTACAATTGCCTGAATACAAGTCATCGAAATCACAATTCTTGGTTTTTTCCAAATTTGCAAACTTGAAAAGCCAATGCGTTTGTTACTTCAGAATTTGGGAAAAAAGCTTTTGCCATAAATTATCTGTTCTTTTTTTAGTTTTAACTTTAATCTCAAAATGTAAACCTTTTTTATGAAATTTTAGGTTTGAATTAGATTTTATTTTTAAGTCCCAGTTTGAGATTTTGTTTTTCACTTTTTATCTCAATTTTTAATTTTAAGCTTAACAAATTTCGACATGCTGTCATTTAAAATATTTTTTCGAAAGTTTAACTTTACTCTGGAACTTTAGACCAGTTCCATGAAAATTCGAGTTTGTTTTTAGCAATGTCAACGTTTCTCTTAGAATTTCTAAGTTATAGGTACTATGTTTAGCAGTGGCGTAGCGTGCCTTGAACGGGCCCTGTATCTAAATTTGTTGGGTAGGCCCAAATGAAGGGTAAAGATTTTTCACAGCAGCAATAAAAACACTCGCATTGAATTAAAATTATTAAATACTGACTAGGGAATGTCACCTAACCCCACTTATTACTTTTTTATCATGTATAGATTTTTTTCATTTCGATAATTTCAATTGTTTTTTAAATTTTTGTAATTTTAACTTTCGTTTTTACCAAAATTTCGATTTTTTTTAAAATTTGAAATACTTTAAAATTTCGAATTTTTTAAAAATGTCGAGTTTTTTAAACGGTTTAATTTTTCTCAAAATTTCGACTTTTTGATCAATATCAAATTAATATTTAACCGAGTAAAAGGTAAAAAGTTTGACTTCTTTTAAATCTTTGACTTTTTTTCAAAATTTCAACTTTATCCAAAATTTCAACAATTTTCAAAAATTGTAACTTTTTTCAAAATTTCGACTTCCTTGGAATTCTTCCTTCCTTGAAATTTTTGACCTTTCTGATAATTTCGACTATTTTTAAAATTTTGCTTTTCGAATAATTCAGATTTTTTTAAAATTTGACTAAAAAAAGTTTTGGTAAGATCAAATTTTTTTAAGTTTGATTTTTAAAAATTTCGATTTTATTTAAAAATTTTGACTTTAACTTGAACTTTTTAAGACTTAAATATTTCAACTTTTTTCAAAATATCTACTTTTTTGAAAACTTGAATTTTTTAAGTTCCTACTCTTCAGAAAATTTTTATTTGTTTTGAAAATGTCAATTTTTTTTAAATTTTAACTTTTTTAATGATTTACACCCTTAAAAATTTAGGCTTTCTTTAAAAATTTTAAAATAGTTGAATTCTTTTCAATTTGGACATTTTTGTAATATTTTGACCAAGTTTGGAAATTTTAAACTATTTGTCAAGTTTTCATTTTTTTAAATTAAATTTCAAATGATTTTGAATAATTTTAACATTTTTTCAAATTTCAAAACACATTTGTTTTAAAACTTGAAGATTTTTTAAGTTTTTTTTATTTATACTTAAAATTTTTTACGTGTTTTCAAATTTCTTGACTTTTTTCAAAATTCTAATTTTTTTGCAAATTTCAACCCTAAAATTTGGACTGAAAATTTCAGCAACTATTTTTCAAAATTTCAAATTTTTTTGGGACAGCGTAATTTGTTTTTAAATTTTGTTTTTTTTCAAAATTTCATAATTTTCGCAAACTTCCGTTTTTTTTGAAAATTTAGATTTTTTTTGAAATTTTGTCTTTTTTTTGGACTTTTTGAATATTTTGTAATATTTTGAATTTTTGTAAAAATTTTAAAATTTTAGCCAAATTTGGACTTTTTTCAAAAATTTTAATTTTTCATAAAAGTTTTCATCCTAAAATTTTGGCGAATAGGTCGTAATTCTTTGAAAGTTTTGCCTATTTCTAAATTTTTCGTTTTTTTTTCAAAGGGTCATTTTTGCAAAATTTCGACTATTTTTTAAAATAACAATTTTTTTTAATATTTCGTTTTGATCAAAATTTTGTTGTTTTTGTAAAATTTCGATTTGTTTTGACTATTATTTTACTTTTCAGCATTTCTTCAAAATTTTTAGCTTTTTATAAAAATTATCGTTCAAAAATGTTGACTTTTTTTAAGAACGTTCAACTTTTTTGAAAATTTAACTATTCAAAATTTCGGCTTTTTTGAAAATTTTGACTTTTCTATTATTTTTGACATTTCTTCAGTATATTTAAAAGTTTCAAAAACTTTGAAGATTTGACCAAAAATATCTCAATTTTTTTTTTAAATTTCGCCCTTTTAAAAAGAATTTGAATTGTTTTTAAAAATGTCGGTAATTTTTCCGAACTCTTAAATTTTTTGAAAATGTCAACATTTCCAATATAACAATTTTTTCAAAATTTTGACCTATTTTTGAAAGTCGTTATATTCTTTTTTGGAAATTGTAACTGTCTACGACATTTCAGGCATTTTTAAAAATTTCGACTTTTCTTCAGTAACTTGGGCCTTTAAATTTTTGACTTAAAATTGAAACTTTTCTTGAAAATTTTGTCAATTTTCAAATTTTAGTCTCCTGAAAATTTGGAATTTTTAGAACTTTCTGCCTTTGTTTCAAATTTTTTGAAAATTTCATTTGTTCCCAAATTTCAGCATTCTCCAAAGTTTCAACTTTTTAGAAGACCATCTTTTAAAATGTCGACATTTGTCAAAAATTTCACTAAAATGTTACAAAAATGTATTTAGAGCTATAAATTTTTTACCATTTTTTTAGATCACTAAATTGTGCTGAGTATATGGAGACGACACGATGATTCATTGGAAAATTGGGACCATACAGGTACACCATCAAGGCGAGGAATAACAATATTTTAACCGAGATTCTCCCAACAAAATCCGAGTATACTGTAATTAATAAAATATTAATTATTGGTATCACAGTTAATGTAAATAAATAAATAAATAAAAGATGTTTCAGGTTTTCTATTTATTTCCTTTAATTTACGAAAGCAGTAGACATGGGCCTTCTTACTAATGTTATATTGCGTCCCAAATTAAAAGCGGGTAAATTTTAAATCGACCAAATTTACAATCGATAAAACTGGTGAAATGAATTTTCCAAATTTCAGGTCTGCAACGTCGATAGTTAAAGTTAGAATAATTACTCTAAGAGGTTAAGCGAGTTTCAAGCCCTTCCAAAATCCCACATAGATAACAGTAATTTGGGAGAATAGGATTAATTTTTGGAAAGCTATAACTTAAATTCTTTCCCAAATTTTTAAATTTTGCATTTTGACCTTTTCTAGATCTTTGAATTTTTTTCATATTTAGAAGCAAAATTCTTAAAAAATCGAAGAATTTGACAGGTCAAACAAATATTACCTTTCATTTATACTTCTTTTGAAAGTGGAATATTCTTCGAAATGCACTTTATTCAAAATTTTGATTTTTTTAATCTTTTTGAAAATATGTTTTTTGTGAAAGGCTGTTATTTTTTCCAGATCTAAATTATATTTCAAAATTTAGAGAGCTTTTTAAAATTTGAATCTTCCCTGAAAATTGCCACTTTCCAGAATTTAGATGTTTTCAAAAATTTCGACTTGTCTGATAATTTCCACATTTCCCCGAAATTTCCAATCTATCAATAATCCTTTTTTTTAAATCATCTTACAAAATAATTTCGAAATTTTTGGAAATTTTGACTTTTTTAAGAGTTGAATTTGTTTAAATTTTAGGCTGAAAATTTCAAAATTTTCTGGAAATTTTGATATTTTTTTAAACAGTTCGCGTATGCTTTATAATTTCCACATTATTTTAAATTTCAACTATTTTTTTAAATTGCTTTTTGCAAACTTTAAATTTTTTAACTTCTAAAATGTTGAAATCTTTTTTCAAAATTTATTTTTTTTTAATTTAGATTTTCATGAAAAATGGTTTTTTTTTTTAATATTGCTAAAGATTCAGATTTTATTTCAAAATTTCGACTTTTTATCAAAATTTTTACTGTGGTCAAAGTTTAGGCTTTTTAATTAAATCCTATTTTAAAAAAAATTCACTAGTTCTTCAAAATTTCGACTCTTGAAAATCTCTGAAGTTTTCATCAAAATTTCAATTTTTATTTTGAAAATTAGTACGATTTCAGAGATTTCTATTTTTCTTTTGAAAATTTCGATGTTTTAAAAATTAACTTTTTGAATTACAATTTTTTTATAGATGTTTGGATATTTTTTGACATTTTGACTTAAAAGTTTTGATTTTCATTTTTTTTAATTAGCGCTACTTTAGAATGTTCGCCTTTTTTTGAAAATTTCCATCATTTTTCAAATCTAGATATTTCTTAAAATGTTTGTTTTTTTAATTTCAGACTATTTTGCAAAATTTCAACTTTTTAAAATTTCGCAATCTCAAAATTTTTGAAAATTTTACATTTCCTATGAAAATTTCGATGTTTTTCAAAAATTTGACTTTTTCAAGTTTGTTTTTTCCAAAATTTGAACCATTTTTTTTTAATTCTCATAATGTACACTTTACAGATAAATTTCATGCTTTTTTTTAATTTCAAGCTCTTTCTTAGCATTAAATGAAAATAAATAAATAAATAAAAAAGAACTGCGTCTGTTTTCTATTTTATTTTAAAGCAGCTTTTTACATGGTTACATTATTTCATACAATAAAATGTAACATAAAAAATGAAGGAAACAGGTTAACATTTAGAAAGATCAAAAATGCTTCAAATGTTGACACCTCATTCAGTTCATTTTGATTGTTGCTAATTTCCACAAATCCTTCTTTAATGCTTTGTTGTAATGTGGTGTTCGAAAGATTTTACCTTTTAGGTGTAGCCAGCAATTTCATTATTTTTACTCATTAGTCAGTAATACTGTACTTGGCTTTCAATGGGCCCTGTGAAGAATATTAAATTTAGACCTCGCAAAAAACAATAATTTCATACATACCACCTGAACATAATTTCGACAATTAAAAAAAAGTCATCATTGTCTTAAACACTTTTGTGTCCTATTCTTATCTTGCACCCTGTGCATTTGCACCTGCCTCTCTACAGCCCTGGTAATCAATGAACAAAATAGTTCCTTAAAAACTTCGTTGTTTCTGGTCTGTAGTGTAAAGTTGCACATTTTGTTGAAAATATCCTTCTGTAATTTCATTATTCTGAAGTTGGTAAATTACTGAAGAATTTCAGTGTGATATCTTTGCAGATTTACAATACCTAGTTTAAAAATATATTAAAAATTGTTTTGATTTTATCATTTATGTGTTACCTTGAAAAATGATTGGTCCTATCAGATTTCGATGTACATCTGTCCTATTTTTTTCTGGATATAATGCTTTTTACTCTCACATTTTGTGAATCATGTATCCCATTGATTCAAACCAGTGTTCAACTGAGATGACTTTAATTGTGTTCAAGGATGTACAAGTAGATGCAACTAAAATACTAAGTTGCTGCTGAACTTATCACATGAATGTTCTTGGTGAACTTTCCATTATTGCTTCAGCCCCTGCATCAGCATTGTTTGCGCATTTTCCTTGTGCTCCAGCAGACTCAGTTTTCTTAAAGTGCAGGAAATCTCCCACAAAATTAAGAAAATCACTCTGCAAATATCTCATGCTCAAGCGAGCTTGTGCAGTAGTTTCCTCTGTGCCCCACTCTACCAACTTTTTGCGGCACGATCTGCTTCACTAAACAAATTTGTAACTATCCATAGTTTTCAAATAGTGCACAAAATCCACAAAGAAGTTATGGCATTTAGTCCCTCAAGTCCTCGATGCAATTTCACACGAAATAAACCCACTTTCGATCACCATTCACCTTTTGATCAGTTCGAGATCGTTCCATAAGAACCTCGGCTACAAACATTTTTTGTTTCAAATGAAAACCATCGTAAAGAAAGAACAAACAACGGCAGAACTATTTCACCACGGTATTCGTTTAAAAAGCAGGTAGGAAACCTCCGTAATGAAAAGCAGAGCATGATAAACAAAACTACAAAAATTGACACTATTGACAGTTGACAATGGCAGGTGACCATTGAACTACTTTTAGTTCATAGATAACAATATGTAATAAGAAATCGCCTGCCTTTTCGTTTTTCGTTACTTGCTCTTGCTTTCGTTCGCTATAACCTCTTCTAACAAGTCATTAGACAATCAAAGCACACTGGATGACTTTTTTACTTAAACACTGAATAGTTCATTCTGCAGCCGCCACCCGGATTTTGATCGTATTACATCAAACATTAAATTCTTTTATCTATTATAATTATTATGCATTCCTGCAATTCGCATTAGATATGTTAAATGATTTTAAATCTATTTATCATGTCTAACAGCGTTGATTCAATCAACACTAACAGTATAACGACAATACTTTAAAATTTTGGCAACGTCGCATCCAAGCTGACAGAGGTCAAATTGGATATGTCATACCATATACTTAATAAGTATATGTATCATACGAAGCTACATGACCGCCAGTGGCAGCCTGAAAAGGGGTTTTAATTATGATTTGAAATGATTTTTTTTTCGGCGAAAATGTATTATAAACATATATTTTTAATAGCGGATTCGTATCATACTCATTTTTCTCTACCTTCTGTTAAAATTAATGACATTATGACTGAATCACCCTGTATATATATATATATATATATATATATATATATATACATATTATTTGTAATAGTGGCACCAAAATGCATAAATGATGTTCATACTGGCACCCAATTTTTTTCAAAGTGGCACCCGCATTTGGGTGCCAATATATTTCTTATTGGAAAAAGGCCAGTTGCCTTCTACACATTTCAATCAGCGAAAAAACAAAATTAGTGTGGGTCCTATTTTTGCGATTTTTTTGTACACATATACTGCGATAGTTCAGAGTATTATTCTATAGAGGCGCTGATTGCTATACACTGTATATTATTCAGATAAATTATCGACAGAGTGGCACCCACAATAATTTAAAGTTATACTGGCATCCAGGGAACATTGCTGACATTTTTGTGGATAAGTCCCCTTTTGGACTATTTCATCCTTAATTCTGCAATTGCAGGCAATGTATATTTACTTTGGCGAAGACCTTTGTAAGAAAAATAAAACGCAACTTGCTTGAAATCATAAAACACTGACAAGAGATTACACTGACATGCTTTCAGTATTAAAACCAGACAGTTTTGATGACGCTATTGGAGCAACAAAAAAGGTATTTTTCTGTATAACCTTATAGTAAAAGTACTCCCATCATTTGCTTTGCACTTTAGCGGCAACACTTAAAAGGTACAAATTTAGCCATCAAATAATTTATAGAAATAAAATTCTTCCATTTTCTTAATATCTTGAAACCAAATTGGTTGAAATAAAGCGTTTTTGGAAACTTATGAAAACTCAGTGAAATACTGAACCTTAGTAGCTTACCTTTAAACAATTTAAATCAAAAATCTAGGAATAAATAAAAATTTCTGGTTTTTACCAATAGATCTCATGAAGTTAAAATATTTATTAAAAAAAAATTAAGTGCAGCTTACAAAACAATTAAAACTTAGAAGTTCCCCCGAATATTATAAAATATTGGTTGAAACTACACTTATTTTAACTATATTCAGAACAAAAAAGAATTGGATACACATAATATTTATATTTGGATTCCTACAAACAGCAAATGGCAAATGTCACTAATATATAAACCGAGTTCAAGACATTTCTTCCTGAAAATAAAAAATACTGACTCAAATTATAAAACAATTTCTGCAATCGAAACGGAAAGTAGGGCAGTTATTATTTTGATTCTGAAAAATTAACAAGAATATTTTTCCTTTACTTAAAAATACTAGGAGATACACCTGCCTGGTTTTCGTCATCAAATTCTTGCATTTTTACTTATCCATATTCAAATCAGTGGATTGATGATTATGCACCAATTAGAAAATATGCAAAAGATCGTGGTGCAAAAAATCCGAAATTGTTAACATCCTCACGTTTAGAAAAACATGTAACAACAGTTACCCAAACTTTGAATCTTAAAGGACATGAAATTGATCAGCTGCAAAGTTTGTGGCACATACTACAGAACTCACAAACAATTTTACAAGTTGGTTTTTTCTTAGTAAATCTTTTTAAACGTTGTAGCAAACAAATTGTCATAATTTAAATCGCAATCACTAGGAATGCAAGTAAGTTGACTTAGGCAAAGAAGGCATTTTTGTTTAAAGTATAAAATATATTTATTTATGACGTGTTGATATTATTAGTTTTAAAATTAATGTGGGTATTACTGTTACAGACATAGTAAGAAATTAGGATAATGTTAACTTGACCAGGGCAATGTGAGCAATGACCGCTTATATTGGGCATTGTGGGAAATATGAAAATATTTTACAGCATTTCCTACTTTGCTAAGTCATTGTGAACAATGTCACAATAAACTGGGCAAAACAGATGCGATTACCACGTCAAATCTAACCTCACTTTACGCGTTGCACTGTTTTCCTTTAAATTTCGTGTTAACATTTTTTTTAATAAACTATTTTTGAAAATTTGGACTTAATTTAATTTTAAACTTGAAAGATTTACACTTTGATAAATACATTATTAGAAACAAAGAAAGGAAAACTGAAGCTAATGTACTCTAGAATTCATTTTAAATTTGCAAGCTGTTATCTGCTACAAAATCTTGAAATTTCCATATGTTAGCAATTAAAGCTATGTGAATGCAATGTCGCAAATCAGAAAAATTATATTAACTCAAAATGTCATAACAACAACCCTTACTTTAAGAATAATTAAAACAAATATGGGTGCGCTGCTTACATTTTTATAACATTATTGTTATTGCTTTGTAAGTTAGAAGTATAATACCAAACTACTAATTACATTTTACTTCATATTTATCAACATGTCGTGATCATTGTGAGCAAAGCCCTGCACACAATGACTGATTTCTTACTATGCGCGTAACATTACAACCATTTAAATAAAATAAAGTAAATATATATAATAAAATAACGCAATAATTATACAAAATATTTCTTGAAAAATTCTTCAAACAGGACCATTTTTGTTTAAATTTTTATTCCTTTAATCGTTGTTTTTGCATTTTTTCCCCTACAGGCCGTTCAAAACGAACGTCCAAATTTATGTTTAATGGTATGACATACCATTTGAAAAAAATACCAACCCAAAAAAATGGCAAACTTTTAACAAAAATCAATCTGCTTTAAATGGTGGCAAATATTAAACAAAAATCGACCAGTTCAGAAATTTTGCCAAATTTTGGGTTAGTTTTAATGAATTTATTGCGGTTGCCACTCTGTATCTGTTTAATAAATAATTCATGTATTTATAAAATTAAATGTGTCCTAGTTAAAAAGGTCTCTAAAATTTTGCAACTGATCAAACAAGAAAATGATGCTAAATTTAAAAATTTCAATTTGAAAGCAATATGGAAAAATTTAGTAGAAGGCGACATCACTGAAGATAATGAGAGACCCATAGTAGCAAGCAAATCAAGTGAAAAAACGGAGAAGCAAATGTGCAGTATTACTGAAAAGCACAGTAAGGGGAGGAATTTTAAGAATATCCAAACTTTAAATTTGTATGTTATTTTTAGTGATTCTTTTTGATTTTGGATCCTTATTGAAGCGCTTTAAAACTTGAAATCTACCATATTCATTTTAGCTTATCGAGCACAGTTTGGAAATATTTAAATTATTATTAAATTATTTTTTGTCCGATGTTATAAGGAGACATTTTAGAAATTTTAGATACCGTGTAAAAATATTTTCAAAGTAAACAATTTTCATTTAACTAAATAATAATTTAAATATTTGCAAACTGGGCTCGATAAGCTTAAATGGATTTAACATCTATTAACAGTGGATAGAAACACATTAATTGAGATACATATGTTTATATTACAGTTTTGGAAGATAACCTTGACCTGCAGTCCTGTTGGGGCCACTTTGTACAGAAATTTCCAATAAATTATACAAAATAATTGTGTCATAATTATAGGGCGCCAATATTACCTTATTTGTATACATGGGTGTCATTATTACATTCCGTTCGGTGGATGTCGCTTTGCAAAAGGAATGCGTATACAGGGTGATTCAGTCATAATGTCATTAATTTTAACCACGCATTCGGGAGGCTTAGTAAAGACAGAAAATCGAAAAAATAATTTTTTTATTCAACTTTTAAGAATCGGAGCAATTACCCTTAAAATTGCCTTTGCGCCACGCCACTGGACCAGTAGATTATTTAACCGGGAGGCACTCAGTTCGAACGTTGAATAACAAAAGCGACGTTGTCATATTTCCTACTTTCATCTGTCAAATTAATTACATCAATTTGGAGGTTAAGTTTTAAGCCCTTTTCGTCACAGAACGGCTGGATGCAGCTGCAACTAGATCCGATTTGTGTTCGCGATACCGGGCCTGTGATACTACGACACTAACCGAACAATCTAATAAGCAGGGCATCTGATAAATTTAGTTGAATTGGAGCAACACAACGCAAGGACAAGAATCAGTGAAAGCCGGTTGGAGGTTTCCCCAAGTAAAGTTCAAGCTTTAGAATCAGCCGATTTTTCCAATCTTCTTGATTGTTTCAACTTGTTTACTGGTTTTAAAGTCAACAACAAAGTGACAAAGTGCTGTGGACAGATGAATGTTATTTTACCAGTGCTGGTATTTTACTTTACTTTGCAGTAAGTAAATATGAACAGCTTTTCAACCTCTCTAAATGATTAACTAAGACAGTAGATTGTTTTTTTTTTACTACTTCTATTACGAAACATATGTTTTTGATTATTTAATTTGTTGAAGTTTTGTAACTTAAGTATTAAATATCTTACACTGAAATAAATAATTTGTTTGCAGTCCAACATACACATTGGTCAGACAAAAATGTACATGCTGCCCATCAGTTTAGCTTTCAGAGCAGATTTGCTGTCAATGTATGAAACATAGTATTCAGCAATTGTCCAGATTTTCTACAAGATGCACTGTAAGACAGAGCTTAGCCCATTTTGCTCGCTTTGCAGGAACCCTTGTGAAAGAAGAATGTTGCAAAAAGAATGTTACATTCTGCAGGGAAAGGAAACTATGATGAAAGGTAAACTGGCTCTTTTTATAACAAGCAAATTAGTTCTGCCAAAAAATTGTCATAAATTACTCAAAACTATCAAATATGTAGATGATGATTTTGCTTGGCAGGGCAGAATACTGTTTATTGTGATTTTTTCTTCTGTGCAATGTTTCATTAAAAACCTCTTTGCTAAATAGATTATATTCTTGAATGTTATGGTGAATGATTGTTATTTTTCTACAATTAATTTGTAGAACTGTTATAATTGAATTCATTCTTGTCTAAAAATGTACATGACGAACTTGGATTTTAAAAAAGTTAAAAATTTTTGAGTTATCAGGGTATTATAAAATAAAACATTTTTATTTTATTTCTTTACTACAATTTTATTTTATTGTTCCCCGTGTGAAGAAAAAAAAGTTTTTCCTAGTGATGCATATCTATCTTTTTTGTTGTAAAAATTGTAAATCAAATATACTGAAAGTCCTAATTAAGAATTTTTAGGAAAAGTTTTAAATTTTCAGTCTTAACATTTAGGAAAAAAATACCAAAACTGAAAGTTTAAAGTTGAAATTTTGACAAAAATAATTATTTATTACTACGAGCATCACTTTGAAACAATTAAAACCTGTAAGAAAAAAAAATCAAAATTTCAGTAATGAGAAATTTCGAAGTCGCAATTTAGAAGAAGCAAAGAAAGGAAAAATTTAAAAAGAAAGTAGAAATTACAAGTGAAAGTCAAAATTTAATTCCCATAAGGGCAAAATTCTTGAAGCAAAGAGAGCAAATTCCGAATCTAGGTTAATTCACCGAAAAACAATTGACCTACTACAATTGCCTGAATACAAGTCATCGAAATCACAATTCTTGGTTTTTTCCAAATTTGCAAACTTGAAAAGCCAATGCGTTTGTTACTTCAGAATTTGGGAAAAAAGCTTTTGCCATAAATTATCTGTTCTTTTTTTAGTTTTAACTTTAATCTCAAAATGTAAACCTTTTTTATGAAATTTTAGGTTTGAATTAGATTTTATTTTAAAGTCCCAGTTTGAGATTATGTTTTTCACTTTTTATCTCAATTTTTAATTTTAAGCTTAACAAATTTCGACATGCTGTCATTTAAAATATTTTTTCGAAAGTTTAACTTTACTCTGGAACTTTAGACCAGTTCCATGAAAATTCGAGTTTGTTTTTAGCAATGTCAACGTTTCTCTTAGAATTTCTAAGTTATAGGTACTATGTTTAGCAGTGGCGTAGCGTGCCTTGAACGGGCCCTGTATCTAAATTTGTTGGGTAGGCCCAAATGAAGGGTAAAGATTTTTCACAGCAGCAATAAAAACACTCGCATTGAATTAAAATTATTAAATACTGACTAGGGAATGTCACCTAACCCCACTTATTACTTTTTTATCATGTATAGATTTTTTTCATTTCGATAATTTCAATTGTTTTTTAAATTTTTGTAATTTTAACTTTCGTTTTTTACCAAAATTTCGATTTTTTTTAAAATTTGAAATACTTTAAAATTTCGAATTTTTTAAAAATGTCGAGTTTTTTAAACGGTTTAATTTTTCTCAAAATTTCGACTTTTTGATCAATATCAAATTAATATTTAACCGAGTAAAAGGTAAAAAGTTTGACTTCTTTTAAATGTTTGACTTTTTTTCAAAATTTCAACTTTATCCAAAATTTCAACAATTTTCAAAAATTGTAACTTTTTTCAAAATTTCGACTTCCTTGGAATTCTTCCTTCCTTGAAATTTTTGACCTTTCTGATAATTTCGACTATTTTTAAAATTTTGCTTTTCGAATAATTCAGATTTTTTTTAAATTTGACTAAAAAAAGTTTTGGTAAGATCAAATTTTTTTAAAAGTTTGATTTTTAAAAATTTCGATTTTATTTAAAAATTTTGACTTTAACTTGAACTTTTTAAGACTTAAATATTTCAACTTTTTTCAAAATATCTACTTTTTTGAAAACTTGAATTTTTTAAGTTCCTACTCTTCAGAAAATTTTTATTTGTTTTGAAAATGTCAATTTTTTTTAAATTTTAACTTTTTTAATGATTTACACCCTTAAAAATTTAGGCTTTCTTTAAAAATTTTAATATAGTTGAATTCTTTTCATTTTGGACATTTTTGTAATATTTTGACCAAGTTTGGAAATTTTAAACTATTTGTCAAGTTTTCATTTTTTTTAATTAAATTTCAAATGATTTTGAATAATTTTAACATTTTTTCAAATTTCAAAACACATTTGTTTTAAAACTTGAAGATTTTTTAAGTTTTTTTTATTTATACTTAAAATTTTTTACGTGTTTTCAAATTTCTTGACTTTTTTCAAAATTCTAATTTTTTTGCAAATTTCAACCCTAAAATTTGGACTGAAAATTTCAGCAACTATTTTTCAAAATTTCAAATTTTTTTGGGACAGCGTAATTTGTTTTTAAATTTTGTTTTTTTTCAAAATTTCATAATTTTCGCAAACTTCCGTTTTTTTGAAAATTTAGATTTTTTTTGAAATTTTGTCTTTTTTTTGGACTTTTTGAATATTTTGTAATATTTTGAATTTTTGTAAAAATTTTAAAATTTTAGCCAAATTTGGACTTTTTTCAAAAATTTTAATTTTTCATAAAAGTTTTCATCCTAAAATTTTGGCGAATAGGTCGTAATTCTTTGAAAGTTTTGCCTATTTCTAAATTTTTCGTTTTTTTTTCAAAGGGTCATTTTTGCAAAATTTCGACTATTTTTTAAAATAACAATTTTTTTTAATATTTCGTTTTGATCAAAATTTTGTTGTTTTTGTAAAATTTCGATTTGTTTTGACTATTATTTTACTTTTCAGCATTTCTTCAAAATTTTTAGCTTTTTATAAAAATTATCGTTCAAAAATGTTGACTTTTTTTAAGAACGTTCAACTTTTTTGAAAATTTAACTATTCAAAATTTCGGCTTTTTTGAAAATTTTGACTTTTCTATTATTTTTGACATTTCTTCAGTATATTTAAAAGTTTCAAAAACTTTGAAGATTTGACCAAAAATATCTCAATTTTTTTTTAAATTTCGCCCTTTTAAAAAGAATTTGAATTGTTTTTAAAAATGTCGGTAATTTTTCCGAACTCTTAAATTTTTTGAAAATGTCAACATTTCCAATATAACAATTTTTTCAAAATTTTGACCTATTTTTGAAAGTCGTTATATTCTTTTTTGGAAATTGTAACTGTCTACGACATTTCAGGCATTTTTAAAAATTTCGACTTTTCTTCAGTAACTTGGGCCTTTAAATTTTTGACTTAAAATTGAAACTTTTCTTGAAAATTTTGTCAATTTTCAAATTTTAGTCTCCTCCTGAAAATTTGCAATTTTTAGAACTTTCTGCCTTTGTTTCAAATTTTTTGAAAATTTCATTTGTTCCCAAATTTCAGCATTCTCCAAAGTTTCAACTTTTTAGAAGACCATCTTTTAAAATGTCGACATTTGTCAAAAATTTCACTAAAATGTTACAAAAATGTATTTAGAGCTATAAATTTTTTACCATTTTTTTAGATCACTAAATTGTGCTGAGTATATGGAGACGACACGATGATTCATTGGAAAATTGGGACCATACAGGTACACCATCAAGGCGAGGAATAACAATATTTTAACCGAGATTCTCCCAACAAAATCCGAGTATACTGTAATTAATAAAATATTAATTATTGGTATCACAGTTAATGTAAATAAATAAATAAAAGATGTTTCAGGTTTTCTATTTATTTCCTTTAATTTACGAAAGCAGTAGAGACATGGGCCTTCCTACTAATGTTATATTGCGTCCCAAATTAAAAGCGGGTAAATTTTAAATCGGCCAAATTTACAATCGATAAAACTGGTGAAATGAATTTTCCAAATTTCAGGTCTGCAACGTCGATAGTTAAAGTTAGAATAATTACTCTAAGAGGTTAAGCGAGTTTCAAGCCCTTCCAAAATCCCAAATAGATAACAGTAATTTGGGAGAATAGGATTAATTTTTGGAAAGCTATAACTTAAATTCTTTCCCAAATTTTTAAATTTTGCATTTTGACCTTTTCTAGATCTTTGAATTTTTTTCATATTTAGAAGCAAAATTCTTAAAAAATCGAAGAATTTGACAGGTCAAACAAATATTACCTTTCATTTATACTTCTTTTGAAAGTCTGGAATATTCTTCGAAATGCACTTTATTCAAAATTTTGATTTTTTTAATCTTTTTGAAAATATGTTTTTTGTGAAAGGCTGTTATTTTTTCCAGATCTAAATTATATTTCAAAATTTAGAGAGCTTTTTAAAATTTGAATCTTCCCTGAAAATTGCCACTTTCCAGAATTTAGATGTTTTCAAAAATTTCGACTTATCTGATAATTTCCACATTTCCTCAAAATTTCCAATCTATCAATAATCCTTTTTTTTAAATCATCTTACAAAATAATTTCGAAATTTTTGGAAATTTTGACTTTTTTAAGAGTTGAATTTTTTTAAATTTTAGGCTGAAAATTTCAAAATTTTCTGGAAATTTTGATATTTTTTAAACAGTTCGCGTATGCGTTATAATTTCCACATTATTTTAAATTTCAACTATTTTTTTTAAATTGCTTTTTGCAAACTTTAAATTTTTTAACTTCTAAAATGTTGAAATCTTTTTTCAAAATTTATTTTTTTTAAATTTAGATTTTCATGAAAAATGGTTTTTTTTTAATATTGCTAAAGATTCAGATTTTATTTCAAAATTTCGACTTTTTATCAAAATTTTTACTGTGGTCAAAGTTTAGGCTTTTTAATTAAATCCTATTTTAAAAAAAATTCACTAGTTCTTCAAAATTTCGACTCTTTTGAAAATCTCTGAAGTTTTCATCAAAATTTCAATTTTTATTTTGAAAATTAGTACGATTTCAGAGATTTCTATTTTTCTTTTGAAAATTTCGATGTTTTAAAAATTAACTTTTTGAATTACAATTTTTTTATACATGTTTGGATATTTTTTGACATTTTGACTTTTAAAAGTTTTGATTTTCATTTTTTTTAATTAGCGCTACTTTAGAATGTTCGCCTTTTTTTGAAAATTTCCATCATTTTTCAAATCTAGATATTTGTTAAAATGTTTGTTTTTTTAATTTCAGACTATTTTGCAAAATTTCAACTTTTTAAAATTTCGCAATCTCAAAATTTTTGAAAATTTTACATTTCCTATGAAAATTTCGATGTTTTTCAAAAATTTGACTTTTTCAAGTTTGTTTTTTCCAAAATTTGAACCATTTTTTTTTAATTCTCATAATGTACACTTTACAGATAAATTTCATGCTTTTTTTTAATTTCAAGCTCTTTCTTAGCATTAAATGAAAATAAATAAATAAAAAAGACATAAAAAAGAACTGCGTCTGTTTTCTATTTTATTTTAAAGCAGCTTTTTACATGGTTACATTATTTCATACAATAAAATGTAACATAAAAAATGAAGGAAACAGGTTAACATTTAGAAAGATCAAAAATGCTTCAAATGTTGACACCTCATTCAGTTCATTTTGATTGTTGCTAATTTCCACAAATCCTTCTTTAATGCTTTGTTGTAATGTGGTGTTCGAAAGATTTTAACTTTTAGGTGTAGCCAGCAATTTCATTATTTTTACTCATTAGTCAGTAATACTGTACCTGGCTTTCAATGGGCCCTGTGAAGAATATTAAATTTAGACCTCGCAAAAAACAATAATTTCATACATACCACCTGAACATAATTTCGACAATTAAAAAAAAGTCATCATTGTCTTAAACACTTTTGTGTCCTATTCTTATCTTGCACCCTGTGCATTTGCACCTGCCTCTCTACAGCCCTGGTAATCAATGAACAAAATAGTTCCTTAAAAACTTCGTTGTTTCTGGTCTGTAGTGTAAAGTTGCACATTTTGTTGAAAATATCCTTCTCTAATTTCATTATTCTGAAGTTGGTAAATTACTGAAGAATTTCAGTGTGATATCTTTGCAGATTTACAATACCTAGTTTAAAAATATATTAAAAATTGTTTTGATTTTATGATTTATGTGTTACCTTGAAAAATGATTGGTCCTATCAGATTTCGATGTACATCTGTCCTATTTTTTCTGGATATAATGCTTTTTACTCTCACATTTTGTGAATCATGTATCCCATTGATTCAAACCAGTGTTCAACTGAGATGACTTTAATTGTGTTCAAGGATGTACAAGTAGATGCAACTAAAATACTAAGTTGCTGCTGAACTTATCACATGAATGTTCTTGGTGAACTTTCCATTATTGCTTCAGCCCCTGCATCAGCATTGTTTGCGCATTTTCCTTGTGCTCCAGCAGACTCAGTTTTCTTAAAGTGCGGGAAATCTCCAACAAAATTAAGAAAATCACTCTGCAAATATCTCATGCTCAAGCGAGCTTGTGCAGTAGTTTCCTCTGTGCCCCACTCTACCAACTTTTTGCGGCACGATCTGCTTCACTAAACAAATTTGTAACTATCCATAGTTTTCAAATAGTGCACAAAATCCACAAAGAAGTTATGGCATTTAGTCCCCAAGTCCTCGATGCAATTTCACACGAAATAAACCCACTTTCGATCACCATTCACCTTTTGATCAGTTCGAGATCGTTCCATAAGAACCACGGCTACAAACATTTTTTGTTTCAAATGAAAACCATCGTAAAGAAAGAACAAACAACGGCAGAACTATTTCACCACGGTATTCGTTTAAAAAGCAGGTAGGAAACCTCCGTAATGAAAAGCAGAGCATGATAAACAAAACTACAAAAATTGACACTATTGACAGTTGACAATGGCAGGTGACCATTGAACTACTTTTAGTTCATAGATAACAATATGTAATAAGAAATCGCCTGCCTTTTCGTTTTTCGTTACTTGCTCTTGCTTTCGTTCGCTATAACCTCTTCTAACAAGTCATTAGACAATCAAAGCACACTGGATGACTTTTTTACTTAAACACTGAATAGTTCATTCTGCAGCCGCCACCCGGATTTTGATCGTATTACATCAAACATTAAATTCTTTTATCTATTATAATTATTATGCATTCCTGCAATTCGCATTAGATATGTTAAATGATTTTAAATCTATTTATCATGTCTAACAGCGTTGATTCAATCAACACTAACAGTATAACGACAATACTTTAAAATTTTGGCAACGTCGCATCCAAGCTGACAGAGGTCAAATTGGATATGTCATACCATATACTTAATAAGTATATGTATCATACGAAGCTACATGACCGCCAGTGGCAGCCTGAAAAGGGGTTTTAATTATGATTTGAAATGATTTTTTTTTCGGCGAAAATGTATTATAAACATATATTTTTAATAGCGGATTCGTATCATACTCATTTTTCTCTACCTTCTGTTAAAATTAATGACATTATGACTGAATCACCCTGTATATTTTTTTAGTTGGGGGGTTACCTTTATATGGAGCATCACTTTTTATAAAGGCAAACTGATTTTGTCGATATGGCTAATCGGAGCTAAACTACCTTTCAAAAATATTTTTAACTTCCTTTCACTTCCGGTTATACCGGAAGTAGACATCAACTTTCTTATTTTAAATAGCAACCCCCAAATTTTATATTTTATTTGGATTCTACGTAGAAAAATAAGGTGAGTTTATGTTTACACGTTTATTGCTATCTTTGGTAGTTTTTAAGATATTCCAATTTTTTGGAAAAAACTGACAGAAAAGAGGGTTATTTTGACTCTTTGTATCTTTTTTATTATTTGCAATAAAAACATAAAATTTGGGTTAAAGTCATGGAATATTATGGAGACTATAATAACGAAATTAACTTTTACATTTATTACAAAGGGTGATGGAAATTTTATGATCCTTATTGTTTTTGTTTTATTGAAAAAACTCTGTTTTTTTAAATGGGAACTATGTGTTTTTTAAACATTTTTAAATTCCTCACGTAAAAGGAAGAAAAAAGTTATATGACTATTTTTTTTTAAATTTTGCACCGTTACAGAGATATAATGCTAAATAAAGAAGAAAAATATATCTTTTTTTTTCTAGTAGCAACTTGGTAGTAGACAACAAAATTTTCAAAAAAAAACATAACCACAAGGCCTAAAAATTTTAGGCTAAATAACATTTAAAAGATAACCGCAAAAGACGAATAAGTTTTTGGCTAATTGTTAGAATACTTATTGAAAAATGTTTAGGGAGCCACGAATGTAAGTGTAGTAAAAATGGTTAGTTAAACAGACTTCTCATTTTTGGAGTAATGAAAATCAACAACAAATGTTCAAGAAAATTCGTCCTTTAACTGTTATGTTGTTAGATTAAAACTCAGGGTTTTTAAGTGTTAAATTTTACAATGAAAATCAAAATGGAAATTTTTTAGTGATTTTTTTTACGAATACTGCATGACAAGCATATTGTTAGGAACAATCGGATGTGCTTCAAAACTTTGACTCATTTCGAAATCTTAAATTATGCCTTTAAATGTATTGAAACAGAAGATCTCCCTTGTTGTTCTTGATGTAAATTTTTTGTCAATTATTTTTGTTTCCTATTACATATTATGATTAATTCTTTAAGCTTTTATTGCCTACAGTTAATTTCCTACTTGAACAAAAAAGAGATGTTTGATTTTTCTTATTTTGAGATTTATGTAAAATACCTCTGTAACGGCACAAAATTTTAAAATATAAGTAAAATAACTTTTTTCTTCTTTTTATGTGAAGAATTCAAAAATGATTAAAAAACATATAGTTCCCATTTAAAAAAACAGAGTTTTTTTAAATAAAACAAAAACAGCAAAGATTATAAAATTTCCATCACCCTGTATAATAAATGTAAAATCTGTTTACGTTATTATAGTCTTTATAATATTTCGTGACTTCAACCCAAATTTCATGTTTTTACTGCAAATAATAAAAAAGATACAAAGAGTCAAAATAACCCTCTTTTCTGTCATTTTTTTTCGAAAAATTAAAATATCTTTAAAACTATCAAAGGTAACGATAAACATGTACATAAACTCACCTTATTTTTTTACGTAAAATACAAATAAAATATAAAATTTGTGGGTAGCCATTTAAAATAAGAAAGTTGATGTCTACTCCCGATATAATGGGTAGTGGGGGGAAGTTGAAAATATTTTTAGAAGATAGCTTAACCCCGATTAGCCTCATCGACAAAATCAGTTTGCCCTTACAATAAGTAGTACTCCATATAAAGGTAACCTCCCAACTAAAAAAAACACCCGGTATATATAATATTTAAATGTATGGTAATATTATTAAAGTATAATAAAGCATACAAAGTGGAACTGCATTTATAAGTATCATTATTTGCTGGATCTTAATATATGTTTTCAATTTTTTTTTTAAAGATTGTAGAAAGCTGACATTATACACGGTTTTCCATTTTAAAAAAAAATAACTTTTATCTGTTACTAATTTCTGTAATATCCTGTGTAAACATAAATATATTCTACAAATAGTTTATATTATTTTATTAACGTTTGTATTCAACATTTGTTCCTAATGCTAAAAACAAAGAAGGTAATATAGGGGGATATTATGAAAGATCACTCTGTACATTTTTTTAAGAGCGTATTGTTGGGAACAAACTATGATTTTTTTTTGTAAACTTGTTTTCCCAATCTACGGCTATCGAATATTGCCCAAGAAACATTGATTGTCACTACAATTATTGATCAAATTTTCTGAAAACTGCAAGTGTATTTTTAAGCACTAAATTAATGTTTTGCTTCAAATATAATGCAGTTCTAATTCTAGAGGTGACAAGGAGAAATTAATACTTTTCTTAGCCAAAATTTTACGTTTCCAGTGGAAAACTTTAAATTTAAATAATATCGTCTAGTTAACCGGGAACAATATCTAACATTCTTAATTTCTTGAATTTTTTGATACAACTAACCGTTTGTAAAAGCATGGGCAACAAAAAAATAGTATTATAAAAAAATCTTCATCATCAATCTAACTTGGCTTAGTAGATATTTTTTTTAGTAAACTACATTCGTTACTTTATATGAATGTTGAAAATGCCCTCCCCCTGCCGTGATACAACCCAACAATCTTCTCCCCATAGGATATGGGGCACAATAATTGTAATCGAAGGGGGTATATTTTATGGCACGTGTTTATGAGAAAAAAGTTTTATTTTGCCCTAAAAAATATGCTAATAAAATATGTACAGGGTTAGTTTTATTAAATGGACCCACCTTTTTTTGAAGTAAAAACTTTTTTAGGCGCCTTAAGTTGGGAAAATAAACTCCTGGATTTCTCATATACGTAATAAACATTTTGCGTTTGGTTTTGCGCTACCAAAAAAGCCGATTTGCATTACCATACTAGTCGATTGCTGCGCCACTCTGGACATTTAATGATATTTCTTAAAACCTTTCAAACACTCAGACAATCCGACATCTGGCTAATCCGGCATTGGCTAATCCGGAACATGCTAATACGACACCCGCTAATCCGGATAATCCAACAGCCGAATAATCCGACACCGGATAATCCGACAACAGGGTAATCAAACACCTGGTTAATCTGACATCAGCATAATCCGAAAAATTAATACCTACATTGAGATAGTATATTATATACCGAGTTGGAAAGTGTTTCATTCTCCTGGAGAGAACAAGAATGAAACTTTTCACCGAGGTTTGTGGACTATTTTATTTACAACAATACCAACAACAAAATAAAGGTCTGCATAGCAAATATAATTACGTGAAAAGTTATCAAAATCGGATATATCTATAATCACACTACAGATTAAAAACTGTCCAGTTGACATTTTGACAAATAGTTAAATAGTTAAATATGCCAACTTAAATTAGTGGCGTTATTCATATATGACATATTCAACAAAAAAGTATTTTCGAAGACAATGACCGATTAAGAATAAATTATGTATACTTCTCCTCAAATAAAAGAAACCGGTGAAAGTTTGGACAATATTTTTTTTCAAACGAACATTTTAGTTATTCAATGAATGTTGAATGTTAACATTTACCGGGGTAGAAAATAAGTACTGCATATCACTTTTCGCCTGGCAGTATAAAATATGTTTCTTTCAAAGTTTATATGGGTTTGAAATGTCAACATTACATCTATGGATGAATAAAAACATATTTTTTTGAAATATATTGAAATTTGTTATATCATAGTTTTAGATCTTCACTTCTGTCGGCCCATTTTTTTAAATATTATTACTGACTATTTTGAAGTTTTGAAAATGCAATCGCACATACCTTTTCTAAATTTTTTTTTATAAAAAATGTATTTTGGTTTATGTATAGGGGGTGAATCAATATTAAGAGGACGATAAAAGCCATGGATCAATAGTCAATCGTTTAGTTAAATGTTTTTTTTTACTCAGATGTCTTGTCGTAATCAAAGTCAGTGGTCTCAGCGAAACTTCTTTAAACAGTTGCAAAGGAAATTATGACAAACAAAGAATGTATTAGAAATCATATTAATCGAACATGGATGCCTCAAAAAAACCAAAATAAAAAAGATTCATTTGCCTATATTAATCGACTGCCAATCAGAAAGATATTTGCTTGCACACTAAAAATCTGACTGTAATTTTTAAAAAAGTTTTAAAAATAAAAGTTTACATTTTTCAAAGTTAATTATATTGTAACAAAAAGTAATTATAAGGTTTAGTTGAAAATTATTCAGAAAATTTGATAAGGGAAAGCGGCCGCGGTAATAAATTAAATGGCAGATAAGCGCTTCCAAAATTTGGCCAAACGAAAAGCCTTATCTCCTGGATTCTTCTAGAATCCGAGGCGGGACTTATATAAGGCGGTCGACTTTCCTTAGGGACAGTTAGTTAATTGATTGTTAGAAGTCAATGAATTGATAAGTTAAACAGTATTAGTTATTAGATTACGCGCAACAATGTGTAACTGTAGAACATTCATAGTTTCATCTAAATTCATATTCATCCCATTATATTAGGGGCAGTTGGTTAGTTGGTTGTTGAAAGTCAATGAATAAGTTAGTTAAAGAGTATTAGTGAATTGCAATTGTTTTGTTCCGGAATCAGTTGGAAATAAAGTGGGTACAATTTACGGCGTATTAATCATTCGATAAAACGCAACAACTAGTGTCAGAAGCGTGATTAGTTGTGGATTGTGCTTGGTTTGTCGAAGGGAGAAGAATTTATTACGGACGCTATAAAGAAATGTTCAAGAAAAATCTTGAACATTCTAAAACGCTTTATGGAAACAAGAATAAAATCGGCCAAAATGGAACAACAATTGCAAGCACTAATAGCAATGATGAAAGACAAAGAAGAAAAAGAACAGGAGAAAGAACAGAAGGAGGAAGAGCGAAGACGATAAGAAAAAAACAGGAGAAAGAACGAAGACTACAAGAAAAAGAACAGGAGGAAGAACGAAGACGCAAAAAAAAAGAAAAAGAAGAAAAGAAAAAGAATGCAGACAAACAAGAATTGCATAGTCTGTTAGCAAATATAACTTAAAAAATGGGCGTATACGTTGCAAAAATGAAAGGGGAAGTGAAAGAATAAATTACAGGAATGAGAGAAAAAATGAAAGAAGAAGTAAAAAAACAAATAACAGGAATAAGAGAAAAAATGAGAGAAGAATTTAATAACAAGCTTCTTGATTTGGACAATGCAACTCAGAAAAAGCTCAACAGCATCATTGAAAATGAGATGAAGAAGTTGCTAAGTGTACAAGTTACACAACATGAATCCATATCTGCTATTTCGTCCCAAAGAGTGAAACCTTTGATTTAGAATGGGCAAACATCTTTCCAGGCACACAGAATACAGTTCAAAGCTGCTAATAGAGTGAATAGGTGGACAGAAGACGAAAAAGCGATTTTATTGGTGGTATACCTGCGCAAAAAAGCTCTGAAACTACTCCGAGCTCTATCTGACCATAAACTAGCTAACTATGAAGATTTGGTTAGAGCTTTAGGGCTGAGATTTGGAGACTATTATTTGCCGCAAGTCGCCCAGTCGCAGCTACTAGTAAGGAAGCAGAAAAGTGATGAAACGCTGCAAGAATTTGAAGCTGAGGTTAAAAGGCTGGCGTATGTCACCTATTCAACTGCACCAGCCGACTTTCTGAAATTTTACAAATCTAGAATTTTTATAGAAGGAATAAGAGACCCAGAAGTCCAGAGAGTGATACGTTTGTCGAACTTCCGAACATCTAGAAAGGCACTGATTAGAGCTTTGGAAGTTGAAGCAGCTTTCAGCAAGTTTCAGAGCCAGAGGCGTCACGGAGAATAAGGAAGTCCGACATCGAAGAAGCCGCAAATAACCCTGATCTCGCAAACATAAACGCTAACATGAAGAAATTTGACGCGAGCATCCAAGAACTCTTAAAGGCAGATCCAACAGAAGCACAATATATTGCAACTGTGGCAAACCAGTGCACTTCAAGAAGAATTGCAGGTCAACTCCCAAGAAGTCGACAAGCCCCAAAGTAAGAAAACATCGCGGCAAGAAAGAAAACTCACTAGCTCATATTAAGAAACCAGACCCCAAAGTTATTTCTATCAAACAGATAAAAGAGACCGAGAGTTTCATGGTGAAAGTTTGCGTGGATGAAAGAAATGTAGAGGCAACAGTGGATACAGGAATTAAGGTTTCTGTGGCACGCGATACTTAAGCAATTTGTGACTGGCCAAGACCCAAAGATAAACAGGAGTTGAGGAAGTTCCTTGGGTTTTGCGCCGAAGATTTGTACAAGGTTACTTTATCATCACTGCGCCGTTACAACGGCTAATGGAAGGGAGAACGCCGTATGTCTGGACTTTTGATTGCGATACCGCTTTCCGAAAACTAAAGGTCGCCTTGTGCACAACCCCTATCTTGGCTTATTTCCAGCAAAATGGGTAATTTGTGCTAGACACAGATGCCAGCAATGTCGGCATTGGGGCGGTGCTGTTCCAAGTTCAAGTTGATGAAGAAAGAGTCATCGAATATTACAGCAAAATCCTGACAAAGCCGAAAAGAAATTATTGCACCATCAGGAAGAAACTTCTCGTGATAGTTAAGGCCGCGAAACACTTCCACAAGTATTTGTATGAACAAGAATTCATCATCAGGACCGATCATGCAGAGGGCAGGCGACTAGATGGTTAAAAAGGCTCCAACAGAGACGAGACGACAGCATAACAACGCTGATGCTTTGTCCAGAAGACCTTGTGTGGATTGCAAACACTGCAGACAAGTTGAGGACCATGAGGGCATAGTGGATATAAGGGTCACTTCTGTCCAGCCAGAAAATGGATGGACTGTGGAAGGTCCTCGGGAGCTACAGAAGAGTGATGCTGATATCAAACCCACAATGGAAAGAAACTGGAGACATGCTTGAATGGCAAGAAGTTTCCGACAAAAGTCCAGCTTTTAAGAATTTATGGGCTCAATGCAAATCCCTCCAGGTAGAAGACAGGGTGCTAAAGAGGGCATGGGAAAGCGCGGATGAGAAGTGTGTCAACTTGCAGTTGAGGGTATCTTAGGAAAAGATTTCACAGGTTTTGTGGGAGGTGCACAAAGGAACTTCTGGTGAACATCTAGGGATTAACAAGTTCCTGGAGAAGATTCGAAAACGGTTCCATTGGGTTAACTGCAGGGAGAACGTCGAGCGGTGGTGTTGAAAATGTGTCATCTGCGCTGCATCCAAGGGTCCTCGTACAAAATTCAAAGAGGCTTTAAAGCAGTATAATGTGGAAGCTCCATTTGAAAAAAATTGCAAGTTATGTGACGGGATCATTTCCGGCATCAGACGATGGAAAAAGTTACATCCCGGTGGCCATGGACTATTTCAGTAAATGGCCTGAAGCTCACGCCTTCCCGAACCAAGAAACTACCACAGTCGCAAGGGTTCTTGTATACAACTTCAGCTGTCGATTTGGTGTTCCCTTCTCCCACCAAGAAAGGAACTTCGAATTGGAGATGTTCCAAGAGGTGTGCCGTTTTCTAGGAATAACGAAAACTCAAACGACACCTCTTCATCCACAGTCTGATGGATGAAATGGTGGAAAGATTTAAGGGGACCTTGAAGAAACATCTTTCCAAGGTCGTTTCCAAGCATCAGACAGACTGAGGCCGACATCTACCACTGTTTATAATGGCCTATCGCGCGGCATCTCATGAAACCACCGGTCAGACTCCGGCAGAAGTGATCTTCGGGAGGAAACTGCGGCTTCCATGTGACTTAATGTTTGGATTACCAAGGAAGACCCCCAAGGAGACGATGAATTTCGTAGACGGCTTGAGGGCGTGAGAACAAATTGGTATGGCTATAAAATCCTCAGCGGAGGAATGGAGTTTCGCCGAGGTTTACACCATCTTGGGAAGGGCCGTACAAAGTGCTGAAGAGGATCAATGACTTAGTATTTAGGATCGAGCGCAGCCTTAGGACCAAGATGAAAGTGGTACACCTCAACAGACTGTGCAAATATAGTGGCAAAATGGCTGATCGGGACGATCAGTCCTAGGAGGGGGGCAGTGTAACAAAAAGTAATTATAAACTTTAGTTGTGCATTTTCTAGAAAGTCGAAAACGGGAAGCGGCTGCGATAATAAATCAAACGGCAGATAAGTGCTTCAAAAATTTCGTCAAACGATAAGCCTTATCTGCTGGATTCTTCTAGAACCCGAGGGGGGACTTATATAAGGCGGTCGACTTCCCTTAGGGGCATTTAATTAGTTGATTGTTAGAAATCAATGAATTAGTTAGTTAAACAGTATTAGTTATTAGATTAGGCGCAACAATGTGTAATTGAAGAACATTCATAGTTTCATCTATTCATCCTGGAACAAATTCATATTCACCTCATTATATTTGCAAAATATATGCACTAAATATTTCACATGTTAGTCACATTTACTATCTGAATGCAAATGATTAAATAAATAAAAGACTTTTTTTACTAGCATAAACTTAATGATATTATTGAAAACTTTGGTTTAGTTGTTACTGCAATGAATAAGATTTAATGGAAAAAACTCACAGATTTCTCATTCCCTGCAACCAACGGAGACATTGGAAATGTTACATTATATATAAAATATAATTAAACGTTTATTATGGATACACATAAGATCATATAAAATTTCTACAAATTTCAATGACAACGCTTGCCATAAGGATTCTGGAAGATGAATAATTAAGGATTATGTAAAAAAGTTTCATACAAATTGTTAGCTTCCAAATTATAGGTTTTAAAGTCGTTAATAAAACTTAATTAAAATTTTTATAATCTTATGATAGAAAGAATTCAATATGTGACGCACTGCTGAGACCATTTGACTTCATACTGTAACGTCAAGTGGCAACTAGATCCACAGTTTTTTGTAATAAAGCGAAGCTTAATTGTTGCTTAAAACTAAAATAGAAAAAAATATGGACTATGCAATTTGATTTTTCAGAAAAATGATATTCCGTGTTTGCTAATCTGCGCATGTATAATGACAAAGGCTATTTATAACCAAGTTTACACTATTTTTTAAGATAACGATATACTAAAACCCTCTGCACTAAAAACTGAGAGTCATCCAGCCTTCCAGGTGAGCTTTCAAGTACATTTTCATGATTTTTTCCAGATATCTCAAAAACTATTATTTGTCCGCATCTCTTGTTTAATATCATTTCAATTAGTATTATTGAGCAGATTTAAAAAAAATCCTTGAAAAAGCAGCTTTGATACATCGCCGTGTATAATAAGTTATTCATCCATAAAAATAATTTGGAACCACAGGGCTTTACCCACTAACTAAGTCAGTATAAAGTGTGTTCAAAATGAATTCAGCAGAATTGCTAACTTTCGTATCATTAAAGATAAAACTTTAGTTAAATTATAAAAGTTTTGTATGTTTTAACGTCGATTTTCATGATGATACAACAAAGACAATTGAACATTGTATTTTTGAATTTTATTAAAAATTTATGGAGCAAAAACAGCAGTTTGAAACAAAAACTACAAAGTGTAATAATAATAATGTACAGGGAGTTTAAAATAATAGTAAAAATAATATATTTATCATATTTGTGTTTAAAATGGATCAGAGATCAGGTATTATAAATTTAATAATTTTTTCTTTGCTTATTCGCACATTTAGTAAAATTTCATTAGATAAAATATTTTCTTAATTGTGTTAAACATATATATATATATATATATATATATATATATATTTGCATCCCGCTATCTATCGGTCATCTTACATATAACCCGGAATTAACTCATCTACCAGAAGGAGTGCATATATATTAAATTTTAATGCGTATACTGGATTATTATGGTACTCTTAATACGAATCACACAAAAAATTGAGCAACAATTTTTTGAAATTTCATCGAAGCTGATATCTCTATATCCTCTGACGAAAACGGCATCTTTCGGTCATCTGGAGTATATTCATCAGTTAAAGTACCAGCTTTCGGTCATCCTGTATATTTTGGCGGGATCTATGTTGCAGTGGATCAGTCATCCGGCTTTGTTGCCAATTTTAAGTTGAAGCTATTGCCAGGTGCACGCGTGTTGAAGTGGGGGACGGGGAAGCCGTGATTCCATACAATCTCGCGGACCGCATTATTTTCGCGTTGGGGTATATTTCTTAGGTATCGGCATGTTTTGAAAACGCTAATTGTTCCGTATTTGCGTGCGTATAAACTCTACGCGCACTCGCATCGCACTATTTTTGCGTCGCGTCTATTTTTTAGGCATCGGTATGTTTTGAAATCGTTTATTGTCCGTTATTTGCATGCATGAAAACTCTCCGGGTACTCGGTTACTAACGTATTTATTTACCTTAATTTGGAGGGATGGAATGAATTATTTATTGGTTTTTCAATATTAGTTGAATACTGTACATGCAAAATTTGATCTGAATTTTGAAAACATCCAAACGTTTAATTTCTAAGGATATTGAATCTGATTAGGATGAACTTCTATTCCCGTCTTTAAGTAAAAAGATAGTTATAACGGTCAGTGATTCTGAAATTAGTAATCCTAACATAAAATAATTATAAAAATTAATGTAATGTAGAAGAAAAATTTGGATTTCTCGCAAAATGTTTTTAGAGTGGTTAATAAATTGTGTACTTTTTCCTAAATTTTTGTTTTTTATTTTAGTCCAGTACATGCAATTGATATTTCAAATGAAAATAATAAATAAACATGTTTTACAATTTGTAAAAGAAAATTATAAAAACTCCCAGCGTTGGCAGATTAATTTGTGGACAGTAGTTGATAACATTATATTTATGCTTTTTTAGGTTTTTTAGCACATTGTTATGTTCCATATACAATGTACAATACGTTAATACACTAGAATAAAGCAGGAGAAATTTGTTGTAAAAAAGTTATTTCCTTTGTTTTTCATTTTTAACAAAAAAGGGCAGTGAAAAAATTATGATCATTAGAAAATTGATAGTTTAAACCTTTATATGTAAATAACTTATTAATATTTTGCTGTTCTATAAATTTACCCTTCATGGTTTCTTTATATGAATTTTCGGTGTTACAAGGGACTTAAATGAAATTTTACCAAGTCAATATTATGAACAGCAATTTCTTCCATTCAGTTTTTAAATATAATTTACTAATAAAAAAAGTTAGATTTTTAACTTTGCAATTTGCAATTTGGAATCGATTTGGAAAAAGATTAGATAATCAAATTTCATCTTTTTTGAAAATGTAACTTTCGAAGATAAGTTTAAAATTAAATAAAAAGCAAGTTTCGAGATGATTGAAATTGCGAAAAAAAGCAAAATCAAAGCTTCTATAAATGTAAAAGTTTTATATGAAAGCAATATATATTAAAATTCAAAGATTAAAGAAAAAGGTATAAATTTGAAATCAAAATTAAGGAAACGTTTGAATTTCAAGTTCATCTTTGAAATTATATTTTAATGTGTACATGGGAAAAGGAGACACAACATTTTAAATTTAAAATCAAAGCATTATAAAAGCAGTAAAAATAATTAAAATTTCTGAATGAAATCAAAACAAAAAAAAAACAATAAATATTTCTCTCGAGTTTTTCAAGAAGTAATAATCTTTCGAGGAAAATTTTTAAGCCAATTATTTGTTATTACTTTTGGAATTATTTTACATGAATTTTGAGATTTCTAAGCGTAGAAAAAAGCGTAAAAACCTAAACCCTAAAAGTTTTTAGTGTAAATCGAATCAGAATGTCTCGAAACACATTCTGACAAAGTTTGAGCGAGAGGACCTATCCTGCGGATTTTATGTATTTTCGTATATCTTAGTTTGAGCGTCTGTCACTGCATGTTTCTGCGCTGGCGTCGCGCGGCGTATATCAGCGTATATTCTCCCGCCAAATTAAGCAGAATAGGTCATCCTGTGTATACTGCAGTTGAAGGTGCTGCGCTGGATAAATCATCCATATATCCGGCAACATTGAAGTTGTATATCGGCCATCTTTATCGAATATTTTAGGCAGGATAGGTAATCTTCGGTATAATGCAAGTTAGAAGCTACAGTAAAAAGATCATCCATGCTATTAGTAGAGGCAAGATTATTAAAAACTTCGCTGTTGCTAACCGAGAAATCCTGAGTATATTGCAAGTTACATGTTACGCTGAATAGATCATCTGTGATGTTGATTATATTACTAGGGTTAACTTACTAAAAATTTTAATTCTTTTAAATGAGCGCGGTATATTTCCGAATAATCTTTGTAGGGAGAACTTGGGCCAATGTATGATATAGAATTACTATCCGAAATTTTTCGCACTTATGGATTACCATTTCGTGTAATATAAAAAGAGACCGACCAACATTTTTGACAGAAATCAAAACCGAATATGTGTTCTGTCCTGGTTTTGAGCAATCCTACACTTACTGAGACTTGTTGAAATGAACACCATACGTTCAAATCAAATGTAAATTTCCTCTGCTAATAAGAGGCTTATTAGTATTAAATCCAATAAGAGTAATAAATTATTCCACTTTCCGTGTTATATTATTATTATTAAATTTTTCAATGAAATTTCTATAACCTTGCTTTGGTATACTTGTTGTTAAATATTTTAGTAAAGCTTTTCATCATAAGAATCTTGGTGAAACGGACTGGTCCTTGGTTATCAATTTGATTGATCAATATTATCAATATTGAACAATCACAATCAATATTAATTAACAGAAAATTGGAAATTCGGCTAATGTTGAATTAAATAAGAGACAGTAAATAATACGAAGTATTGTTCACAAATTGTTGGTAATGAATGTACAGGAAAAAATATTTAAATGAAGCGTCAAATGCCCCCACGCATTTCAAAAAGTTATTGGTCAGAATTTGTCAGGCTGTTTGCGAATTTCTATTGGTTAGACACATAAGATGACAAGCGCGCGTATTTTAAAACATGAAATTTGCGTCTTACATTAACTTTACAAAACTTTCCGCTAGTGTAATAAAGTCTAGTGATCAAATTTAGGAACATGATACTGGCAATAGCAAATAAAAATATGGGCGAGGGCCCATTTAATGCAGAATATCTTGTAGAAAAAGTTTCAAATCTGCACATGAACAACTGCAAAAGCTGAAGTTATAAATGGACTATTTTTAACAACTATTTTAGGCAGGATAGGTAATCCTCCGTATAATGCAATTTAGAAGTTACAGTAGATAGATCATCCAGAGACCAAGATCATCCACGATATTTATTCACCCAATAGAAATCCAACAGATCATGTGATGGATTGCAACCAATAATCTTTTGGAATGCGTCGCGGTATTTGGCGCTTTCCATATGCAATGACGCTGACATAACTAACAATTAATTGGAGGGAAATTTAAATAATAAATAAATTATAATTATTGATTCATTAAAATGTACCGCCCCCACAGAAACATGCAAATAAGCCGTGTAGAATACTACCGAATATTTTTATGAACTAATGAATTTATTTATAAGTAGTTGCTGTGTTTATAATTTCTATTATCAAAGGCTGCTTGGTAAATATTAATAAAAGTAAA
The DNA here is from genome assembly GCA_028583605.1 of Dastarcus helophoroides. Taxonomy (NCBI): domain Eukaryota; kingdom Metazoa; phylum Arthropoda; class Insecta; order Coleoptera; family Bothrideridae; genus Dastarcus; species Dastarcus helophoroides. Next base: position 18,847,040 of record CM053331.1, on the reverse strand, counting down.
CAAAATCGGTTTTATAGGGTTCAAGTTACACAGTTTGAAATGGGCAATTCAGTAGCTTTTTTTAAAATAAAACTCTTTTAAATCTCCTAGGTAAACAAATTTTCTAAACACTTCTAAATCTCTCTTTTAAATGTCTTCAATGTACACAGTTTTGTACTTTTATGGTATTTATATTGACTCCAATTACACCTGCGGATTGACCCTTACGAATAGCGGCAATAAGAATCATTTTCGCATTGCAACATATCGGAAAAATGGTTAATGCGCGAAGTTTGTCTCTCCTGCTAATGGCGCCAAATTTAAATTTAGTGAATACATTTGCATTTTTGACTACATTTAAAACTTGGTGGTGTCATCTTTTAGAATGTAGCCAAACATTAAAAAATAAATCTATTCAAGGCATCTTTTACTGCTTTTTCCGTTAATTCAATATTTTAGCATCTAGAGGGCGGATAAGTTTGAATTTTTGGCTGCATTTAAATGTCCAACATAAAAATGTAACTAACATTATTCTACGACTGTCATCTATTAGAATACAGTTAAATATTGAAAAAAAAAAACTACTCACTGCATCATTTACTGCTTTTTCCATTAATTTAAATATGCATGTTTCATATTTGAGCTTCTACAGGGCTTTTTGCTGTATTCTTTAGTAAGTTGACAATTTTTATTTGCAAAAAATCTCTGAAATGCGGTTTTTCAAAATATAATTTCCTCTGCATTTTGATTAGAATTGAATGTAATTTAAGAAGCTGACTTATAAAAAATTGGTAATAATAAAATGTAGAAGTAAAAGTTTTCAAGATATGCAAGTGTAGTAATTTGGTAGGTTATAATAATTTAAAATTATAATGACAAACTATAAAAAAGCGTATTTGCTACGGACTAAACTCAGTTAGAAAAATCTTCGATTCTATAATTTTACCTAATTCGATCTACATCTTAAATTAAGATATTTTCTACGCTTAGAAATCTCAAAATTCATGTAAAATAATTCCAAAAGTAATAACAAATATTTGGCTTAAAAATTTTCCTCCAAAGATTATTACTTCTTGAAAAACTCGAGAGAAATATTTGTTTTTTTTGTTTGTTTTGATTTCATTCAGAAATTTCAATTATTTTTACTGCTTTTATAATGCTTTGATTTTAAATTTAAAATGTTGTGTCTCCTTTTCCCATGTACACATTAAAACATAATCTCAAAGATGAACTTGAAATTCAAACGTTTCCTTAATTTTGATTTCAAATTTATACCTTTTTCTTTAATCTTTGAATTTTAAGATACATTGCTTTTATATAAAACTTTTACATTTATAGAAGCTTTGATTTTGCTTTTTTTCGCAATTTCAATCATCTTGAAACTTGCTTTTTATTTAATTTCAAACTTTTCCTCGAAAGTTACATTTTCAAAAAAGATCAAATTTGATTATCTAATATTTTTCCAAATCGATTCCAAATTGCAAACTGCAAAGTTAAAAATCTAACTTTTTTTATTAGTAAATGATATTTAAAAACTGAATGAAAAAAATTGCTGTTTATAATATTGACTTGGTAAAATTTCATTTAAGTCCCTTGTAACACCGAAAATTTATATGAAAAAACCATGAAGGGTAAATTTATAGAACAGCGAAATATTAAATAGTTATTTACATATAAAGGTTTAAACTATCAATTTTCTAATGATCATAATTTTTTCACTGCCCTTTTTTTGTTATAAATGAAAAACAAAGGAAATAACTTTTTAACAACAAATTTCTCCTGCTTTATTCTAGTGTATTAACGTATTGTACATTGTAATGTGCTAAAAAACCTAAAAAAGCATAAACATAATGTTATCAACTACTGTCCACAAATTAATCTGCCAACGCTGGGAGTTTTTATAATTTTCTTTTACAAATCGTGAAACATGTTTATTTATTATTTTCATTTGAAATATCAATTGCATGTACTGGACTTAAATAAAAAACAAAAATTTAGGAAAAGTACACAATTTATTAACCACTCTAAAAACATTTTGCGAGAAATCCAAATTTTTCTTCTACATTACATTAATTTTTATAATTATTTTATGCTAGGATTACTAATTTCAGAATCACTGGCCGTTATAACTATCGTTTTACCTAAAGACGGGAATAGAAGTTCATCCTAATCAGATTCAATATCCTTAGAAATTAAACGTTTGGATGTTTTCAAAATTCAGATCAAATTTTGCCTGCACAGTATTCAACTAATATTGAAAAACCAATAAATAATTCATTCCATCCCTCCAAATTAAGGTAAATAAATACGTTAGTAACCGAGTACCCGGAGAGTTTTCATGCATGCACATAACGGACGATAAACGATTTCAAAACGTACCGATACCTAAAAAATAGACGCGACGTAAAAATAGTGCGATGCGAGTGCGCGGAGAGTTTATACGCACGCAAATACGGAACAATTAGCTTTCAAAACATGCCGATACCTAAGAAATAGACCGCAACGCGAAAGTAATGCGGTCCGCGAGATTGTATGGGATAAATGAATCACGGCTTCCCCGTCCCCCACTTCAACACGCGTGCACCAGGCAATAGCTTCAACTTAAAATTGGCAACAAAGCCGGATGACTGATCCACTGCAACATAGATCCCGCAAAATATACAGGAAGACCGAAAGCTGCTACTTTAACTGAAGAATATACTCCAGATGATCGAAAGATGCCGTTTTCGTCGGAGGATATAGAGATATCAGCTTCGATGAAATTTCAAAAAATTTTTGCTCAATTTTTTGTGTGATTCGTATTAAGAGTACCATAATAATCCAGTATACGCATTAAAATTTAATATATATGCACTCGTTCTGGTAGATGAGTTAATTCCGGGTTATATGTATGATGACCGATAGATAGCGAGATGCATATATATATATATATATATATATATATATATATATATATATATATCACATATTTTTTAATCGGGAAGGAAACGTTCTTTCAAAATATTAAGAAATATGCATAGTTTTCGATTAAAAAGAAAATCTGTTAATATATATTTAGTCTAAATCCCATTTATGAACCTTTTTTTATTTTGGATGATGTTTCTTTTAGTGATCAAGATATAAAGAGTTAAAATCGGATAATCCATAGTCAATCACTCTGTATGAAACAAGGGTTTGAATTGTTGTAAAAAAAAAACTAGGAAATTTTTAATTTACTCCTAATATCATTGAACTTGTTTTAAGAAATTTGTTAAATAAAACAAAGGCCTAAAAATTAAAATAATATAATTCATAATTATTTTTAATATGAAACACGTTCTTAATCTCAACCAGTAGCGACCGTACGTTTATTATGAATCCCTACTTTCTTTACAATAAAAAATATTTCTTGCATTTTTTTGATACGAGCTAGTACTTAAGCCTAGATCATTATCTTCTTTAGCTGTATATCTACACAGACATATGCAGAAATAAATTTTAAATTGATGAAATATTCAAACATTTATTATAGTAACACTTGATTCAACTAAACTTCAAAACGGTTGAATTTTTAAAATTGGTTTTCTTGGGTACTTTATTCTATTCAGCATATTTCATAACACAAACTGATATTTCAAAGTTATCTTAAAGCTTTATCATTATTTTTTTTGAAAAAACACATTACTTTATATCTTCCCAAGCAAAGCATCAAACACCATTGCTTATAGGAACTTTTTGTCTTAAAATAATGTCGACAAACACCCCTTGAAGCCTGTCAAACTACTTTTAAGTTATTCTGCTTTTTGCAGAGAGGTGTGAGGTTTTTGCATTTAATATCTATTATGACAGTAAACATTATAAAAAAGCTTATGGTGAGTTCTTTACACAGGGTGGTCCACTATCTATGGCGGAAACTTTAAAAAACAATAGATTATTAAAAAATAATGCGACTTTGTTATATTAACAACGCCTCTTAAACCTACCGTTTTCTGTAGGTCTGGAAGGATGTTTTCCCATCATAGGTCGGAGGTTTCACCTTTTGGGAAGAAATGACAGAAACACTTTCGGATTCATTTTGTGTGACTTGTCCACTTAGCAACTTCTTCACGTCATTTTCAATGTTGGTGATCTTCTTCTGTGTTGCATTTTCCAAATCAAGAAGCTTGCTCTTGAAATCTTCTTTGACTTCATCGACCTCTTCTTGCATTTCTTCTCTCATTTCTGTAAATTGTTCTTTCATTTCTCCTTTCATTCCTGTAATTTGTTCTTTCATTTCTTCTTCATTTTTGCAGCGTCTACTCCCATTTTTTCTGTTATATTTGCTAAAAGACTATGCAATTCTTGTTTTTCTGCATTTCTTTTCTTCTTGTTTTTCTTGTCGTCTTCGTTCTTCCTCCTGTTCTTTTTCTTGCCATCGCCGTTCTTCATCTTGTCGTCTTCGTTCTTCCTCCTGTTTTTTTTTTCTTGTCGTCTTCGTTCTTCCTCCTGTTTTTTTTCTTGTCGTCTTCGTTCCTTCTCCTGTTCTTTTTCTTGTTGTCTTCGTTCTTTCTCCTGTTCTTTTTCTTGTCGTCTTCGTTCTTCCTCGTGTTCTTTTTCTTGTCGCCTTCGTTCTTTCTCTGTTCTTTTTCTTGTCGTCTTCGTTCTTGCTTCTGCTCTTTTTCCTGTCTTTTTTGTTCTTTCTTTTCTTTTTCTTTTTCCTCTTTGCCTTTAAACATTGCAAATAACGCTTGCAGTTGTCGTTCCATTTTGGCCGATTTTAATCTTGTATCCATAAAGCGCAGTAGAATGTTCAAGATTTTGCTTGACGCGCCTCGTATAAACTATTTAAAGTATAAAACGTTTGAGATGAAGGCAAATGTGGGAACACTTGGTGAATTTCTCCGTAATAAAGCGCAATAATAATTCCACTTCTGACACCAGATGTTACGAGTTTTATCGGTTCGAATTGATTCACACGTGAATTGAAAATAATACCCACTTTATTACTAAACTAAACTTGGATCACCACAATTGAATAATTAACTCACTTATTATAGACTTCTACTAACTTACTAACTACACTGATTCTAATTGACTGACTCGAGAGAAAGCTGGCCGCCTTATATAGTTTTGGCATTCACGTTCTAGAACAATCCGGCAGATAAGGCTTATCGTTTGCCGAAATTTCGGGATCGCTTATCAGCCGTTTGCTTCGTTATCGCGGTCGCTTTCCCCTTATCAGATTATTTTAGAAACTTTCCTTATGTTCTAAATTCTGCAATTTTATTCTAAATTCTATTCCATCTATTTACATTGCGTTACAATATTTTCTATAACATCGTATTTTTCTAGACAGAATATTTTTCTTTACCACTTCCACTTAATAATCGAAATATCAAGAAAATTATTAAATAAATTCCAATTTTTTTATAAAATTGACTTTTTTAAAAATATTTCTAGATTTGTTTTCTTTAAAATATTTTGAATTTAACCTCAAAATTTCAACTGATTCTCACTATTTTAAGGATTTAGTTCAAAATATTTTGTATTCGATTTTTTAATTTTAATTTTTTTACAGCTTCAACTTTTACTTTTGCTTATTTTTTACTTTAAAGTAAAAATAACGTCTTTGCTTTTTTATTTTTCAAAATTTTGATTGTATGATTTTCAAATTTGTTAAGTACAGCGAACGTACGTTTAAACTAGCAATTTAAGTTTACAGATCGTCTTCAATCACCTTGAATTATTAAAAAAAAATTAAACGATCTTTTGCCCTATTTAACATAGATGTTACAAGTTGCGTAGCTAACACTATGTATATTCATACGCGTATCTAGAATGGAACAGGGTGGAGCACTTACCCCCTGGCTTCTAAAGCCGCCGAAAATTTATATTCAATTGAAATTTCCATTTTTTCTTCAGAATTCGTACATGAAATTTCGACATTTGCCATAATTTCAGTTTTTTTTTTAAATTTTGTGATTAAAAAAAATGTCTTTAATTTATGGCACATGTTGGCTTTCTCTGCAAAATTTTGAATTTTTATAAAATTTCAATTTTTTTTTAGAAATATTGATTTTTTTGTAAATTTCAATCTTTTTCTCGAAATTTAAAATTTTTTTTAAAATCTATTTTTGCTCTTGTGATTTTTTTCGAAATGTCCATAGTTTTCTGAAAATTGGTTTTTCTGAGACATTTTGATTCTTTTTCAAATCCAATCCTTTATGTTCCTGAAAATCTCAATATTTTCGTCCAAGTTTTTTTGATTTTTTTTTTCACAATTTGTCTCTTTATAAACAAAATGTTTAAAATTTAACTTTCATCAAAACAACTTTCTGTAAAAAAGATTACAATTTTTTTGGCGTTCTCTGAAAAATTTCGAATGTCCTCTCAATTTTAATGTTCCACTTAAATATTTTAAACCCATTTTTCAAAATTTCGCCTATTTCTACCAATTTCTTTATTTTTCTTAACATGGTGATTTTTATAAAAATTTCAACCTAATAGAATCTAATTTTCTAAAAATTTTGATTAGTTTATTTATTCTCAAAATTCTTTTTTTTTGGAATGTTCTTTCAAAAATCTTTTTTTTCGAGATTTCGCCTTTTTTCTCAATACGTATTCATGTTGTTTCGAAATTCTGCTATTTTTCTTAATATTCTTTTTTTCTTCTATACATTTCGACTTTTTCAAATTACACTCTCCGGAAATTTCAAATTGCAACTATCTCAAAATTTGCCTTATTTTCGACATTTCAACTTTTATATCGAAATATTTTATGTTTCTAGAATTGTAGACTTTTTTCCCGAAATTGGCTCTTTTTAAAATTTTTACTTTCTCCAAACTCATTTATGTTTTTTAAATTCAATCCGAATGTTAATAAGAAAGCAAACATGTTGAGAAAATATTTAGAGAAAAAGATTAAATTTCTTTACCGAAATTTAGATATCATGTTAACATTTAAATATAAAAGTATATATTTAATAAAAATATTCTTGCCAAATTGCGTATTTTTTTGAAATTCACCTTTTTTTAAAAAATTCGACCTTTACGAATATTTTGTCTTTCTTTGATTTTTCGACAGTTTTGAAATTTTTCCAGAAAAAAAGTTGATTTCTAAAAATTTTGACCTTTTCTCGAAACTACAACTTTTTCTGAATTTCTATATTTTCCAGAAATGTCGATCATTTTATCGAGATTTCGACAGTATTTTTCGAAATTCGTTTTTATTAGTGTTCAATTTTTCCTGATTTTTCTTAATCTGACTTTGTGGATTTCCACTTGTTATACAAATCTTGTCCTTTGAAACCAAAAAAGATGAAAAGCACAACATAAGTTGCATTTCTCCAAAGATGATAGCTTTATCTTCGGAGAGATACAGTATCTCATATCAGTAACTTTCTGAAAATGGTAGCTTGACTATCGAAACGCGTTAGAGAAATTTTTGTTGTATTTTTAAACATTTCTTGGTCTCAGGGACAAGATTTGTAGATTAATTTTGGAAGAAAACCCAGGGCAATATTATTATTATTCTAAAAATCTGGACTAAATGGGTAAGGCAACTTAAATATTTTAAATATATTTCGGAATGGAGCTTTTAACTGGGTGGTTAGACCGCCGAGACATGTTATCAAAAAAACAACTTTAACGGATTTAACGATAGAAAACTGAGAGGCCGAGGGTGGTGTGCACCACAGTTCTTCCTAGACTACCCTCTCATCCTCCAACCGCGTTCCCTCCGTGACGACCACCACCACGTATTTTCCTCCTTCCCTTTATTCCCATCTTAAAGCTACAATCTTACAATTGGTACTATTCTAGGCAAAAACATAACTTAAAATTCTCTACTAGTAACTTTTATGCAAAAATAAACTAGTGACCAACCATAGGCGTAGGTGGCGCCGACATATATTAAATATTTATGGCTGTTATAATACTCGGAATATTTCCAAAATCTTAGAATAAGGGCAAGATGACCGATGGTTTATTGAATCACATGGGATAGGAATATCAGCTTTAGATTCCGAGAGTACTTGTGACCGTACCATAAAACTAATGTCGGAAAAGCAAACTTACATCTTATAATGTTAAAACAAAATTTGCTCTTTTTTGATGTTTTAAGTTTACCCTAGAAATTTTTATCAACACATTTTTTTGTATAAATTGTAAACAACCGTTTATTACAAAAATATCAAACTGTAACATTTGAAAAGACAAAGTAAAATCTATACATTTAACCATCAATGTTAACGTTAGCTAGCCGCACCCATACGTCTCCAATGAATCACCCCGAATGAATGCCTCATCCCAGCAGCCGCATTTCGGTTCATCGCAAGAATTTTTCCCGTCAGCATTCCTGTCGCACTCGACCCCTGAGATCGCTGACCTTGTGCGAGTACTCCGAAACCCTCGGTTCCCTTAAAATTAATGCCATTATGACTGAATCACACTGTAAACGCCAATGTGAATGTATAGGATCATAAGATAAAAACACGATTTTATTGCAGAAAAAATATTTGATTTTCTTCTATCAGTGGGGTCCATTCTAATATGTCGTTGAATGTTCTTAACGAAAAAATTGGTACGTCACTGCTTTTTTACAAATTAAGTACTAATTTTATAAACGACCTTCATTTCTTGGTAAAAATGCTCCCTTAATTTTTTTTCCATATGATGGACGGTTTTCGGTTAAAACAATTATTTATCTTTAAAAACTATGTGTACTTATTTGTATTATGGGTTTATGTATTTTAATACTTCTGATGAACGTATTATTTCACATTATAGGTACTTACAAGTTAAAAGCACATTAAATTGATTTTTCTCGTTAATAACAGGCTTCGTTCGTTCTTCCTTTGTGTACATCACATTTCCCGTATCAGTAAACCGTTCAAGCAGTCTTCTAAAAGTAACTTCTTCGGGATGCTTTCTTTCAGCATACCGACTAGCATAAAGCTTACTTGCTAATAGGCAATTCTTTTCACTTCCACCTAACACAAAAATCATATCTGCAAGCTCATCTTTACTAAAATTTATTTTGAAGATCTACGAAATTAACCAAATAAATTCTTTTTACCGAATATTAAATCTGTCATTTAATTTTATGACAAGAACTTTTTTCAACTTTTTCTAACGCACTCTACGTTTTTTTCTTTTTTTTAGAGTCTAAGGCATTTTGAACATTTATTAAGGTAGTTTTTAGTGGTTTGAATTGGTCGGATGTTTTGTTATTTCCAACTTCCTTAATATAGGATTTACAGATGCCCGCGCACTGTTGCAGGACCATTTATAAACCTTGTTGATAGGTCTGTAGAAACCACAGAGATTCAAATAAAAAGTGGTATCTTTCAAGGAGACTCTTTAAGTTCCTTGTAGTTTTTTCTGAGTTAAGAATGCTGCAAAAACCAGAGCTTGATTATGCTCTAAAAGATGATGACAGGTTATATAAAATGAGTTATTCATTCTACGTCGATTATCTAAATTTGTATCGGAAAACAAACTTAGTCGATTATCGTAAATAACATCTAAATTTTTTTAAAGAAAATTTGGTACGGATAAATGTGCTAAATTTATAGCGAAAAGAGGTAAACCCGAGAGTATGACAACCTGTTAGAAGAGAAAAATATACGCTATTTCCAAAACAGCAGCTACAAATCTCTACAATATCTACCAATATCTAGGCTATCAACGGAAACTTTATAAATCAGAGGGGTAGGAAGAGAAAGTTGGAGAAGAATATGAGAAATCGGATGAGGAAAATATTAAGGGCAGAGCTGAATGGCAGGAATATTATTAAAGCCATCAATTCATGGGTTATATATTCCCTGAGCTATTTATTCGAAGTCATTAAATGGTTGAATACTGAGCTGGAGGCGTTAAACAGAATTCTAAGGGTAGAACTAACTGAACATTGGAAACCTCATCCAAAATCGTGTTTAGAAAGACTTTATTTACCACGTAACCTGCAAGGAAGAGGTTTATTGAATATGAAACTTTTGCACAACAAACTAGTAAATGGCATCGTTATCGGTTCAAAATGATTAAATACGCCGTGAATTATATCCACTTTATTTCTAAACTGAACTTGGAACACTACAATTGCAATTCACTAATACTGTTTATTGACTTCCAACAACCAACTAACTGACTAATTAACTACACTGACTGACTGCCTGACTGATTGAGGGAAAGCCAACCGGACCCCCTTTATACAGATCTCTGGTTCGGGTTCTAGAAGTTTTCAGCAGATAAGGCTTATCTTTTGCCAAAATTTCTGGAACGTTATCTGCCGCTTGCTTCATTATCGCGGCCGCTTTCCCTTATCAGATCTTCCTAGAAAATTTTCCTATATTCTAAATTCCATAATTACATATCGTTACAATATTTTATGAGGCGGGCTGAACATTTCTTACTGCACAAAATAGTTACGTCACTAGATAAACACTCGTCACTTAAAAACTTTGGGCAAGATTTAATAAAAAAATACCAACATTGAATTAGAGTAAAGGAACCTGGACCATCAAACCGTTGCATGGTAAATATGCTCAGAAACTCTCAAATGCAAACATAGAACTTTTAACAGCATGGTTTAGAAAAGGTATTGTAACAGAAAATTTAATAAGGGGAAGCGGCCGCGATGATAAATCAAACGGCAGATAAGCGCTCCAGAAATTTTGGCACACGATAAGCATTATCTGCTAGATTCTTCTAAAACCCAAAACGGGATCTATATATAGGGGTTCCGATCAACTGTCCCTTAGAGTGTAGTTGGTGTAGTTGGTAAGTAGTCAATCAATAAGTTAGTTAATTAAGCAATGTGGGTAAATTACAATTAAAATGTTCTGAGTTCAGTATTAAAAATAAACTGGTTACAATTCACCAAGTAATTGACATTTTCAACCCTTACTTCGTTAAATTCTTTAATATTCAGAACTATCAAACTTCATTAATGATAAAAACGCAACAAAATTTAAAAATTCCACAAGGTTTTCGATAAATATTTGCTAACATCCGACCAGGTTTTGCATTACTGCATCATCGATGGTCATACCAGCGATTTGTTAAGCCGTTGATATGCTAACAAGCTCCGTGGATCACAGACTTCTACGAATATTTTGTCTAATCCAAATTCTTGTCCAAAGCTTCAATTAGAAGTGTATTCAGAAGATCAAGCTGCTCGTTCATGAGTGTAAATTGACCAGATTGTAAATATTTGTTAATTTCCATGGCTTCCAAGAAATTAGGTTTTTAAGTGTTATTACAAATATGTTATACTTATTATTGGTACATTACGTATTAGTAATCGGAGATAAATCTATGATGGCTAGATCCGCAGCGGCGTCTCAGGTCGATATCCAGCGAAACCCTCAGCCTTCTTCAACGGGAATGGTGTGCAACTCCAAAGAGGTTAGTTCTCAAGGCTACCCACCAAAATCTGAACTATCCACAAAAAAAGGTAAATAGCTGGACAAAAGAAAAACACTTCCAAATTATGTGGGTTTACAAATATGGAGTCATTAACAATCTACCGGCTGCTAAAACCAAGAGAGCATACAAAGTCTGCAAAGAACGTAATCCCTTCATATCCCCAAAAATAAACAAACAAAAACTCTTTATCCAAAGAAGAGTCATTGATATATCAAAGAAATTAGAAAAGAGTCAGGTCTACCAGTCTCAGATCTTGACTCCATACAAATAACCGAACAAGCCTGTATAAAGACAACGCGGAAAACTGAAGAGCTACTGAATGCCACAAAAAGCTATGATCAACTGGAAGCGGAGGATCCTCGGCTTCAAACATCTAACTTTGCAATATCATACGATAACATGGAACAGAATCAGGCATAAGCTCTACGAACCGGAAAATATTAAAATGACGGAAAGGAAGAAATTTAAAAATCCAGTGCCCTGTAGGACACTAGGACACTCATGGAACTCAATTAACTTATTTATGCAACAGCCGCTGTAATTACTGATGAAGTTAAAACCAAAAATTAATGTATATCCAAATTAAATAAAAAACCGCGATGAAAAATGCAATTCAAAAACAAAATCGAAAATTGCCTAAAAAATATTTCAACGTTGGTGGCGGTAACTAAAGAAGTTGCAAATAAAAACTTGCAAAAAAAGGCAGATCGAATAAAAAAAAATCTTAAGCATCAGAATATTTCAGTGCAAGAAGTTATAGTGAACCTGAAGATAAAACTGCAAGGGCTGGCGCAAAGGCTAAGAAGATATACCAAGCAATCTGTTTAATTTCAACAAAACAAATACAAAAAAAAACTTTATAGAGAAATAAACGAAAAAGATACTTCTATTACAAATTCACCACAACAGGAGAAAATGGAAAAATATTCTAGAAGATAATAAATCTCACAATACCGAAGCTTCGTGGATTTAACAAGAAAATCAAAACTATCAAGCTGTAACATCCAAAACTTGAAAAGCTTTTCCGTAGAAGAGTTCAAAAGAATTGAAAAGGACCTTTATAACTGGAAGTCGCCTGGCCCAGATTAAATAGAAAATTACTGGATAAATGCCTAAACGCATTACATCAAGAGTTGGCTAGAGTTTTAAGCGACGCTGTTACTAAATTAGACAGTTTACTAACACGGCTAACAACAGGAGTAACTTTAGTACTATCAAGAACAAGGACGCTGGAAAACTCAAGAAATATCGCCCTGTCTTTCCACTATTTTCAAATTATTGTTATCTTTAATCTTTAATAGAATGTACGAGCAGTTATTAACAAACAATATACTTTTACCAGAACAAGAAGGATGCAGAAGATTAACCCAAGACGTTTGATAGCGTTCCGTACAGTTGGATTATTACATAACTAAAAACATATGGGGTGGACCCTGTCAATGACCAACCAAATAAATAGTATCAAATTGGGTTATGAAGTCAAAAAAAGTCGATTCATAAATCATTTGTGGTACATGGACAACGGGATTGAGAGCTCCGCATAGTCAAAATGTTTAGCGATGATATTAAAATGGAGTTTGAACTGAAAAAATGTTCTAAAGTTACTATGAAAAAAAGTAAATTGATAGCCGGAGAAGACTCTATTTTATATGACGACACAATCATCAAAATCCTTGACCAACATGATGTATTCAAGTATCTAGGAGTAAACGAAAATGATGGCATTCAGCATCAGAAAATGAAAGATAATAATACTTTTGCCATCTAAGACTTATCCTACCTAGTGAACTAAACGCAACAAATAAAGTTTAAACCTTAAATAGCTTGGCTACACCGGTGCCACACGGTGAACATGACTGTTGATTTTTTTTCGTCTGACGAACTCTTAACTAAAAGTGCATTAGGGACAGTTTTGGTAAAATTCCTATAGTAACCCCAATGGCGTACATAGAGGGAGGCCGGGTGGGCCGTGTCCACCCCATAATTGTCTGGTGCCCACCCAGAATATTAGGTTATCAACCCAAAAATAAAACCCCGAGATTTTATGATATCATAATACAAATTATTTTAAAATTTCTTAGATCTGAAACATGAAACAATCTGTGGTACAGTTATCCTTCGCACTACGGGATTCCATGGATAAAAACGTGACAAAATGACTCGACGCAATATCAAAAAATAATATCATACAGTACCTCTCTGGCCATAAATACTGCCAGATTGGACCCACTAACTCTAACTTCGATAATTTTAGTTTCAATTTAACATTTTTGGAAACAGAAAATTTTTACAAAAGTTTAACATTACAGAAAGAGAGAAAAAAAATGAATTTTAATTAAGTCGACATTTTGGGGGAAAGATGAAATCTTTGTGTTACACCAAAAATTTGAGAGAAGAGTTAAATTTTCAAGAATATATAAATTGGCAAAGAAATATACTAGTAAAAATGTCGAATATCAAATTTCAAAATTTTAAAAATTTCCTGAATAAATTAAATTTGGAAAAAAAACTGAAATAACCAACAATATTTTTCTCAGAATTTTACTTTATTTAAATTTTTATATAATCGAAAAGGTTTTTTTCTGAAATATTTCAAACCTATTATCCTAGAAATTATGAAGTTTTATTAATATTTTGTTTCGATTTTGAGAAAATTATTCGAGTTTTAAAAAAAAGTCGAAATTTGAAGGAGCTAGAAATTTCCAGAAACAAAACTTCAAATTTTGGGGTATTTCCTGTTCCTAGAATAAAACGAATTTAGAGAAACAAGTGGAATTTTTTTTTATTTTTGGTGGAACAGACTTGTCCTTGGTTATGTTCCAAAACTGACATACAAATCTTGTTTTGATAGCTTGGCTATCGAAACGCCTTACAGCAACTTTTGTTGAATTTTTTATCTTTCTTGGTTTCAGAGGACAAAATTTGTATAACAAGTGGAAGTCCACAAAGTCAAATTAAAAAAATCAGAAAAAACTGAACATTAATAAAAACGAATTTGGAAAAATACTGTCAAAACCTCGAGAAAATGATCGAAAGTTTTGGAAAATATTCAAATTTTCAAGAAAAGGAAAGAAAGAGCTGAAAAAGTAGAATTCAGAAAAAGTTATAATTTCGAGAAAAGGTCAAAATTTTCAGAAAATCAAATTTCCTTCTGGTAAAAATTTGAAAACTGTCGAAAAATTGAAAAAAGACAAGATTTTCAAAGCTCAAATTTTGTAAGGAAGAAAGTCGAATTTAAAAAAAATCGCAATTTGACAAAAATATTGTTTTCGAAATATTTACTTTTTTATTTAAATGTTAACATAATATTTAAATTTCGGTAAAAAAATTTAATTTTTTTCACTAAATACAAAAATATTTTTTCAACATGGTTGCTTTTTTATTAATATTCCATATTCCATTCCGATCAAAGTTAGAGAATTTCGGGGAAAAAGTCTACAATTCCAGAAACATAAAATATTTCGAGGTAAAAGTCGAAATGTTAAAAAGAAAGAAAATTTTGAAAGAGGTAAAATTTAAAATTTCCGGAAAGTGTAATTTGAAAAAGTCGAACTATATAAAATAAAGAATATTAGGAAAAATAGCAGAATTTCGGAACAACATGAATACGTATTGAGAAAAATGGCGAAATTTCGAAAAAAAAAACGATTTTTAAAATTTCGAATTTTTGATGATAAGAAAACTTTTAAGAAAAAGGCAGATTTGAAGAAGAAAAGTCAAGATTTCGAAATAAAGACGAACTTGAAACAGAGAGTCGAAACTTTCAGAAATATTTAGTATCAAACTTTGAGATATAAAATCAAGATTTCGAAAAAAAACCAAACTCTAAGAAACTAGCCAAAATTTTTGGAAAATTAAATTGTATAAGGTTGAAATTTTCATAAAAATCCAAATATTAACAAAAATAAAGAAATTTGTAGAAATAGGCGAAATTTTGAGAAATCGGCTTGAAATATTTAAGTGAAACTTCAAAATTGAGAGGAAATTCGAAATTTTTCAGAGAATACCGAAAAAATAGAAAATTTTGCACGGAAAGTTAATTTGATTAAAGTTAAATTTCGATAACAAAAGTTTAATTTTGAAAATTTTTGTTTTTAAAAAGACAAATTTTGAAGAAAAAATTAAAATTTTCAGATAAAAATAAAATTGGACGAAAATATTAAGATTTTTGGGAACATAAAGGATTGGATTTGAAATAAAATCAAAATTTCTAAAAAAGAACCAATTTTGTGAAAACTATAAATATTTCGAAAAAACCCAAAAGCAAAAACAGATTTTGAAAAACATTTGAAATTTCGAGAAATAGATCGAAATTTTCAATAAAATCAAAATTTCTAAAAAAATTCCAAATTTTATAAAAATTCGAAATTTTTTGAAGAAAGCCAACGTGTGCCACATATTTTTTTTGAAAAATCACGAAATGTGAAAAAAATTAAAATTATCGAAAAATGTCGAAATTTAAAGTAAAGTAAGAACTCTGAAGAAAAAATGGAAATATCAATTAAATATAAATTTTCGGCGACTTTAAGAGCGGGGGGGGCAAGTGCCCTACCCTGCCCTATTCTAGATACGCCTATGAATATACATAGTTTTAGCTACACAACTTGTATCATCTATGTTAAATATGGCAATAGATCGTTTGAATTTTTTTTTAATAATTAATGGTGATTGAACACGATCTGTAAACTTAAATTGCAAGTTTAATCGTACGTCGTCCGTTAGGTACAATTCACGTATAACTCGTCGGCTATACTTAGAAAATTTGGATATTATAAAATCAAAATTTTAAAAAATAAAACAGCAAAGACGTAATTTTCACTTTAAAGTAAAAAATTGACAAAAGTAAAAGCTGAAACTGTAAAAAATTCAAAATTAAAAAAAATTGAACTAAAACCTTAAAATATTGAGAATCAGCTGAAATTTTGAGGTTAAATTCAAAATATTTGAAAGAAAATGGATCTATAAATATTTAGAAAAAAGCTAATTTTTTAAAAAATTGCGAATTTATTTAATAATTTTCTTGACATTTCGATTCTTAAGTGAAAGTGGTAGAGAAAAATATCCTTTCCAGAAAAATCGGATGTTATAGAAAATATTTAAATAATTAAGTTAAATATGAAGAGGAAATCTAAATTTAGCGTTTGTATTGAAAATGTAGTTTTACATGAGCGTGTAAAATAGAATACTATTTAAAAAAATAAAATTAAATTTAAAGTCATTATTTAAAAAAAAAAATGAAAATCGTTCAGAAATACCATTTTGATCATCAAGTCAAATTTTTGGGGGAAAAAGTCAAAACTGCATTTCGAATCGCAATTTAGAAAAGTATCACAGTTTTGATTAAAAAATGAGGCTTTAACAAATTTTCAGGTTAAAAATTGAAACTTCGAAAAAAAAACTAGAGGCGTCGAAAAAATTCAAAATCTCTTGAAAAAGTCGAAACTTTTACTTACGTGAAAAATGTCAGAAGAAATTGAAAGTGTAAAATTTATGAAATTTTAGATTTAATAAGGAAATCGAAATTTCTAGATTCAAATTTTGAGAAAAATGGACACAGAAAAAAATTCCTAATTTACAAATATTTTTTGACTTAAATAATTTCAATTTAGTTTTAAATAGAAAATCAAAACACGTCAAAGGAAACGTTACGCCCGAAAAAGTGTTAAACGTTGTTGTAGAGAAAAATGGAAAATTAAAGTTATTTAATAATTAGTTAATTAATGCAGCAATCAAAACGAACATTTCACGCTGAAAACCTTTTTGGGTAATTTTATTTAAAGCAACATTCCACAAATGGATTATCGAAATCATCATTTCAAGATTAAATTATCTTTATTTTGTACATTTATCCGTCATCATTTTTCAGGAGCCAGCCCCCCCCCCTAGAAAAAATTGGTAGATGCGCCAATGAGTAACCCGAAAAGGCTATGAAGAGTGGCAACTATAAAACATGTCTGTTATGACTACCTGATTTATCTCACAAAATTGGTTTGTAAAAGTTGCGATCTTCCAACTCTGTTAGAAACAATAGTAATACCGTCGTAAAACCCTCAAAAATGGGGTACACTGCATAAGGTGATTCAAAATTCGGTACACAAATTTTAAGAGCATATTTTAAGAATCAAAATAAGACTCCTTCTTTTCATAAACATGTGACCTAAAATACACCTTCTTCGAGTTACAAGCCATCGTAAATTGAGCAATAAAAATTGATTATGTCAAACTACAGTTTGTCTACAGTTACGGATCAAATATTTTAAACATATGCAAGAACGCTATGTTTATTTTTCATTTCAAAAATGATGTGCACCTTATTTTAGGTGTACATTTTTTAGCAGAGATTTTGTGTTTCCACCAAGAAATCTGGAATTTAAATAACATTATCTAGTTAGTCACAAAAATATCTAAATTTTGGTCTTTTGCGTTTTTTTGTACAACTAACCGTTTGCAAGAAAATCTTGGTAAACAAAAGTCAATATTATCAAAATAATCAATCCCACAAAACTTAGTGGGCTGTGATTATGTACCTTTATTCACTTTGTTATCTGTTTTCACGTTTTCTATTTTATTTTTTGGGTTTGTTATTGTTGTGTACCTTCAGATTAAGATGAAAGTTGTTTGGTGTTTTGTTATTAATTATTTAATTATTAGTTATTTTGACTTGGTTGGACTTGTAAGTTTTGCTACATTAATGTGATAATATACCCCGTTCGCTAACAGGGATTTTCTTACGAACGGTTAGTTGTATCAACATAATGCAAGATACCAAAATTTTAGATATTTTTATGACCAAGTAGACGATGCTATTTGCAGTTCCAATTTATCTGTGAAAACTTAAATTTTCTGCAAAAAATATGAAGACCCCTCTCTATTCCTGTGTCTTTTGTGGAAGGGGGCATTTCCAACATTTGATATAAAGTAATTGTTGTTAGTTTGATAAAAAAAATTGGACAATTATAGGGACTACCGACAGAAGTAAAAACTAAACAACGATATAACAGTACATTTTCAAATTGTAATATCAAAAATAAAGCTTTCGTATTTTGTAAATTAAAATTATTATTTCTAATTCTTATATCTTTTATATTTGTATACGATCTTGTTCTTGATCTTGCCTAAGTTACTGCAAATAAAAAAACCTGTCACTATCTAAATTTTATATTTGCATAGCAAATTTCAAGATATTTGAAAAAAATATATTTTCAATGTAACTGATTTTCCGTGACTATGTAAACACTTTAATTTGAATTATTTTAATACTGTCAAAAATAAATTTCTACAGTGTTTTTTGGATAAGTCAATATGCAAAATATGTAGAATTGCTTAACTTTAAAAATCCAAATATATTAAAACAATTTTACCTTTATGTATTTATTAACAAGTGCTTTATGGGCAGCTTTCCACGCAACTTGTTTTTGAATAAAGGAACAGTTCACTCAGCAACATGAAAAGGATACATTAAATGAAAAAATCTTAGAGCTGTTATTAGTTCTCCTTGAAAGCCCATGCTATTTTAGAATATTTTTTTCTGGCTTCAATTAAACTGAGTAAATGTTCAAAATAATTTTTGTTTATTTTTAAAAACGTTCACAACGGCCCCACAATTGCCTTCTTGCAGCTCCTAATTATTAAGATTTTAATTGCCTTCTCTATATTCTATAATCTAGATCATTTCTCTGTAATTGTTACTTGTAGGAGATTCCAATCTCAAAAATAAAGCTAATTATAACAACAAAAATAACTTCCAAAATTGACAGATCAAAAGTGTAAACAGAAACATTGATGAGTTGGTAGTAGAGTAGATAAAAAGTAATAAGTCGCTAGTAGGGAGATGAATGAGTACAGCCGTTATATTGTAGGTTTGCCATTCTTGTCTGTATTGCCGTTGGCGCATTTTGAATTGATGTCTGTCGTTCTACTAGAATTTGGCCAGCGTTTTTTCTTTTCTAATATAGGCAATTTTTGCTTACGAAGAGAATTAAAATCACAATAATCAAATTAAAACACAGTTTAAAAAATTGTAGTATACACGATTTTGCATTTTCAATTAAAATTCAGTAGCGCAGTTGTAGAGCAACTGACCAGTAGTCGTTCAAACAGCTTTTTTTGGTAACGCAATCTTTAGTCGCTTAGCACGCTTAAAGAAGTTTTCACTTTAAAAATGTAAAATATCCACGAAGCTTAGTTAAATTGATGAGGAGGACTTCTTTATACTACTCCATTTTTATTGATCACTATTTTCGTACAAACGGTTAGTTGTATAAAAAATGCAAAAGATCGATGGCTCTATCTGTAGGATAAGTGATTCAAGGTTGATAAAGTATTAAGGTGCGTATAAATTATACACTTTATTCCGTACATTTCTCTCTGATTTAATAATATAACAAGTGTAAACCCTCCTGAGAGAAGTTATCTGAGACTAATCACACAGCTGGGATAAATTACAAATTTCAGCCAGTGTTTGATATATATTTCCGAAGTTGTAGTCGTCCCCTTTCTATCGAGACATTTCATGTGATTAACTATTGTATATCAGTTATAATATTAAGATACTATTCCACATAGCTAATTTGCAAACTTAATTAGACAAAACCCATTCAATATTTGCAAATCATTGGTTACAGAATTAAATATCCAGAACTACCAATTACAACTAACCACATTATGATTATTTAAAGCAGCAAATACATTTTTAGATGACACTTTATGTCAGCTAGAAGCGTCAGCAATTTTAGTCAGCTAAATTTGTGTCATAGTGTAAGCGGGCAAGAAAATTTAGTCTCAGATACCTGAGATTTCTATCATGAAATAAGTCTCTAATCTAAACACACCCTTAGAAGTATATTGGGAACGGATTTACCATTCGTTTTAAAAATTTGGTTACTGTGCTGACGGGCTATGTTCTATCGAACCAAAATATTTTCATACGAGTGATGTGACCAGGTATAGACAATGTTGAAAACGTCCTCATTATTTTAAATGAATAATCCTATTTTTTCTGATGTTTGCATTATATTTATTATAGTTGATTCAACAAAATAAAATTTTAGTTGCATGTATTATAAAAAGTGTAAAAGACTATAAGACCATACGTTAACTAGTTAACAGCATATAGAACAATAATTATACCAACCTTATTTACTTCGACAATTGCAGGCACTTTTAAATGTATCTTGTTTTATGTAAATAGGATGTTAAAAGAACACCTAATACAATACTCTTTATATTTTCTAGGAACAAGCTTTACCTCTCGTTACTCGGACAGATGATCCTCCACAAACGCGTTCGCAAGAACCATCAAAGAGAACGAAAAATTCCAGTCTATTTACCATTGAAAATTTAATTAAAAATAAGGGCTTAGGAGATAAAATAAATTAAACAAATACAGAATATTTGCAGCTAGCTTTGATGTTAACATATTTTTACGAAATAAGTTATTTGTTTAAGTTAGAACACATGTAACCTTCCTCAAATGAATAAAATTTGTTTATGTTACTGACTTTATCAAAACTGTAGCAGAAAGCCTAATACCGCTTACATTAAATTTGCTTGAAATCATAAATAAATTTTTGTTGTATAATGGTAATTTTTTGTGAATAAATATGTAAAAACACTTGTGTTTAATTATTTGTATCCGGTAACCTATAGTTTTAAATTATATTATTAAATGCAGAGTAAACAAGCTTGCATATAAATTCATTTTGAACCTTTGGCGGAGCATTTGAAACAGGGAATTTAGAGAAATAGATGCACATTGAAATAAAAATTGAAATTAAAAGGAAAACTAAAACCCGGCCGCAAAAAAAATAAACTGAAAAATATGAAGC
This sequence comes from Dastarcus helophoroides, assembly GCA_028583605.1. Lineage (NCBI taxonomy): Eukaryota > Metazoa > Arthropoda > Insecta > Coleoptera > Bothrideridae > Dastarcus > Dastarcus helophoroides. Next base: position 18,825,849 of record CM053331.1, on the reverse strand, counting down.
ACTCTTGTCTAAAATTTTTCTCTAGATTTTAATATTTTAAAAAGCAAATTAATTATTTTCCGTCTAAATAGTCAATGAAAAAAATATGCCTTTAATCACAAAAGATAATCACATTGACATTACTCGATGACACGAAAACATTAAACAACAATTTGTTATCATCACCCATTAAATACAAAAATTTAAATCCGTGAAACTTACTTCGCCAACCCTAACAAACGGACATCAAGTAGGCTCACTTTTTTGCAATTTTTCCAAGAGAAAAGGATTATTTGGAATAAATTGGTTTTTTTGGTGCTACCTTTAACAAAAATAAGGGTATAGGAAAAGTTCTGATTGATAAAATGGGTAGGTGGTTGAGAAAAGTACCACACAGTTTATTCGGTGTAACAGGGTCATGATACACCCCCGATTCTTTCTTTATTTACAAAGATTAACTTAATGTAATTACTTAGGAAGTGTTAAAACTAACATTCCTATTACTGTTACTTTGGGTAAAACTGACACCAACTTTTGATTTTTAAATGGAACATCCTGTATATCAATATATTTATGCAATCTGCACAGTTTTCTAAATACAAAGCACCTAATAAAGTGATTTTTAAAAGATCAACAATGTTTTTAGTCCCAATTTATTTTTTAACCTAGGAGGCTCTGACTTATTCTAATTAATTGTAATGGATCATATTAACATTACTAAAATCGAATCACGTGAAAGCAGGAGTATTTCATTTTACATCAGGACACAAAAATGGGTTTTATTTCATAACTTGTATTACTTTAATGGAACCAAAATGGTACTGTGGTGCCACAAAAAAGTATAATTAATAGCGAATTTCTTTATTTTTATCTTTGCAGTGAATTCAATAGAACCAAAGTTACCGTCAAAAGAGTTGAAAATATTAGGTTTCAATTTATTTAAAGATTTATTAAATAAGATACGAACATAAGATATTTGTGGAAAACAAATTTCACTAACTGGCGTTTCCTAAGTTTTCCTAATTTGATTTTTTGCAGCGTTAGTGGTTAGAATTAATTAGGATGAGTCATGACCTCCTAGATTACAAAATGAAACGGGACCAAAAAAATTTTCCATTTCTTAAAAGTCATTTATTTTATATGTATTGTAGCCAGAAAATTGTGCGGATTCCAAAAATGTAATAATATACAGGATGCTCTATTTAAAAATCAAAAGTTGGTATCAGTTTTAGCGAAAGTAGCAGCAGTAGAAATTTCATTTTTTGTTAAAAATTGACATTTCATAAATATATTAAGTGTAGTAAGTTTAAAAACTTTATCTTCATAAATAAGGTAAAAATATGGGAAATACCATGAACCTGTTACACTCGCTATTGCTTTAACTAAGTTTAAATTAAATTTAAAATTAGGACTCTTCGCGATACTGTACCGCGTGTTCAACACAAAAAGGACGCCGGCTATATCTCAGCAACGAATCACTGCATAGCTTTGAGAAAAAAAATTCAGTAAGAAATGTGGCCCTGAAAAATTGTCGGAAAATATTTTTGAGGTTCTAAAATGACTGCTAGGCAGCGAAATACGTAGGACTACATAGAAAATTAGAACTTTCTCGGAATTTTGCTCAATTAAGGTATGTCGAAAATACATGCATTGTAATTCTAGAGTAATTTCAATTTATTTTTTTTTACACTTTTTGTTCTATTTCTAATAATAAAGTGGTTCGGAGACGTCGACATTTTTTTTTCTTAAATACCATTTACTTTAGTTAGCCTAAATAATATTTAACAAATTTTGTTTCTATAGAAAGAATGCTATTTAGTCTTTCGACGGCTCTTTTGTAGTGCAACGAAATGTAAACTGTAGAATTTAGTGCATAAGAAAAGTTTCTAGAAAGATCTGATAAGAAGAAAGCCGCCGCGATAACGAAGCAAGCGGCAGATAAGCGTTCCCGAAATTTCGGCAAACGATAAGCTTTATCTGCCGGATTGTTCTAGAACCTGGAGGCCAAAACTATATAAAGCGGCCAGCTCTCCCTCGAGTTAGTCATTTAAAAGTCAGTGTAGTTAGTGAGTTAGTAGAAGTCATTAATAAGTGAGTTATTTGTTCAGTTGTAGTGATCCGAGTTTAGTTTGGTAATAAAGTGGGTATTATTCGACAAGTGTAATCAATTTGAACCGATAAAGCCCGTAACATCTGGTGTCAGAGGCGGAATTATTATTGAGCTTTATTACGGAGAAATTCACCAAGTATTCCCACGTTTGCTTTTATCTCGGACGTTTTAAACTGTTAAATAGTTTATACGGGGCGCATCAAGAAAAATCTTAAACATTCTAAAACGCTCCATGGATACGAGATTAAAATCGGCCAAAATGGAACAACAAATGCAAGCGTTATTAGCAATGTTTAAAGAACAAGCAGAGGAAAGACGACAAGAAAAAGAGCAGGAAAAAGAACAAAGACGACAGGAAAAAGAACTGGAAGAAGAACGAAGACGACAAGAAAAAGAACAGGAGAAAGAACCAAGACGACAAGAAAAAGAACAGGAGACAGAACGAAGACGACAAAAAAACAAGAAGAAGATCAGAAAAGAAATGCAGAAAAACAAGAGTTGCATAGTCTGTTAGCAAATATAACTGAAAAAATGGGAGCCGACGTTGCAAGAATGAAAGAAGAAGTGACAGAACAAATAACAGAAATAAGAGAAGAAATGCAAGAGGAAATTCGCAAAGTCAGGGAAAAATTGGGGAAGTAAAAGAAAAATTTAACAGCAAGCTTCTTGATTTGGAAAATGCAACACAGAAGAAAATCAGCAACATCGAAAATAACATGAAGAAGTTGTTAAGAGGACAAGTCATACAACACGAATCCGAAAGTGTATCTGCTATTTCCTTTCAAAAGGTCAAAATTCCGATCTATGATGGGAAAACATCCTTCCAGACCTACAGAAAACAGTTGGAAGCTGTTGCTAAGACCAATCGGTGGACGGAGGAAGCAAAGGCAACCTCATTGGTGGTATCCCTGCGCGGGGATGCTCTGGAATTACTCCGAACTTTATCTGATCACGAACAAGCCAACTATGAAGAACTAGTTTGGGCTTTAGAGCTGAGATTTGGGAACCATTACTTGCAGCAAGTTGTCCAGTCGCAACTTCTAGTGAAAAGGCAGAAAAATGGCGAAACGCTACAAGAATTCGAGGCTGACGTGAGAAGACTGGCGTATTTTGCCTATCCAACAGCACCAACCGACTTTGTGGAACTTCACGCAGATAGAATCTTCATAGAAGGAATAAGGGACCCGGTAGTCCAGGGAGTGATTTGCTTTTCAAACGTCCGAACATCAAGGGAGGCATTGATTAGAGCTTTGAAGGTTGAAGCTGCTTACAAGATTTCAAAGCCTGGGGCGTCACGCAGGATAAGGAAGGCCGACATCGAAGAGGCTGCGAACGACCCTGATCTTGCGAACATAAGCTCTAACATAAAAGAGATAAACGCGAACATAAGCGCTAGCCTAAAGAAAATGAACAAGAGCATGAGCACTAACATGAAGGAAATGAAAGCGAGCATCCAAGAACTGGTGGGAGCTCTTAAAGGCAGATCCAACAGAAGCGCATGTTACAACTGTGGCAAACCGGGGCTCTTCAAGAAGGACTGCAGGTCTGCCCCAAGAAGTCGTCAAGCCCCACAGCAGGAAAACTAAAATCAGCCAGTGAAAAGGGGCACCCACTGGCTGGTGTCGAACAACAAGCCCCCAAAACTCTTTCCATCAAACAGACAAAAAGGACAATGGAAAGTTTGGTAGTGACAGCCAGCGTAGATGAAAGGAATGTACCGGCAACAGTGGACACAGGCGCCATGGTTACTTTAGCACGAAGGAACATTCTACCGTCACAACCGAAGGTACTAGCACAAAGAATGGTCCTCAGAACGGTTACGGGAGATACTGCGCCAATTATAGGAGAGGCAGACGTCATGATTGGTCTGGGAAAACTGCGGATTTTGCATCGAGTGTTGGTGGCAGATATCGAAGACGAGCTGATTCTGGGGATAAACGTAATCAGGCAACATGGCTTTACTTTCGACCCAGCGCAGAACATTTTAAAGATTGGAGATGAAGAGCTTGTACACCAAAGGATACCCCAAAGGAAGTAAGACTGTTTGCCTGTGATATAAGGAGATTTGGGCTGCTGCATTGGATTAGTGGAACCGACTTATGACATTTCCAATTTACTAGTGGCGAGATCCGTGGTTAGAACATCTCATAAAGTGCCTGTGAGAGTTGCACGCTAAATCAAAAAGGGTAGTACTGTGGCAGTCTGTACCCCGGTAGCCTCAATAAGCTCCTTGGGAAACAATTGTGCGCCAGTGCAGGAAGCGAAGATTGGGCAAGTCAAATTGGAAGTGGACTGGAAACACTTGTCCAAGAAAAAAGTAGTTATGGCTAGATCATTTCTCAAGAAAAACCACGACGTTTTTACTGATGGAGACCAAAACGTAGGAAGAACGGACATAGTTCGACACAAAATCAACCCCGGCGATGCAACACCTATTTGTCAACCCCCTAGAAGATAACCGGTGGCCAAGCAAGAGGAAGTCGCAGGACTGGTTAGGAAGATGATAAAGGATGGAGTCATTGAGGAGTCCAATAGTCCATGGTCTTCCCCTGTAGTCTTAGTTACAAAGAAGAACGAGTCAACAAGATTTTGTGTCGACTACCGAAAATTAAACGACGTTACTAAAAAGGACAGCTATCCATTGCCAAGAATTGATTACACTCTAACAACCTTGTCTGGGTTTACCTGGTTTTCAACTTTGGACTTCAAAAGTGGATATTGGCCCCGACGACAAAGAGAAGACAGCCTTTTATATAATATAATAAAAGCTAAATCCAAATAAGTGCCCTTTGTTCCAAAGGAAAGTAGAATTCTTGGGTCAAACTGTATCAGCCGCAGGAATAGAAACAAATATCAGCAAGACTTAAGCAATTCATGACTGGCCAAGACCCTAAGATAAACATAAACTGAGGAGTTTCCTGGGGTTATGCACCTATTACAGAAGATTTGTGAAAGGTTTTGCCAACATTGCTGTGCCGTTACACCTACTAACTGAAGAAAGAACGCCTTATGTCTAAGTTGCCGATTGTGATATCGCTTTCCAAAAACTGAAGTCCGCCTTATGCACAAGCCCTATTTTGACTTATCCTTAGCAGAACGGGAAGTTCGTGTTAGACACAGACGCCAGCAACGTAGGCGTTGGGGCTGTGTTGTCCCAAATTCAAGGCGATGAAGAAAAAGTAATCGAATATAACAGCAAGATCTTGACGAAGCCGGAGAGGAATCGCTGCACCACCAGGAAGGAACTTTTTGCGATAGTGAAGGCCATGGAACAGCTTCACAAGTATTTGTACGGGGAAGAATTCCTCATCAGGACAGATCATTCGGCGCTTTCCTGGTTACTCCGAATGAAGAATGCAGAGGGGCAGACGGCTAAATGGTTAGAAAGGCTTTTGCAGTATGAATTTAAGGTGCATCATTGACCGGGACGATAGCATAACATCGCTGACGCTTTGTCTAGAAGATCTTGTGGGGATTGCAAATACTGCAGATAAGTTGAGGACCACGAGAACATAATGGATATAAAGGGCACTTCTGCCCAGCCAGAAGACGAATGGACTGTTGAAGGTCTTCGGGAGCTACAGCGACGCTAATATCGGACCCATATTGGAATGAAAAGAAACTGAAGATAGACCGGGGTGGCAAGAGGTTTCCGACAGAAATCCAACTCTTAAGAATTTATGGGGGGCCCAATGGAAATCTCTCCAGGTTGAGGACGAAGTGCTGAAGAGAGCATGGGAAACCGCAGTTGGAAAGCGTGTCAACTTGCAGTTAGTGGTGCCTCTGGAGAAGATTCCACAGGTCTTGTGGGAGATGCACAATGGGACCTCTGGTGGACATCTAGGGATGAACAAGACCCTGGAGAAGGTTCGAAAACGGTTCTATTGGGTTAACTGCGGGGAGAACGTCGAGCGGTGGTGTCGGAAATGTGTCACCTGCGTTGCATCCAAGGGTCCCCGTACAAGAACCAAAGGGGCCCTAAAGCAGTATAATGTGGGAACTCCATTTAAAAGAATTGCAATCGATGTGGCAGGGCCATTCCCAACATCAGACCATGCAAATAAGTACGTCCTGGTAGCCATGGATTATTTCAGTAAATAGCCGAAAGCCTATGCCATCCCGAATCAGGAAGCTGGCACAGTCGCAAGAGTTCTTGTGGACAACTTCTTCATCTGTCGAATTGGTGTTCTCTTGAAACTCTACTCGAACCAAGGAAGGAACTTCAAATCGGGGGTCTTCCAAGAGGTATGCCTTCTTCTTGGAATAAAGAAAACTCGAACGACACCTTTTCGTCCACAGTCTGATGAAATGGTGAAAAGATTTAACAGGACCTTAGAGGAACATTTCTTGAAGGTCGTTTCCAAGCATCAGACAGACTGGGACCGACATCTACCATTGTTTCTAATGGCCTATCGCGCGGCAACTTATGAAGCAACGAGTCAGACCCCGGCAAAGGTACTCTTTGGGAGGGAACTACGGCTTTTGTGTCACTTGGTGTTTGGATTACCAAGGGAGACTTCCAGAAAGACGGTGGCTTTCGAGGACGACTTGGGGGAAGCGATACTGCAAACGCATGCCCTGGTGCGGACGAAGATCAACTTCGCGACGGACCGAATGAAGACCAGGTGAATGCCAACCATGGTGGTTTTAGTGGGGGCAAATTGGTATGGCTGTACAACACTCAGCAAAAGAAAGGAATTTCGCCAAAGTTTACGCCATCTTGGGAAGGGCCGTACAAAGTGCTTAAGAAGATTAACGACTTGGTATACAGGATCCAGCGTAGCCCCAGAAGTAAGATGAAAGTAGAACACCCAAACAGACTGTGCAAGTATAGTGGCGAAATGACTGATTGGAACTGATCGGGACGATTAGTCTTAAGGCGGAGGCAGTGTACCAAAATGTAAATTGTAGAATTTAGTGCATAAGAAAAGTTTCTAGAGAGATCTGATAAGGGGAAAGCGGCCGCGATAAAGATGCAAACGGCAGATAAGCGTTTCCGAAATTTCGGCAAACAATAAGCCTTATCTGCCGGCTTGTTCCAGAACCTGGAGCCCAAAACTATATAAAGCGACCATGTTTGCCTCGAGTTAGTCAGTAAAAAGTCAGTGTAGTTAGTGAGTTACTAGAAGTCAATAATAAGTGAGTTATTTGTTTAGTTGTAGAGATCCGAATTTAGTTTAATAATAAAGTGGGTATTATTCGACAAGTGTAATCAATTTGAACCGCTAAGCCCGTAACAATATGCTTTTATTTTAAAATTATTGTCGCTGCTACAGCGCGTTATGTAAAATGGTAACAAATTTTTCCTTTTCCCTGAAAAAATTAAATAAAGTAATAAATCAGTTTTAAGCTTTTAAAATAGAAAATTAAAAGTCCTAAATATCAGTGAAAATTGCAACACGATATCTTTTGTCTAGCCAAAGATATTGACAAACAAAATTTAAGTTATGAACTAACACATAATTTGCCAACAAAATTGATAAAATGGCCCTTGAAAAAAGTTAACTTTGAAAATGAAATAAAAAAATGCAAATGTGTAAAGTTGCAGATGTGTTTACTATCTGCTTCTCTAAACTAATTGGTACTTTCGCTTTTATATCCTTTCACAAAATTAAAAAGATTTATGCAAATAAAGGAGCATTTGGGATGTTAACCATTAATTTTAAATGCATGAAAATGCAACTGATGCTGCTAAATCTACGCGTGCAGTATGCGAAAAACAATGAAAGTGAAAGATTTTTTCTGCGACTAATACATTGCATACATCGCACCACGGAAAATGCGCATGTTCCTGTGTTTAGAAGGCAACGTAGAGGTCGCGTCGAGCAAAATATTATAAATGTTTTAGAGTATGTGAAATTGAATCCTCATTTAAGTACTAGAACAATCGTTAATGACTTGAGGATATGCTGAACCACCGTTCAAAACCAGGCATACGTGGCAGGTGAATAGGACTCGGAAGTCAGCTTTCTTGGCAATCCAGGTCCCCAGAATCTGACTTGTCTTGATTTTTATTTGTCAGGTAAATATAGACCTTGATTTTGCCAACAAGTCTACAAAAGAAACGACATGATCGAATGAATAAGAAACACTATTTAGGGTAGTAGAATGGTCAATGTCAAAAGATAAAATTGCAGTGTTGTTCATTCGTCAGAGGATTCATAAAAATGATGGACAGCAATCAGGTTGAACATCTAGAGCTTCAATCAATGGACTATATTAAATCAACATTTTTAATGTAACTTATTGTCTTTTTTTTACTCTTTTGAACATTAATTTGTTTCTTGGGTTAATTTTTTTTCATTATTCACTGTTATTACTATTAGGTCATTGTTGGTATGTTAATTACTTATTGTTATATTATGTAAGACAAATTCTAAATATCCTCTGATTTTGTATTCTAAATGGTAAGCAAATTCGGCAAGCTTTTATTTTACTGAAAATTTTATTTGTCAATATCTCAATATCGAGTTGCGGTTTTCACTGATATCTATGGCTTTAAATTTTTCATTTTAAAATATTAAAATTAACTTATCACTTTATTAAATTATTTTGGAAAAAATGGCTAAATTTGTTACCATTTTATATAACTAGCTGTAACAACGACAATAATAAATAAATAAAAATAAAAGAAAATGCCTTCTATAGACTAAATAACTCTTCTTCTATAGGGACTAAATTTGTTAAATTTTACTAAGGTTAACTGATTTAAATGGTAAAAAAAATGTCGACGTCTCCCCACCACTTTATTTTTAGAAATAGAAAAAAAAAAGTGTAAACAAAAACAAGTCGAAATTACTCTAGGATTACAATGCATGTATTTTAGATATACCCTAACGAAGCAACATTTCGAGAAAATCCTAATTTTCTTTTTAGTCCTACGTATTAGGCCACCTAGCGGTGATGCCCAAGGAGCACATTATATTGTCGAAACGTTGTTTTGATATTGGCTCAATATTGGTACATTATTATTGTATTCCCATGGTATCCCCAATATTGGCTTAATATTGTTTTGAAAAATATTGTTCAGTAATATTCACCCAACATTGCATTTCTTGTTTCTAACAATTTTGTGTTTTACCTCTATTGGACCAAGATTGTTATTACAATATTGCTTTAACATTGGATTATAATATTAATGGGATACCTCAGATACATTGTTTGTCCAACGTTGGCATATATAATGTTATCCCAATATTGTTTCTTAACTAAGGACCATTATATTTACCGCTGAGAATGCGGGGAACGGACAACAAAATTGCTGGGTTCTGCGTAAATTACAAGGGCTCACATTTGTAATTTTGGAAACATTTTGTTGGAAGGGGCCTAGAATTTACGGTATTTTGGACATCATCAAAACCAGTTTTAATAAATAATATTGCTCTTGATCATTAATTATGCAGATAGTGAATTGTACAAAACATCAGTGTGTTCTAAATTTACTTATTGGGGGTTGACAAATAAACCAAAGAAATCTATGAATCAATTATCATAAATTTGTAACTCTACACTTAGAATTTCTTTTTTAGATGCGTATACGCTGATTTAATAAATTTAAATTATCAATGTGTTTATAGTAAGGTGTTTCTATCTCCTGAAACATATTTTCTACACAAATTCACAATCAGCCCTATAATTTAATTTCTAAACAAAAATGTACATACATATAAGTAATTATTGCCCAAGTATTTAAATGTTATACATGTGTAATTTAAAACCGTTATTGAAACAATAGTAGACTTGTGGAATCGTCGCGTCGCATAGTGTGGTAAACTAAGTTTTTGCAATAAAGCCATATATTTTTATATTTGCTACTCTGTCATTGTCTACATTGCCAGCTTTCTATTCTAATATTCTCTCCGTAAACGTAAACTGTCTCCATCAGAAAAGGGTAAAGTCCACGGGGCTGGTGAGTTTGGCGCAACCGTCAATTCGAATTGCGATGCGCGAAGAACGCAGACAATTTTCCCACACTTTCAACCTCTGCATTTGACGGATACACTCGGATGTTTTCGTGTACATCCGATATTTAAAGCTTGCGCATTGTAAATCATCCCCTTAGTGAGGCCGAGAATAGTGAGAGGTGTTTGTCGTTGGTTCCGAGTGTACACATAAATGGTAAGTACTTTGTTTATTTATATTTATACAAAACGAAAATGAGCTATAATGACGTGTTAAAACCTAAAATTTATGCCGTTTCCTGCAACACGTTAAGTTTAATATGAAGTTACATTCACAACCTCTCCAATGTACAGGCATATTAGAATTAGTACATTAAATTTAATACCCATTGCATTTCGAAATTAATAAAAAATAACTAGTCGGGTGTATCATCCGCCGAGGCGGATGGGTCACTATCTCTAAGTGGATCATTATCTGTAGGTGGATCACGCGCTGCGAACGGATCGTTCGGTAATTGCGTGGAAACGACGTGCGATCAACTGTTAGCGACGCGATGGGGGAAGTTGTGGGCGTGGCTTAATCGACGTTGTCATAGAATTTTTCCGAGACAGAGACTCTTTTTGATCACATGAGAAGAGACGCCCCGTATTTTATCTTATTTTGATGGGACCGGTTGCTAGGGACGCGGTAGGGTAAGTTGTGGGCGTGGCTTGATCGTTGTCATAGCATGTTTTGGAATTATAGACCCGTTAAGAACATAGATTTATATGCGAGAGAAGGGACGCTTCATATTTTATAGGATGTATTTCTAAAAAATTGAACTTAATCTTTTAAGATTAAGCTAAAATTTTAATTTCAGTAAAAATGGACACAAAAATACCATTTTTTAAAATGGTATACAACACATCGATAAAGTTGAAAAAACTAAATGTAATCTAAGGAAACTACTGTATTTAGTATTTTTTCCCAACATTTCAGCAATCGACTTAATCTAAAAATTTCGACTTTATTTTAAAACTCCAAATATCTACAGCTTTCCCGAAATTTCAATTCGATTTTTTTTAATCAAAATTTCAGGATTTTCTTAAAATTTGACTTTCAGCTCAACACTTTAAGAAGTGCACCTTTACATATAAAAGTATTGTTTAAATTTACAGTTTTTATTTTAAATTCTCTCTTTTTTCTGCAAATTTCTTCTCTAAGCTTTTTCTAAAGAATTCCAGTAAATTTTAAAATTTGAAGATTATCCATTAAATTTTTTTTCCACAATTTCAAATTTACATGCAAAATTTCGGTTGTTTTCTTTAAACTTTAAACCTTAATTTATTTTATTAAATTTATAGTTGCTTCCTAATTTTGACTCTTCTTGAGTCTAAACCTTAAAGTATTACTATCCTTCTCAAAATTTAAAATTTAAATTAAAAATTTCTAGTTTTTCCCGTTTAAATGTTTTAAAAAGTTTGAGCTTTTGAAAATTTCAACATTTCAAATTTTCCACTGTTTTTACATTTTAACTTTTTTGTAAAACTTTAAAATTTCGTGTTTTCTTGAAATTTTGACTATCGATTTCAACTTTATTAAAAAATTCCACATTTTCGAATGTCCACTTTCTTAAAATTTACATAATTATCAAAATTTTGACTTTTTCTTAAAACAGTGACTTTAGTATTTTGACTTTGTTAAAAATTTTAACATTTTCTCAAAATCCTTAGTTTTTACAAATTTGTTTTGAGAAATTTTGAAAATTTGGTCTTCTAAAAATGTTTGTTTTAAAATTTTGACCTTTATGGAAATTTAAAATTATTAATTTTTAAAATTTGGGATGTTTTAAAAAACCAATACTTTTGAAAAGTTTCTCTTTTTCGATTTGTAAATTGGTGTTTTTAATGTCGACTTTTTATATCATTTGCAAATTTTCTCAAAATTTCGCTCTATATGAAAAATCCGCAATATTTTAAATAACCACTTTTTTAAAAATGTTTTGATCGGTTTGAAGTTGTTGACGTTTTCTTGGACAAAAATTTAATTTTTTTTTTCGAAGAATTAGTTTTTCTTAAACATTTTAGAACATTTCGCTTAAAAATGTCTAAATATGTATTAACAATTTCAACTTATTTTACAGCCACAGTTGAAAAATTTCACGTTTTTCCTTTTCTTGTAGAATTTACACCGACTTTTAAACTACCTCTTTCAAAATTCATTTCTTTTTTTAAATTTTACCTATATTTTGTATTTTTTAATCTCTTTAAAATTTTCTTGATTTTTTTGGTCTTTCTTATTTTTTTTTTCAAATATTCAAGTTTTTCTAGTTTTAACTTTTTTCGAAATTTTATTATTTTTTTTAATTTTGAAAATTTCAATTTTTTGGTGAAAATTTGGGATCTCTTTATAAAATTAAACTTTTAAATATTCAGCTTTTTCGTGGATTTGTTAACTTTTCTGAAAATTATTTCGACTTTACTGAAAAACCCGGCTTTTTGGTAATTTTATGTTTACAGTTATAAATGGTTTTGAGTTTTTGACAATTTTAACTTTTCTAAAATTTCAACATTTCAAAATTATTACTATTTCCAAATTTTTAGCATTTTCTGAAAATGTGGGCATTAAAAGATTAACTATTTCTTGAAATTTGGGCTTTTGGCAATTTCTAATTTCTAAGAAAACTTTGACATTTCGAAATTTGAACTTTTTTTACTTTTTTGAACATACATTTTCAAAAATATCGAATTCTTTTAAATTTTAATTTTCAAAAGTGTACTTTACATTTTCAAAGTTTTAAATATTCTCGAAGTTTCTTATTTAAATATTTTGGATATTTTAAAATTTAATTTTTCTCAAAACTTTCACTTTTATACAATTTTAAAATAAGTCAATTTTTTATGAAACTTTATAATAAAAGTTAAACTTTTTAAATACATATTATTTCGATTTTTCCCAGAAATTCTGGCCGTTCCTAAAAGTTTTTTCATTTTTTTGTTATTGTAATTTTTATTAATTTTCATTTTAGATTAAAAATCTAGTGCTTTATCTAGAAATTACGTTTTTATCAAACAGGATTTAGACTTTTCCTTGAAAATTTTAGCTTTTTTTTTAACCTAAATTTTAGCCCAAAAATTAATTTATTTTTTTAACTATTTATTGCGATTTCGAAAATTTAAGTTGAAAATTGAAATAGTTTTTAATTTTGAATTTGTCTACAGACGATGTGATTCAATTTTTTGTTGTTGAAAAGTTTTTGCTTGGATTCTACGATTTTTGAATATACCTTCAAGTTCTCAGCTTCTCCGAGCCCGTTTCGCATTTTGGCGTTTCTGAAAGATTAAATTTTTTGATATATTTATTATTTATATCTTTAACGAATAATAATTAATATTTATTTATGCATATAAATATATTTTTCCAATTTTGAATTTTTTTCCGTATTTTGAACTTTTAGATCACAATTTTACGCCTTTCTAAAAGTTGAATTTTAAACCTGGAATGTTGACTTATTCCTGAAATTTGAAATGTTTTTTTGAAAACCCCTAAATTTCAATTCCTAAGTTCGATTTTTTTAATTTCGATTTTTATACACAACTTAGTTATTAATAATGCGAGTTTTTTTTCTTAAAAATTCAGGTTTTGACTATAGAATAATAAGGATTTCTAAATGTAAAACCAGAATTTTGAGTAAAATTGAAAATATAGAGAAAAACCCCGATATTTATAAAAATTACTCAAAACGTTTTACGTTTGTTTGTTTCTCTTTTTTATAAAGTTCGGGTTCTTTCCTAATATTTCGTCTTTTTCTGGGAAGCTGTGTGTTTAGGTTTTCAAATTTTGTTTTTTAATTTTAACAAAATGTAGTCTTTTTTTTCTATACTATTTTCGAAATTCATATTTAATTATACATAGATTTTCCAAACATTTCGAGCATCTTTTATATTTTTTTTATTAATTTTTGCAATGAGTTTTTCAGATAAATAAAAAAAAAATGGTATAATGTTCAATTTTATAGTTTTCAAATACTTTTTAGTATGATTCCTTGATATTTGAATATATCCCTAGTTTCTCCGGATCCGATTTTCTTTTTAGCATTCCCGCCGGATAATATGCATTTGTTGTAATTATTATTAATATTTTTTATTCTTTTTCCCTTGTTTTTTAAATATTAATCCGTAAATTTAGCGATGATTCATTTAAGTATATAAATTATATTTTTTTCTTAATTTTTAAGTCCTTTCTCCGATTTCAAATTTTACTTTTTTTCTTAAAAGTTTGACTTAAAATCTAAACTTTTGATTGTTCTAAAAATTTAAAAGGCAATTCCAAATTGTCTAGCTTGCTGTCAACAATTTTTAAAATATTGTTTACATTTTAATTTCTTCGTTCAATTTAGTCTTTCGCATTGCCCCTTTTTTTGAAAGTTTGAGTTTACACTAAGAATTCTAAAATGGAAATTTACAATTCACAATTTAAAAATAAATAAAAATTTTGATAAAAGCCTGACATTTATAAAAATTATTTTATTATTATTTTCATCCTTTTTTTATAAATTTTGTGTTGGTCTCTAATAATTCGTCTTTTGTAAAATTTTACGTTTACGTTTTTAAATCTTGCTTTATATAATTTTGACATTTCAATTCTTTTATTTTCGATAATGATATTTAATTATACACATAGGTTATATTTTTATTTCTACATTCATAATGTTAAAAATAAAATTTTGTTTAAGAAATAAAAATGATAATTCAAAACAAAACATTAAATCAAGATTAATCTCTTTAAAGTTATAGAATGTTTGACGAAATATTGGGATAAAGGTCAAAATTTTAACATAAAGGTTGAAATTCAAAGAAATAAATCGTTAAAGACAACTCAAAATTTTATAAACTCGATATTTTAAAAAAGAAGTAAAAATTTCGAAATAAAATCGAAATTTTCAAATTTGACCGAAATATTGATTTCCTAAAAAATAGTAATCTTAACTAAATTTTCGTAGATTTTTCTTCATTAAATGATGGGATTAGATGATGTAGAGTCCGTTTTGCTGATAATTTTCTTGTGTCCCTTTCTGCACCACTTTCACTTCGAATGCTTTGTAGTAGTGGGTTAGCGCCCTCTTTTGATTTAAAATGACTTTTTTTCTTTTATTCCTGAAGAAGCCATTTACGATGAGGAAGCAAATTCAAACATTTCAAGTAAGTATGTGATTTCTTGACACGATCCAATCCTAAAAGATAAACATTTTTTATTGATGCTCTCTATGGAAGCCTTTTAACTGTTTTAAGGTAATCTATAGCATGATTTTTTCATTTTCCCTCTTAAATTTTGAGTTTTAACCTAAAATCCCTCTAAAATTTCAATATTTATCTTAACAATTTTTATTTTTCTCATAGCTAAAGGTAAAAACTTGAATCTTTTAGAAACTTTTGTTTTTTTTTTCATTTCATCTTTTCTTCAATTGTTTTTATTTTAAATTTAGAAATTCAAAATTTTTTTTTTCCTAAAAACTTAAAATGTTTTCCTTTAAAATGAAAACCTTTCTATTTAAAAGTCTGAATCTAAATTTTAAAAATCTTTAGTTTTTTTTTTCTCTTAAGATCTTGACAATATATTTTTCCGTTTAATTTTTTGAAAAATCTAAATTTGATATTGTTGACTCGAATTTCGAATTTATATTTATAATTTGCAAAAAATAGGTATGAATTTCAAGTTAATAGTTCCATTTTTTCTCCGAAATATCAAGATTTTGCATCATTTATATTAAGGTTAAAATTCTGAGAAAAAAAACCTTTATTTTTCTTTCTGTCCCTTTTTGTAAAATTTTCATTTTGGAAGAGTTTCGATTTTGGTGGATTAGCGTACTAAGTTTCCGTACTCATTTGAAATTTCTTTTTACCATTATCCCTGAAAAGGGGCACTACGATGGCGATGCAACTTCAACATTTTTACTATTCCCTCTTTACTGTTTAATCCTAAAAAAATATTCTTTACTGTTCTAGCTGTAAAAGGCTTCATAGCCATTTCAACGTATATTTTGTAAAATGTAATAACATCCGTAAAATAAATTCAATCTTTTAATAATTATCTTTAACTTGCTGTCTGCCTTAAAACTGCCCATAAAAACGTGGATTTTTAATGTTTTTTATTTTTCGAAAGCTATCAATGAAAACAAATTTTTAGGAAATTTTATTTATTATTTATTTAAACAGGACACGAAATTTTAAGTGTTTTGGTCTAAATTTAAAATTAAAAAAAATTGTTTGTTCCAAAAAGTTGAAAATGTTTTTTTTATTGTGGGATTGCTCGTCAAAAGTTCTTATCTAATTTTTTTTTTCTAAAATCTTGAAATTTATCGATTTTCCGATTTATTTATATTTAAATTTCAAAATTCTAGGTTATAAGTTTAAATTCTAAATTTGCTGTTTTTTCTTAAAAAAACTCACCTTGGTCTTATGATTCTAAATTTCTTTTCTTTTCATATTCGCAAAAAAGCCCTCTAAGAATTGAAAATATTTGTTACAAATTTTAATTTTTATATTAAAATTTTCGAGTCTAAATTTCAATCTTATGTTTTTTATGTTCTCGAAATTTTAAAATTTTAAGCTACATATTTAAATCGAAATACCGTACTTTTGTGACTTCAAGTAACTTTTTCTTTTATTCTTAAGGAAGCCCGCGGCAACGTCGACTATTTAGAGTAATTCTTTGACAATCCAATCTAGCAGTAAATTTTTTACATCTCTGGCAGTGACAACCTTTGTAGCCCATTTCGATATAATCTATGAAGTGAATGGATATTAGTAAAAATATGGGAGTATTCAAAAGGAAATAATTTCAGGAAATTATTATAGCTTCCAATCTATTTGGCAGAAACTTATTCGAAAGGAAACCCAAAAAAATTGACTACTTCTAAATTTTCAAATTTTTTCCACGCTTTTTTACTTTTACGTTAGTTATTGAGTCAAATGGTAAAACCTAATTTTGAAAAATAAATTAACTTTTTATAAGAATTTTCAGCTGTCAACTTTCTTTACAAAATTTTTAATTTCTATTTAAAAGTTTCATCTTTTTATCAAAGTATCTCCTTTAAACATAAAATCTAGATCTTTTTAAGCAATCTTGCGACATTTACAATTTTTCTTTTATATTTTGAATGTCACTTTGAAAATTCAATAATTCGTTATTTATCTTAAAAATTTTGTTTTTCTCAAAATTTTGAATTAAATTTTTACTGTTATTTTTCTCTTAAATCGATATTCTTCCTATATGTATATATTTTACAAATTGTCTTTTAAAATTTTGAGTAAAAGTATTTATATTTTCAAAAAAATATATCAAGTTTAATTGTATAGTAAAAATTTCTTCTCGAAATATCAAGATAAATATTTTGCATCCTTCAAATTAAGGTTGAAATTTTAAATAAACCATCATTCGTTTTCTTTCTGTCCTATTTGTACCGCTTGTACACTCATTTTAGAAGGGTTTCATGTATGGTTGGATTAAAGTACTGAATACCTGGGAAATTCCTTTTTCCCTTATTCCCGAAGAAGCCCAGTACGATGGCAACCGCAACGTCCAACATTTTTATTATTTTCTTGTCTCTGTCCAATCCTGGAAGAAGTATATTTTTGTAAAAGGCTTTAGAGCAATTGTAAATATACTATAAAAATTAATTATATTTGTAGAATAAATCTAATTTCCTTTTTTCAATTTCTCGAGATTTCAAGTGTTTTGGTTTTATTTAATATAAAAAATTTCACCAAATATTTTAGAGCCGTAGTGACACAGCTGCAGCAGGTGTAACTACGATGATATCCTCTATTTTTGGTCAATAAAAATAATTTAAAAATGTTTATCTTATATTTAAATTTGTGGGTCAAGGTTTTAATTTCAATGTTCTCTGTTTGTTTTTTATTTTTTTAAAACTTAAATGTACTTACCTTATTTATGGACCCGCTTAAAGTGAGAATAACTTGCTTTGCTGCTTTTGTCGAATAATATCTATCAAGTTAACTATTATCAAGAAAGTCCTTCGAAAAACGTCAGACAAAACAGACGGGAATGTAGTTACACTAAAAAAAGATGATATTTTAATAAAAATATACTAAATTTTCGATACATACCTGTTGAAAAGACTTAATGATGATGGAGAGAACTCGTGAATCCACGAAAGACCAAAATGCTCAGATTCTTTCGACTGAGACGGTTTTGACACAAATCTCTTTGATCGCTCCTCGTATATGTCGGCAGATAATTTTAAAACTGCGAAAGTCGCCCGCCGCGGTATCCTCCAATAGGAATTTCGATAATCGGCGCTTTAAATTCAAATTTGTACGCAGTATCGTCTACAAATGTACATCAAAATTGGGTTTTTGGGCGATATTAAAAATATATAAGCTATCGGCACACATTTACTCGTTTTAAGATAAATACCTGCTCGTCGTCCATTCTTGATAAATTATCCAGCTTATTTATACACATAAAACTTATTTCCACTTGATTTTACGCCTAACGTCATCACATAACCTCCAATAATAAACGATGAACATTTTCAATTTTCAGCGAAAAGTACTGAACTTTAAACTTTCCAACACATATTACAAACTAATTTGGATCAATTTTCTCACAATTTTCCCATTAAACAGCATCATTCGATGATACCAAATTGCTGTATTTTCGCAGCCGCAAACGCGTCACTTTTTGATTTTCTAATTTCACATTTTCAACGAATTTTCCGGCACTATTTTCATAAATTCCATCCGATTCACTTTTATAAGCTTCCTTTAAAGCTTTCCGCAACCTTTCTGGTCCCACATATTTGCACATTTGGCTTCGAAAATCTCGGTATCGTTTCAAAATTTCGGTTTGCTGTCAAAAATGAATAATTTTTAGATATTTAATCGGGATTGGCGAAAGCGCGAGGCTGCCGGATTTACCCGAAATCCTCCAAACGCCGCAATCTCCGTCGGAAAAACGGAGGCCCCATTCTAATCTTTAAAATTCATCCGTCACCTACATTTGCTACATTCGCCGTCGGATTTCTTTACGACGAACGTAAATAATCTTCGTTTATCGTAAACGCTGCCTAAAAATATCGTATAAAATTCGGTTTTTTTTATAGAAATAAATACACCCGACGCCTTTTGTGATACTTGTTCAAAATTAATATTGTTGACGTTAATATCTTTCATCGTACGATCGCGATCCGCCTCCGACGTTTCTCCGTCGGACTCCGCCCCTCGCGATTTTCCCCACAAAAAGGCGAATATTTTCCAAAATACTCCGCTCGGCCCCGTAAAAATCCCACGCGGGGCAAAAGACCCCGTCCTCTCGAGCCTGCCGTAACTCGCCGACACCCACCTACCGCGAGGTCGGAGGAGATGTCCGCACAAAATTCCGCCCCAGAGACCCTAATTCTAATTTTTCCATTGGTAAATGTTACACACACATCAACGCTTAATATAATATAGCGACTAGTCGGACGTATCATCCGCCGAAGCGGATGGGTCACTATCTCTAAGTGGATCATTATCTGTAGGTGGATCACGCGCTGCGAGCGGATCGTTCGGTAATTGCGGGGAAACGACGTGCGATCAGCTGTTAGCGACGCGATGGGGGAAGTTGTGGGCGTGGCTTAATCGACGTTGTCATAGAATTTTTCGGAGACATAGACTCGTTTTGATCATATGAGAAGGGACGCTCCGTATTTTATCTTATTTTGATGGGACCGGTTGCTAGGGACGCGGTAGGGGAAGTTGTGGGCGTGGCTTGATCGTTGTCATAGAATGTTTTGGAGTTATAGACTTATAGACCCGTGAAGAACATAGATTTTTATGCGAGAGAAGGGACGCTTCGTATTCTATAGGATTTCGATGAAAATTGGAATGGAAACGACATCGTCCAAGTAGTAATTTATGTATTATTCGGAAAATGTAAGAATAATAATAATAATTTAATAAACCTACAACAAAGTTAAATAAAATGAATGTAACTTAAGAAAACCATTTTATTGTTGAAATAAATATGTATCTGTAAAATATAAATTTCTAATTTGTGGAATTCAATATTTTTTATGGGTTAGGATTATCATTTGCACATATCTGAATAAAATAACACAATTTTAAACTGAGAGGAGATACTTAAACAGGAATTTTTTAACATGTTCTCTTATTAGAATTGAAAGTTGAAAACTTCTTTTTTAATTGGGTTTTTCTAACATTTTGGCGTTAAACATGTATATATAAAAAATTCAACTTAATCTTAAAATATAATTTATTAATCAAAATTTGAAATAACAATAATCAATTTAATAAACTAATACAACACATCGATAAGGTTAACAAAACTCGACTAAATCTTAAAATTTCGACATTATTTCTAAAATTTCGGTTTTTTTTTCATGATTTCAAATTTACTTGCAAAATTTTGGTTAAAACCTTAAACCTTAATTTATTTTATTAAATTTAGAGTTGTTTTCTAATTTTAACTCTTTTTATAAGACTGTGAGTCTAAACCTTAAAATATTATTATTTTTCTTAAAGTTAAATATTTAAATTAAAAATTTCTAGAGTGTCTCAGGTTTTCACCATTTAAAAATGTTAAGCTTTTGAAAATTTCGACATTTCAAAGTTTCCACTGTTTTTACATTTTGCCTTTTTTGTAAAACATCACAATTTCGTCTTTCTCCTGAAATTTTGACTATCGATTTCAACTTTTTTAAAAATTCCACATTTCAGAATTTCCACTTTTTTAGAGTTTACATGATTATCAAAATTTCGAATTTTTCTCAAAACAGTGACCTCAGCATCTCGACTTTTTCTTGAAGTTTTGACATTTTTTCAAAATGTCAGTTTTTACAAATCTTTTTTGAAAAATTGAGAAAATTTCGTCTTCTAAGAATGTTTGTTTTAAAATTTAGACTTTTTTGGAAATTTCAAGTTATTAATTTTCAAAATTTCGGATGTTTTAAAAATTCAATAGTTTTGTAAATTTTCGCATTTTCAATTTTTAAATTGTTATTTTAAATGTCGACTTTGTCGTTTTCTCAAAACTTTGCTTCATTCGAAAACACCGATATTTTTTAAATTACAAATTTTTTAAAAATATATTGACCTGTGTGAAAATGTTGATATTTTCTTGGATGAAAATTGCAATATCCTATTTAAGGAATTGGTTTTCCGAAATCTTAGAACATTTTGTTTAAAAATCTCTAAATTAATTAATAATTTCGACTTTTTGGGAAACTACAGTTGAATAATTTTACTTTTTTTAAATTTCCATTTCTTCCAGAATTTACACTGTTTTTTAAACTACTTCTTTCAAAATTTCTTCTATTTTTAATATTTTACTTATATTCTGTAAACTTCGATACCTTCAAAATTTTCTCGATTTTTTTTTTGGTCTTTTCCATTTTTTTTTAAAATATGTAAGTTTCTCTAGTTTTACCTTTTTGTGATTTCAATTTTTTTATAATTTTGAAAAATTTTGGATTCTTTCTAGAAGTTAAACTTTTAAATATTTAGCTTTTTCTGCGAAATGTTATCATTTCTGAAAATAATTTAGAGTTTTCTGAAAAACACAGGTTTTTGGAAATTTTGTCTTTACAATTATAAATGATTTTGAGTTTTTGACAATTCTGACCTTTCTAAAATTTCAACATTTCAAAATAGTCACTATTTTTAGCCTTTTTTAAAATTGTTTGCATTAAAAGATTAACTATTTCTCAAAATTTCGACTTTTGGCAATTTCGAATTTGTAAGTAAATTTCGAAGATTTAAAATTTCTACTTTTTTGAAAATACCAATATTTTTAAAAAGTCTGTCTTTTTCGAAAATATCGAATTCTTTTGAATTTTAATTTTCAAAATTGTAGTTTTGAATATTCTCGAAGTTTTTATTTAAATAATTTAGATATTTTTAAAACTTACTTTTCTCCAAATTTTCACTTTCATACATGTTTAGAATAGGTTAATTTTTTATAAAACTTTATAATTTTTTACCAAAATTAAGCCTTTTAACTACATATTATTTCGATTTTTCCCAGAAATGCTGATTTTTCCTGAGTTTTTTTGGGTTTTTAAGATTGTAATTTTTATAACTTTTCATTTTATATTAGAAATCTAGTGCTTTATTTTAAAAATTACGTTTTTGTCAAACAGGAATTTCGACTTTCTCTTCGAGATTTTAGCCTTTTTTGAAACCTAAATTTTAGCCTCGAAATTATATTTAATGCGATTTCTAGAATTTAAGTTAAAAATTTGTCTATACACGTTGTGAAATTATTATTTGTTGCTCGCGAATCGCGAATCAAGTGCTGAACGTTGATCTTTATTTAAAATACACGACTGTGGCCTTCGGCCACGGCATGTCCAAATTATTTATCATTTATATCTTAATATTTTTCCTCTTATTAAGATGATTTTTTTTGAAACATATTTTACCTTTTTTTTTGAGATATATTTTTTAATCTCTTAAATTAACAATAAATTCCAAATATATACTATTTGTAAATTTCAATTTTTATTTTATTGAAAAATTTTTGTTTAGATTAATTCTTTTACACTTTCAAGTTCTCAAAGCCCGTTTCACATTTTAACATTTCTGTAGAATTAAATTTCTTTCATATATTTCTTATTTATATCTTAATAAATAATAATTAACAATTATTTATGCATATTATTTTATTTTTCTAAATTTTGAATTTTTTTCCTGAATTTTAAACTTTTAGGTCACATTTTTACGCCTTTCTAAAAGTTTAATTTTATACCTAAAATTTTGGCTTTTTTCATAAATTTTAACCTTTTTTTTTGAAAACCTAAACTGCAATTCCAAAATTCGATTATTTTTTCCAATTTCGATTTTTATATACAACTTAAAATCTAACGTTTTTACTTTTCTGAAAATTTTAAAGGCAATGCCAGTGTCTAGCTTGTTGCCATCAAATTTTAAAAATATTTTTTAGAATTTTAATTTCTTCTTTTAATTTAGTCTTTCGAATTGCTACTTTTTTTTCTTCAAAAGTTTGAGTTTAGAATAAGAATTTTAAATAGGTAGTTCACAAATCGCAATTTAAAAATAAATAAAAATTCTGAGAAAAACATGACAATTGATCAAAATTATTTGAATATTTTTTCTATCTATTTTTTATTAACCTCGAGTTGGTCTCTAATAATTCGTCTTTTGTAAAATTTTGCGATTGCGATCTTAAATCTTACTTTATATAATTTTGACAAAATTTCATGTCCTTCTTTTCTTTCTATTTTTGAAACTGATATTTAATTATCAACAATCAATTATTCGAATACTGCTTTCGTCTATTTTCTTATAAATTTCGAGTTGGTTTCTAATAATTCGTCTTTCGTAAAAAGTTACGTTTACGTTTTTAAATCTTGCTTTATATAATTTGGACAATCTTTCAGGTCCTTCTTTATTTTCGAAAATGGTATTAAATTATCCACAAACGTCAAAATTTTAACGTAAATGTTGAAATTCTATGTGAAATTTCATCAAAGATAACTCAAAATTTCGTTTAGAAACTCGATATTTTGAAGAGAGAAATTTCGAAATAAAATCAAAATTTTCATTCTTCGATCGAAATATTAATTTCCTAAAAATAGTAATTAAGAGCTAAATTTTCCTATACTCGTCTTCTTTTGATGATGATCAGTAGGTTTTCGTCCTTCTGATACAGTTTTCTTGTGTCCCATTTGGTGCCACTTTCACTTCGGAAGTTTCACAGTAGGGGGTTAGCGCCATCTTTTGATTTGAAATGGCTTTTTTTATCCATGTTGTGTTTTCCTAACACAATGCAATCCTAAAAGAAAAAATAATTATTGATCCTGGCTGCGGAAGCCTTTGTAACCGTTTTAAGGTAATCTATAAAATGATTTTTTTCATTTTTTCTTTTAAATTCTGACTTTCAACTTAAAATTGCTCTAACCTTTTCATATTTATCTTGACATTTTTATTTTTCTCATAGTTCCAAGTAAAAAGTTGAAATTTTTAAAAATTTTTATTTTTTTTTTCATTTCAACTTTCTTTTTATTTTGTTGTTATTTCAAATTTGGAAATTAAATATTATTTAATTGTTAAAATGTAAAAAAGTTTCTTTTAAATTTAAAACCTTCTATTTAAGTCTGAATCTAAATTTTAAAATTTTTTCTGTTTTTTCCTCCTAAAACCTTGAGAATATATTTTCACGTTTATTTTTTGAAAATTACAAAATTTATTTTTATTCTAAAATCTAAATTTAATATTTTATACTTAAAATTCAAAATTCTAATAAAAATTTCAACTTTATATTTATAATTTTCAAAAATTAAAGCTATAAATTTCAATTTGATTGTTCAATTTCAATCAAAAAGGTTAAAATTTTGAGTAAAAAAGTCTTTTTCTTTCTTTCTGTCCCTTTTTGTAAAACTTTCATTTCGGAAGGGTTTCGAATCTGGTACGATTAGCGTACTAATTTCTTTTTACCATTATCCCTAAAAAAGTCCGCCAATCCTAAAAAGATTATATTTTTTTCTGTTCTGGTTTTAAAAGGCTTTATAAGCATTTCAACGTATTCTGTAAAATGTCATAATATCGGTAAAATAAATTTAATCTTTTAATAATCACATTTAACTTGCTGTCTGCCTTAAAACTGCTAATTAAAACTTGACGTTTTACCATTTTTTAATTTTTCGAAAATTTTCAATGAAAACAAATTTTCAGAAAATTTTAATTATTATTTAGTTTTTTTCAACATGTCTCGAAATTTTAAGTGTTTTGGTCTAAATTTAAAATAAAAAAAAATGTTTGTTCTAAAAAGTTGAATTTTTTTTCTATTTTGCCATTGCTTCTTAAAAGTTCTCATCTAATTTTTTTCTAAGATCTTCAAAATTATTGATTTTCCATTTTATTAATATGTAAATTTCAAAATTCTAGGTTATTAGTTTAACTTCTAGATTTGCTGTTTTTTCTTAAAAACTGCATGAGATTTTATGACTTCAATTCCGTTTTCTTTTTTCATATTAGCGAAAGGACCCGCCGGTTGAAAATATTTGTTATAAATTTTAACTTTTATATTAAAATTTCCGAGTCTAAATTTCAATCTTATCTGTTTTTTTTTATGTTTTCGAAGCTTTAAAATTCTGTGACTTAGTTGTTTTTTCTCTCATTCTTGAAGAAGCCCCCTACAACGGCAGCTGCAACGTCGAATATTTTTAGTAATTTTTTGACAATCCAATCTTAGCGGTATATGTTTTACATTTTCGACTGTGAGCCCGTTTCAATATATTCTATGGAATTGAATGATATTAGTAAAAATATCAGAGTATGGAAAATTAAATAATTTCAGGAAATAATTGTAACTTCTAATCTATTAGACAGAAATTCATTCGAAAGAAAACCAAAAGAAATTGGTTGCTCCTAAATGTTTAAATTTTTTTCAGGTTTTTTCTTTTCGCGTTAGTTTTAGAATGAAATGGTAAAACATGATCTTGAAAAAAAATTAACTCTTTATTTGAGTTTTAAGCTGACAACTTTTTTACAAAATTTTAAATTTTTATTTAAAATTTCCATCTTTTCGTTAAAGTAACACTTAACAAAGCATAAAATCTAGATCGTTTTAATTAATCTTGCAACAATTATAATTTTTCTTTTAAATTTCCGAATGTCGAGTGTTCAAAAATGATATTTCGATTTAAAATTTTCTATATTCTTCCTATATATATTTATCTATATTTTAAATAAAAGCAATACATTTTCAAAAAAAGATATAAATTTTAATTCTATAGTTTAAATTTTTTTCCGAAATATCAAGAAAAATATTTCGCACCTTTAAAATTAAGGTTGAAATTCTAAGAAAACCATCATTTGTTTTCTTTCTGTCCCATTTTGTATCACTTGTATACTCATTTCAGAAGAGTTTCATATGTGGTTGGATTAACGTACTGAATACCCGTGCAGTTTTGAAATTCCTTTTTCCCCTTATTCTTGAAGAATCCCGCTACGTTGACAACCGTAACATCCAACATTTTTATTAGTTTCTTGTCATTGTCCCATCCTGGAAGAAGTATATTTCTTAGAAAGGCCTTAGAGCAATTTTAAATATACTATAAAATATTAATGATATTTGTAGAATAAATCTATCTTCCTTTTTGAACTTTCTCGAGATTTTAAGTGTTTTTGTTTCATTTAACATCTAAAAGCAGCTGCAGCAGGTGCAACTACTATGATGTCCTATATTTTTGGGTGATAAAAATAATTCAAAGCACATAGCTTTTTTTTATCGTCTAAAATATTTTCTGGTGCAACATTTCGTTGCTGGACCTTAAGTAAACATTTTGCACAGGGCCTGTTGAAAGCTAGCTACGACTTTGAAATGTTTGTAAAAACTTAAAATTATTTTTTCTAAATGTTGATGTTATATTTTAATGTGTGGGTCTGGGTTTTAATTTCAATGTTGCCTGTTTTTTTTTTAAAACTGAAATGTACTTACCTTATTTATAGGCCTGCTTTAGATGAGAGTAAGTTACTTTGCTGCTTTTGTCGATTAATATCTATCAAGTTAACTAGTATCAAAAAAGTCCTTTGAAAAACGTCGGACAAAACAGACGGGAATGTAGTTACACTAAAAAATGATGAAATTTTAATAAAAATATACTAAATTGTCGATACATACTTGTTAAAAAGACTTAATGATGATGGAGAGAAATTGTGAATTCACGAAAAATGCTCCGATTCTTTCGACTGAGACGGTTTTGACACAAATCTCTTTGATCGTTCCTCGTATATGTCGGCAGATAGTTTTAAAACTGCAAAAGTCGCCCGCCGCGGTATCCTCCAATTGGAATTTCGATAATCGGCGCGTTAAATTCATATTTGTACGTCGTACAGTCTACAAATGTACAGCAAAATTTGGGTTTTTGCGCGACACTACAAATATATGGGCCATCGGCACACATTTACTCGTTTTAAGATAAATACCTGCTCGTTGTCCTTTCTTGCTAAATTATCCAGCTTATTTATACTCATAAAACTTATTTCCACTTAATTTTGCGCCTTACATGTAGAAAGCGTCATCACATAACCTCAAATAATAAAAGAACATTTTTAATTTTCAGCGGAAAGTATCGACCTTTAAACTTTCCGACACACTTTACAAACTAATTCGGATCAATTTTCTCACATTTTTCCCATTAAACAGCATCATTCGATAATACAAAATTGCTGTATTTTCGCAGCCGCAAACGCGTCACTTTTTGACTTTCTAATATCACATTTTCAACGAATTTTCCGGCACTATTTTCATAAATTTCATAAAGAGTGAATCTCTTATAAGCTTCCTTTAAAGCTTTCCGTAACCTTTCTGATCCCACATCTTTGCACATTCGGCTTCGAAACTCTCGGCGTCTTTTCAAAATTTCGGTTTGCTGTCAAAAATGAATAATTTTTAGATATTTAATCGGGATCGGCGAGAGCGCGCGCGGCTGCCGGATTTACCTAAAATCCTCCAAACGCCGCAATCTCCGTCGGAAACGCGGAGGCCCCATTCTAACCTTTAAAATTCGTCCGTCACCGCTACATTCGCCGTCGCATTTCTTTATTTTCGACACGACGAACGTAAATAATCCTCGTTTATCGTAAACGCTGTCTAAAAATATCGTATAAAATTCGTTTTTTTTTTATAGAAATAAATACACTCGACGCCTTTTGTGACACTTGTTCAAAATTAATATTTTTGACGTTAATATCTTTCATCGTACGATCGCGGGGCCCCACGCTCTCTCTTTCGACGAAAAGCCGAATCGAACCGTATCCACGACGGCGGAGCGCCATCGGCCCTTTCCGCCTCCGATCGAAACAATTTCCCTTGCCGTCAATTTTGACGTTTCTCCGTCGGACTCCGCCCCTCGCGATTTTCCCCACAAAAACGCGAATATTTTCCAAAATACTCCGCTCGGCCCCGTAAAAATCCCACGCGGGGCAAAAGACCCCGTCCTCTCGAGCCTGCCGTAACTCGCCGACACCCACCTACCGCGCGGTCGGAGGAGATGTCCGCACAAAATTCCGCCCCAAGTGACCCTAATTCTAATTTTTCCATTGGTAAATGTTACACACACATCAACGCTTAATATAATATAGCGATAGCGACTATATAGTTTTTGTACGATAGGTATTATCACAGAATAGTTATTAGCTTAAGCATACAGTAGCGACAAAAAGCGTTAGTACCTTTGATCTTGAAGTAGCTAAGATCGTTGATCTTCTGCCATGTTGGGGATTGTACGCGCCCGCGAAAATTTCAATTTATTCATTAAACAAAACAACCGAGTTTATTAATTTTAAAAATTTTTACCGGATGCGTTTAGGATTAGAGACTTATTTCATAATAGAAATCTCAGGTACCTGAAACTAAATTTATATGTTCTTATAAGTAATTTACAAAAAAATAAATGACTTCTTTTGTTGTAGCTATTTTGTTTAAAAATTAGCTTTTTTTAGCTTAACTTAAATTATTACGTAATATCAAGCTGGGATATAGTAATCTTTAAAAAAGACAATACTTGTGAATATCTGCCCACTTCTTGGGCAATAAACTCACAAAAGAACATGTATTTGTGGCCCAAGAAAGTACCATTAAAACAGATTAATAAAATAAGGGATAATTGTATGAAACCAACATGTGACATTGAATATGATGAGTGAACTGCCACTTGTAAAGCCACAGTATATGAGCTGAGTCAGGCTCGTGAGCTTACTGAAAAAGCAATGTACATATCGAATTTGTCAGAAAACGATGCCGATTAAGAGGAACTTGATGATGAAGGGAATTATGAAAGAGAAGTAAGTGAAGCATCCAATGATGAAATTTTAGCAGCTCCTTCTATAGTCAAGGCTAAACAATCGTCTAAAAATTCTCCAAAAATATTTTATCATCAGAATGCTGCTTCATCTTCTCAAATCCTAGCTCCAAATGGATTAAAAGGTAATTTTAAAAAATTTTTGTTAAGTTGATATTAAACGACATTGCTTAGCTTGTCACGTCATGAATAACAACTTGATTAATGATTCATTGGAAGTTTATTCTTCTGTAAATAATAAAAAAGAAGGTAATTTTAGTACAATGAAAAATACTGCCTTATTTTTTGTATATATTACGTGTTTTTACTGTGTTTTAGAACAAACTGAGATAATGAAGGAGCTAAAGAAGGTGACCAAAGCCTTGGCCGGTATAAAATGTGATATTTCAGAAATGAAAAACGACATAACCCAAATAAATATCAAGTTAGATAGCTTAAGCCAGAATCAGAATAAATTTGCACATGCAAGTTTTTCCAATTTTGATTTACCCCTAACTGCACAATTACAAGTAGATGAATTAGAAGAGAAAATTGGAGATTCAACTAATGAAGATTTTCAAGAACTGGTAAGGTATTATGATTTGAAAAATACAAGGACTCCATTAATTCCTGTTTATAACACTTCAGGTAAACATCCTTTCTCGTGTTGGTGGTATAACTGCGCGGAAGAATGTGCTTTTAATAATGAGGAAGTTGATGGGTCGCGAACTGAGCCTGCAATATTCGTCTCGTGGAAAAAAAGGAAAAAAAAAATTCTCCCAATTAAATTTATTTAAAGCTGTCATAGGTAATATTAATAATTTTTGCTTCAAAACATCATTTCATGAACTCATACATTTGTTTTTTTAGAAGCGGTTAAAGTCAATTTTAATTCTACAGATTTGGAAATATGCCAGTTTATTAGCACAGCATTAGCTACTGCAGGAGATAGGGATGGTGGACGGAAAATGAGAGGACTAGAAGGTTTGTTTGTTACTAAAATTTACAAATAATATTTTTAATTATGATTTCTTTCAGCTGAGAAAAATAATGATGAATGAATTACCATATTACTAGTAATAAATGTATTTGTTTCAAAAATAATAAATTTAATAAGGTGTTAAGTTTTTTCTTATTTTCAAAGAAATATATCATATCAAATTGAAGCAAAATAATTGTTAATTTTATGAACACGTTTGGTGAGTATATAAGTGTAATGAAATGTGGATTATTTAAATTAGGACCAAGTGTGGTTTATGTAGATAATCAATCTTACATAAAAATATATTTATATACAAGATGCAAAGATAACTTTGCATTTTGTGTGTATTTATGGTTATTTTATTGTTTACATTAGTTAATAAATCTAACACATTTATGTAGAAAAAGTAACAACTACTTATAACTTCAAAAAATAGTCACTTCCTTTTCTTGAACCATTTTCTTTTTCACAACCTTGATAAGCCACGTTGCAATGACTTTCAGATAATTGATAAGAATTTATGAAGACTACCAAAACCAATAACTGAGTGAGTTTTAAATTTTGCGAAAGAACGATTAATATGTTTTGATATAAAAACTTAATTTACATTTATTTAAAGACAATGTATCATAAAATCGGAATTTTAAATAGATTAAAATAAAACCTGACAGATATTATTACACATTGTCTTTAAATAAATGTACGTTTGATTTATATATAAATATTAAAACATGTTAATTGTTCAACAAGTTAATGCCAATATTGGCGTAAGTTTTTTATTTCTTCTTGGTCCAATCTCAAGAAAAAATATTGGGAGAATATTATCAATATTCTATCTAGATCTAAATCGTTGGGCCAATAATGGCAGATGATCTTGGGCAAATATTGCCGAATATCCACATTTTTTATTGGCCCAATCTAGAATAACTAGCTTGGCACAATATATCCTCATATTGGTCAAATATTGGAGCAATATCTGTGTGCTACTTGGGTGTTAGTACATCAAAAATATTTTCCAGACATTTTTCAGGGCAACTTTTCTTATTGTTTTTTTTTCTCGCGACTGTGGGATGAATTCGTTGCTGAGATATAGCCGGCGTCCTCTCTTAGTTGGCCACCCGGTACAGTGTAAACATTTTTGGAGCAACGTCTATTGAAACGATTTGGAGTTCTTCAGCAGCAACTGCAACGACCCGTCAATGACTCCTCGGCCAACAGATAAAAGATCCAACGAGTAATTAATTTTCTCACACCTAACTTGTCATATAAAATCTTTTGGATTGAGGTTTCAGGAATACCCAAGTAACGTTCCCTCTTGCGGTAAGTTATATGACAATTATCATTAATTCTCTCACGCACATCGTTAATGTTTTCTTGGGTGACCGCTGGTTTTGGTGGGCCTAACCTAGGATCATCGCTGAGATTTGTGCGTCCACAACCAACTCGGCAAGACATTCTTGTTGCGATAAACCTCTTTGAAATTTGTAAAAAATTATTGTTCGGAAATGCTGTGTATCCAATTCCATTTTTTTTGAACGGCTTACTATTTTTCAAATTTCGCTATGAAGTCAAAAAATTTTAGAACAGAATATACATAATACATAACAGAAAACTAAGATTGTAGGCTTTGGTTTTTGTAGGTGACTATACCTATTACATTTTATATTTCCTATAAACACACAAGGCTACTTTCAAATAACAAATAGTCTTAATAGAGAGCTACACAAGTAGACATGTCGCACAAAATTATATTAACCGATTTACAAGGATTTAAGGACCGAAGAAATGGATTTATTTTAAAGGAATTTGCTATTTCATTTAGCGATAAATAATATCAGCGTTAAACCATTTTGCAATTTCGAAAGCCTAACCTTAAAAGAGTAAAAGGAAATCAACTGATTAAACCGAAATTTTCGCGGCTTAAGATGGAATGATGATTGAAAAGCTTAAAAAATTTTCTTCTCTGTGTACCAAAGAACAATTGACAAAGCACTAGGTAACCTTCGCAATACCTTTGCCATTGTCTACGTTGACGATATCTTAATACCCTCGAGTTCAATGGTCGAAGGCTTAGAACGCCTTGCAACCGTTATACAAACTTTAACGGAAGCTGGTTTTTCATTCAATTTAAAAAAATGTAGCTTTCTTAAGCTTGAAATTGAATATCTTGGATTTGTCATAAGAGCAGGTGAAATTCGACCCAACCCCCGTAAAATTTCTGCATTGTTACATACTTCGATACCTAAAACTGTAAAACAAGTCCAACAGTTTTTGGGTTTAGCGTTTTATTTTCGTCAATTTATTCTAAAGTTTTCGACAATGAATTACCCTCCCTAGAAAGCAAGGAGGTCGAGCCCTTATCCATATGCTTAACCTTCACAACAGCCAGATCAATAAATTAAGAGAATTCTTCTGCAGTAAATTCCTAACAAGTAGCCTTCATGCTACAGTTAAATTAGCTGACAAAAACTGCTCCACTTTGAATCTTGCTGACGAAAGAGGTGATTTGACAGTAATCTCTAATAGTGAAAAACTGCAACAATGGGCAAGTAAAGAACTTCATGAACGACACTATTACGACATAGATAAGGAAGCGTCAAACAGATGGCTCAGCGATGGCAAACTACTACCTGAAACTGAGAAATTCATGATTGCCATACAAGACCAGGTCATAAGCACCAATAATTACAAGAAATTTATTATTAAGGAAAAGATACCAACTCAGACTTATGCAGAAAATGCCAGCAAAAATCTGAAACAGTCCAGCACATTACATCTGGCTGCTCTCATCTGGCTAATACTGATTATTTACTTAGACATAATCAAGTATGTAATATCATCCACCAAAAATTGGCCATTAAATACGGATTCCTCAACACGTACACGCCATACTATAAATACGAGCCACAAGCGGTACTTAAAAACGAATCTTTCAAGCTTTATTACGACCGAACAATTATCACTGACAGAAGAGTAATGAACAATCTACTGGACATCGTAGTAATGAATAAAAATAAGAAAAATATACAACTGGTCGATGTAACTATTCCAAACAACAACAATTTAATGGAAAAATACCGGGAAAAAAAGACAAGTACGCAGAATTAGCACTAGAAATGGGACAAATCTGGCACTCTAACAAAGTAGAAATAATACCAGTAGTGGTGTCGTCAACTGAACTTATTCCAAAAAACCTTTATAAGGGCATAGATACACTAGGACTACATGAGAACACATACATTGATATCCAAAAGGTTGTTATATTGAATACCTGTCGCATTGTAAGAAAGTTTTTAAGCACAAACTAAGATATAGACCTACCCCTGTAGTATTTAAGTATACTTGGGATGGTTAAATGAATACCAGCAAAAGGCTGAGAATCAAGACGAATAATAATAATAATAATAATAATGATAATAATAATAATAAAAGTAAACAAATGTTTGGAGCTATGTGAAGAGTACCGTAAAATACACAACCTGAAAACAGTAGTAGTGGTTCCAATCGTCGTATCAGCAACTGATCTCTTTAGCAAAAACTTCTTGAAGCATCTGGAAAAGGTCAAGATATTAAATGCAAGCATTGCAACCGCAATCCAAAAATCTGTGTTACTTGAAACGTGCAGGATAATCAGAAAAGTTTTAAGTATAAATTAACATCACTTACCTGTCTGTCCACTTTGTGTGAATGGTCTGAGGACCCCACACAAAGTTAAACTCTCAAAAAAGAAAAAATTAAATAATAATAATAAAAATAATAGTAATATTAATAATAATAATAAGCCTCTCAAAGACCAAGCCTACGTCCGGCCTAAAACATCTAAGCCACGTAAGAGGCGGGCAACGTCGTACAAATACAGACGGCAAACAGGGCAAAGGCCAAACCCATCTCATTACAGAGACACAGTTAAACTCAGCCTCGAATGAAATTAACGACGTCAACGGTGTCAGTTACCTAGAAACTGCAGCCGCATCCGGCAGGGGAGCAGAGGTATCCCAGGTCGTTAACATGCGAAATCCTCAATCTACAAACTCTACCCAACAGAGCAATTAGGATCAACAAGCTCAACCAGCTCAGCGTGTTTTGCAACTACCAGGAGCAACCACCAAGGCTGGACTTCCTAGACAACGCATGAAGTGGAGTGATAAATTAAATGCAGATTAAATGCGTTGTTGTTATAAAGTCACGGAAGGAGAAACTATTACTATTGGTATAAGACCACTTCTAAATAAAGCATTTATAGAACTGTATCCTGAACTAGAACACTTAAGAGAACAAAGGCTCATGGATCAGAAACGAATTATTATTAACAACAAACGTATCCCCTAAGTACAATTATAACTAATGAAACAGGAAACATTCCACCCTACAGTAAATCCGTAAAATGAAGAAGTTGAAGGGAAAAATGCACCCGTAGGACCAGCAAAAACAACTGCAGAAAATAAACAAACACCTGCAGAAATACCTGTAGGAACACATTTATCAACCAACCTTCGAGACGCATTTAATACAGCAATGGCCGAATTCACTGGCGTGGATCCTACCAGCAGACTAATAATTCCGAGAATAAATCCCTTAAAAAAATTAGCAATTTTAAAAAATATACTAGATAACTAAATTCTAGAATAGTACTTAGCATTTTATCACACTTTTGAAGTAATGCATACTGTAGGACTAGATGTAAAAGCACTCAGCCAAAACCCTAATAGTAGAAATGCGATTAACCAGCCCTTGAAGCGACGACTGGAAAGCAAGATAACAAAAATAACAAAGCATCTAGAAAGATTATCATCGTTTCTTAAAAATTAGACAATTAAAAAACTTAAAAAACATGTCCAAGAAATACGGCGGGTGACAACCATACACTCCAAAAGAAATAACGAAAACAGAACCATAACTGAGGTAACGGATACTTTAAAACAAAAGCTTAGTGTATACGCAAAACGGAGGTATAAGGAGGCATAAGTACGTAAAAAAGATAACCTGTACCATAAAAACCAAAAACAATTTTACAGAAATTTAAATTACGAAAACAATATAGCGAATAGAAAATTTCCCCTACAACAAGACATATATAAGTACTGGTCTACAATATGGTCAACGGAAAAGCGACACAACGAAACAGCAAAATGGATAGAAGAAGAAGATGCAAAAATGGCTAACCTTATACCTATGGGCGATATAAATATTAATTCTGAAAAAGTAGAAAGGGTAGTTAAAAAATCAACGAACTGCAAAGCAGCAGGAGTAGACCGAATTCAGAATTACTGGTACAAGAGATTTACTTTAACGCATAAACATATAGCAAAGCATTTTAACAGCTTTCTACTCAACCCTGAAAAAACACCAGAATTTCTTACCAGAGGTCTTACATATTTATTACCAAAAGACACGGATACAAGTAACCCATCAAAAAACAGGCCAATTACATGCCTTCCAACTATATATAAAATACTAACGACTTGCATATCAGAGAAATTATATAAACATTGCAAAGAAAACAACATCTTAGCAATTTAACAGAAAGGATGTGCTAGAGGGTCAAAAGGGTGTAAAGAGCAAATTACCGTAGACTTCATTGTGGTAGAACAAGCAGTCCATAAACAAAGGATTTTACATACAGCCTATATAGATTACCGTAAGGTGTTTGATTCCGTGCCGCATTCTTGGTTATTAAAAGTCCTAAGCTTTTATAAAGTAGCACCAACCGCTGTTACCTTCCTACAACACTTAATGACAACATGAAAAACTAAACTAAGGGTGAAACATAAAAATCAAATGATCACAACAAAACCCATTAACATCAATAAAAGCATATTCCAGGGAGACAGTCTAAGCCCATTGAGGTTCTGTTTGCCACTTAATCCTTTCTCACAGATACTAATAACTCCCAGTACGGTTTTAACTTAAAAAAGGAATCCATTGTACATCATAAAATATCACACCTCATGTACATGGATGACATAAAATTATACGCTGTTACAGCCACTCACCTCAAAGGACTGTTTCGAATAGCAGAGATCTTCTCTAAAGATATAAGGATGAACTTTGGCCTTAATAAATGTAAGTCGCAAAGGAAAAACACCGAGCTAGTGGTTTTGAATTAAAGGATGGCGATTGTTTAGAATCAATGGAAGAACGAGAAATGTATAAATATCTGGGCATGTTACAATCTACCCGTACTGAACAGAAAATAATGAAACAACGAACCATATGGAAATATACCCAAAGACTACACAAACTTTTAAGAACCAAATTAAAATACCAAAATAAAAAAATATATAATCAACGCCATAAATTCATACACCATATCAGTAATGACATACACATTTGGAGTGATCAAATGGACGGATCCCGATATAGCCGAAGTAGAAAGGCTGACACGGACAATTTTAACGAAATATCGATCTCACCACCCGAAGTCGGCAGTAGAAAATTTACAATTCCTCGGAATGAAGGTGGCCGCGGTTTGGTAAGCCTATAGTTCCTTCAAAACAAGATCACGTATGACCTGCGCAATATTTCTTGAAGAAGAAAGATGCACATTTACCATATGCGGCAGTGTGTGCTATCGACCAAAATTACACCCCGTTATGTTTAAGTAACGCTGCCGCCATGGAAACAATAAGCAAAACGACCTACATAAGATCCCTAAAGGAAATATGAAAACAAAAACCACTGCACGAAAGACATCTGCAAGACCTAGACTCAAAGAATGTTGACAAAATTGCGTCGAACTATTGGCTAACTCAAGGAGATCTCTTTCCCGAAACAGATGGTTTTATGCTGGCCATTCAGGATCAAGTTATACCTACAAAATACTATCTTAAGTACATTGTTGAAGACCAAAATATAACAGATGACAAATGCCGAAAGTGCCAACATTATCATGAAACCATACAACATATTAAAGCAGAATGCGCTATCTTAACAGCAATGGAATATTTACATCGTCACAATTGTATTGTCAAGCTAATCCACCAAATGTTAGCAACAAATACGAAACTAATTACATAGCAAGTACCATATTACCACTAAAATCCTCAAAATGTTATGAAAAACCAGAATTATCGGCTTTATTGGGATAGAACAGTACTGACAAACCGAACCATAATTGCTAACAGACCGGATATAATATGGGTAGATAAAGCTCAAAAAATAACTTTTCTTATAGACATAGAAATTTCAAACATAAATAACATAGGAAGTACCTTCGCAACCAAGATAGCTAATACCTGGATCTAGCCGCTGAAATACAACAACAATTGAGACAAAAGAGCGTGAAAGTCGTTCCTTTAGTGTAATCAGCAACAGGAATAATTCAGGATAATTTAAGAAACGGTTGCGTTGCACATTACTTAGAATGCAATATGGAAGATTCAAAAAACCGTAATACTCAAATGACCTAGGCAACGGAAATGGACGAACGCAAGTCACACCTACAAATTCAAAGGGAAGTAATATGACGGCAAAAGTAACGGCACCTAAAACAAGGTTAGCGGTGAAAAATCAAACACCAGCAGGAAAATATCGACAGTTCAATTGTCCTGCAACTCATAGTCCGCAAACTCAAAAAATTAGCAATGACACGGAGAGTCACCTAACTGAGAACACTTCTCAACAAGGCCTATCTATGGATGCTACGATAACATCGTCCGCTAGAAATCAAAAAAATACCAAACAAAAGTGGACAAAACAACAATTCAAGGATGTGATGTGGTCCTACTATTATGCTAGAGCAAACAATATTGATGGAATTGTAGTTAAAACTGTATGGCGAAGTCTAAACCCAGATTTATTTTCTGACATCAATAAAAATACAAGCAAAGGAGATTCATAATTAATAACAAAAAGCTAACGGAAATAGAGTTAGAGGAAATACTAACAAAAGTAAAAGACGCCATAAAAACCAAGAAAGAACATGAAGATGAAACTGCTATCGATGAGCGGAATATACAATACCTAGGTAATGAACAAGTGCAACGAGTAAACGTAGTGGAGGAGCAGACGAAGATAATTTGAAAAATGTCACAAAGGCACAACGATTGAGGTACACAAAACGCAGTAATCATTATCATCAAAATAAATTATTAAATGAGGATGCAAAAAACTTCTATCGCTCCCTAAGTGAACAACAAAATGAAATTAATGATCTACCCTCATAACAAAAAATTGATGCATTTTGGAGGGGAATTCTTGAAAATGAGGCATCTCATAACCATAACGCCACATGGATAAAACAAGAAACAAATAAGTTCAAATGAATTCAACTACCAGTATAAAAAGATTTCACCACTGAGGGAATTACCAAGATTATAAAAACAACACAAAACTGAAAATCCCCATGACCCGACATGCTACAAAACTTTTGGGTAAAACAGTTTACTACCCTACATCCATCATTAACAAGAGCAATTAATGATATTATTAAAGAACCAATGAAAAACCCGCAATGGTTGCCATATGGAAATATCTCTACTTTCGAAAGGAAAGGACACCAAAGAGTCAAAGAATTACCAACCTATAGCATTTTTACCAACAATGTATAAAATTCTTACTGCAGCAATTGCAGATCGAGTTTATAAGCATGTTACTGAAAATAATATACTTTCAGCTGAACAAAAAGAATGAAGAAAAGGTTCCCAGGGGTGTAAAGATCAGTTATTTATTAGCAAAATGAATGTTGAGCTAACAAAGAAAAAGTTAAGAAACTTGGGGGTTACTTGGATAAATTATAAAAATGATAGAGTTCCCCAATCCTGGATTAAATATATATATATATATATATATATATATATATATATATATATATATATATATATATGTATATCCTGCGCAGGTTCGGTCTCCCTCTCAAAGGCCATTTACATTTAATAGGTCCTCCAGGTCAGTAGGTCCTCCGTATATGGAGGACCTAAAGGTTTTTAGTGTAAATCGAATCAGAATGTCTCGAAACACATTCTGACAACGTTTGAGAGAGAGGACCTATCCTGTGGATTTTATGTATTTTCGTATATCTTAGTTTGAGCGTCTGTCACTGCATGTTTCTGCGCTGGCGTCGCGCGGCGTATATCGGCGTATATTCTCCCGCCAAATTAAGCAGAATAGGTCATCCTGTGTATACTGCAGTTGAAGGTGCTGCGCTGGATAGATCATCCATGTATCCGGCAACATTGAAGTTGTATATCGGCCATCTTTAACGAATATTTCAGGCAGGATAGGTAATCTTCGGTATATTGCAAGTTAGAAGCTACAGTAAATAGATCATCCGTGCTATTAGTAGAGGCAAGCTTATTAAAAACTTCGCTGTTGCTAACCGAGAAATCCGGAGTATATTGCAAGTTACATGTTACGCTGAATAGATCATCCGTGATGTTGATTATATTACTAGGGTTAACTTACTAAAAATTTTAATTCTTTTAAATGAGCGCGGTATATTTCCGAATAAACTTTGTAGGGAGAACTTGGGCCAATGTATGATATAGAATTGCTATCCGAAATTTTTCGCACTTATGGATTACCATTCCGTGTAATATAAAAAGAGACCGACATTTTTGACAGAAATCAAAACCGAATTTGTGTTCTGTCCTGGTTTTGAACAATCCTACACTTACTGAGACTTGTTGAAATGAACACCATACGTTCAAATCAAATGTAAATTTCCTCTACTAATAAGAGGCTTATTAATATTAAATCCAATAAGAGTAATAAATTATTCCACTTTCCGTGTTATATTATTATTAATAAATTTTTCAATGAAATTCCTATAACCTTGCTTTGATATACTTGTTGTTAAATATTTTAGTAAAGCTTTTCATCATAAGAATCTTGGTAAAACGGACTGGTCCTTGGTTATCAATTTGATTGATCAATATTATCAATATTGAACAATCACAATCAATATTAATTAACAGAAAATTGGAAATTAGGCTAATGTTGAATTAAATAAGATACAGTAAATAATACGAAGTATTGTTCACAAATTGTTGGTAATGAATGTACAGGAAAAAATATTTAAATGAAGCGTCGAATGCCCCCACGCATTTCAAAAAGTTATTGGTCAGAATTTGTCAGGTTGTTTGCGAATTTCTATTGGTTAGACACATAAGGTGACAAGCGCGCCTATTTTAAAACATGAAATTTGCGTCTTACATTAACTTTGCAAAACTTTCTGCCAGTGTAATACAGTCTAGTGATCAAGTTTAGGAACGTGATACTTGCAATAGCAATTAAAAATATGGGCGAGGGCCCATTTAATGCAGAATATCTTGTAGAAAAAGTTTCAAATCTGCACATAAACAATTGCAAAAGCTGAAGTTATATATGGACTATTTTTAACAACTATTTTAGGCAGGATAGGTAATCCTCCGTATAATGCAAGTTAGAAGTTATAGTGGATAGATCATCCAGAGACCAAGATCATCCACGATATTTATTCACCCAATAGAAATCCAACAGATCATGTGATGGATTGCAACCAATAATCTTTTGGAATGCGTCGCGGTATTTGGCGCTTTCCATATGCAATGACACTGACATAACTAACAACTAATTGGAGGGAAATTTAAATAATAAATAAATTATAATTATTGATTCATTAAAATGTATCGCCTCCACAGAAACATGCAAATAAGCCGTGTACAATACTACCGAATATTTTTATGAACTAATGAATTTATTTATAAGTAGTCGCTGTGTTTATAATTTCTATTATCAAAGGCTGCTTGGTGAATATTAATAAAACTAAACAAAATCGGTTTTATAGGGTTCAAGTTACACAGTTTAAAATGGGCAATTCAATAGCTTTTTTTAAAATAAAACTCTTTTAAATCTCCTAGGTAAACAAATTTTCTAAACACTTCTAAATCTCTCTTTTAAATGTCTTCAATGTACACAGTTTTATACCTTTATGATATTTATATTGACTACAATTACAGCTACGGATTGACCCTTACGAATAGCGGCAATAAGAATCATTTTCGCATGGCAACATATCGGAAAAATGGTTAATGCGCGAAGTTCGTCTCTCCTGCTAATGGCGCCAAATTTAAATTTAGTGAATACATTTGCATTTTTGACTACATTTAAATATGTTTAAAACCTGGTGGTGTCATCTTTTAGAATATAGCTAAACATTAAAAAATAAATCTATTTAAGGCATCTTTTACTGCTTTTTCCGTTAATTCAATATTTTATATTTTAGCATCTAGAGGGCGGCGAATATGTTTGAATTTTTGGCTGCATTTAAATGTCCAACATAAAAATATAACTAACATTATTCTACGACTGTCATCTATTAGAATACAGTTAAATATTGAAAAAAAAATCTACTCACTGCATCATTTACTACTTTTTCCATTAATTTAAATATGGATGTTTCATATTTGAGCTTCTAGAGGGCTTCTTGCTGTATTCTTTAGTAAGTTGACAATTTTTATTTGCAAAAAACTCTGAAATGCGGTTTTTTCAAAATATTATAATTTTCTCTGCATTTTGATTAGAATTGAATGTAATTGAAGAAGCTGACTTATAATAAATTGGTAATAATATAATGTAGAAGTAAAAGTTTTCAAGATGTGCAATTTAATATTGTGTAGTAATTTAGTCGGTTATAATAATTTAAAATTATAATGACAAACTATAAAAAAGCGTATGCTACGGACTAAATTCAGTTAGAAAAATCTTCGATTCTATAATTTTACCTAATTCGATCTACATCTTAAATCAAGATATTTTCTACGCTTAGAAATCTCAAAATTCATGTAAAATAATTCCAAAAGTAATAACAAATAATTGGCTTAAAAATTTTCCTCGAAAGATTATTACTTCTTGAAAAACTCGAGAGAAATATTTATAGTTTTTTTTGTTTGTTTTGATTTCATTCAGAAATTTCAATTATTTTTACTGCTTTTATAATGTTTTGATTTTAAATTTAAAATGTTGTGTCTCCTTTTCCCATGTACACATTAAAACATAATTTCAAAGATGAACTTGAAATTCAAACGTTTCCTTAATTTGATTTCAAATTTATACCTTTTTCTCTTTCTTAATCTTTTTCCAAATCGATTCCAAATTGCAAATTGCAAAGTTAAAAATCTAACTTTTTTTATTAGTAAATTATATTTAAAAACTGAGTGGAAGAAATTGCTGTTCATAATATTGAATTGGTAAAATTTCATTTAAGTCCCTTGTAACACCGAAAATTCATATGAAAAAACCATGAAGGGTAAATTTATAGAACAGCGAAATATTAAATAGTTATTTACATATAAAGGTTTAAACTATCAATTTTCTAATGATCATAATTTTTTCACTGCCCTTTTTTGTTATAAATGAAAAACAAGGGAAATAACTTTTTTACAACAAATTTCTCCTGCTTTATTCTAGTGTATTAATGTATTGTACATTGTATATGGAACATAACAATGTGCTAAAAAAACTAAAAAAGCATAAATATAATGTTATCAACTACTGTCCACAAATTAATAGGCCAACGCTGGGAGTTTTTATAATTTTCTTTTACAAATTGTAAAACATGTTTATTTATTATTTTCATTTGAAATATCAATTGCATGTACTGGACTAAAATAAAAAACAAAAATTTAGGAAAAAGTACACAATTTATTAACCACTCTAAAAACATTTTGCGAGAAATCCAAATTTTTCTTCTACATTACATTAATTTTTATAATTATTTTATGTTAGGATTACTAATTTCAGAATCACTGACCGTTATAACTATCGTTTTACTTAAAGACGGGAATAGAAGTTCATCCTAATCAGATTCAATATCCTTAGAAATTAAACGTTTGGATGTTTTCAAAATTCAGATCAATTTTTGCATGTACAGTATTCAACTAATATTGAAAAACCAATAAATAATTCATTCCATCCCTCCAAATTAAGGTAAATAAATACGTTAGTAACCGAGTACCCGGAGAGTTTTCATGCATGCAAATAACGGACAATAAACGATTTCAAAACATACCGATGCCTAAAAAATAGACGCGACGCAAAAATAGTGCAATGCGAGTGCGCGGAGAGTTTATACGCACGCAAATACGGAACAATTAGCGTTTTCAAAACATGCCGATACCTAAGAAATAGACCGCAACGCGAAAGTAATGCGGTCCGCGAGATTGTATGGGATAAATGAATCATATAGAGATATCAGCTTCGATGAAATTTCAAAAAATTTTTGCTCAATTTTTTGTGCGACTCGTATTAAGAGTACCATAATAATCCAGTATATGCATTAAAATTTAATATATATGCACTCCTTCTGGTAGATGAGTTAATTCCGGGTTATATGTAAGATGACCGATAGATAGCGGGATGCAAATATATATATATATATATATATATATATATATATATATATATATAGTGTGTCCAATAATCACTAAATTTTTAGAAAAAAAAACAATAACTCCGTGGAAAACGGAAATGTGTTTATACTCTGAAAAAAAAACCTATAAAAACTGAAAGTATCTATATAATAAGAGGCATATTTCAGGGCGATTCGCTTTCCCCCTTATTGTTCTGCCTCGCACTGGAACCACTATCCAAACTGTTAAACAAACAAAATATTGGCTTTTACATTGATAAAAAGAACAAGGTAAACCATCTCTTATGTATGGATGACCTGAAACTATTTACAAAAGATGAATACCAACTAGAACAAAAAATCAGTTATGACGACATAATGCAATTCGAATTGGATAAATGTGAAATCTGTGAGCTTTAAACGAGGAAAGATAGTAAAATCACAAAACATAGGACTTCCTGATAAAACAGAAATAAAAAACATGGACTCGATCGAAAACTATAGGTACCTTGGGGTAAACGAGAGTGAAAAAATCGAACATAGTAAAATGAAACAAGTTCAAACAGAATATTTTAGGAG
This sequence comes from Dastarcus helophoroides, assembly GCA_028583605.1. Lineage (NCBI taxonomy): Eukaryota > Metazoa > Arthropoda > Insecta > Coleoptera > Bothrideridae > Dastarcus > Dastarcus helophoroides. The sequence goes on along the minus strand of CM053331.1, from coordinate 18,782,162 downwards.
GATCCGTCAAATATTAAAATCCGAGCTGAACTCCAAAAATGAAATCACAGCCATTAACACAGTAGCTGTCCCAGTCGTAACTTACAGTTACAGAATACTAGACTAGAGAAAGGTTGAAGTAGAACGAATGGACCAGAAAACAAGAAAGTTACTTACCATCGGAGGAATGAATCATCCTAAGGCTGATGTAGAAAGATTGTATATTAAAAGGAAAAATGGAGGGCGAGTTGCATTAAAATCGGCTATGGATGCGGCCATGGTTGGTATCAACCACTACATACAACAGGCTAAAGACAGATTCTGTTCCTTGATAAAAATACATGACAAAGAAAAGGCAAAATACTCAATTAGTAAACAGTCGGCAGATGTAATATCGGAACTACAAATTCAAGAATATCAAGAAACAGAAAACAAAATAAAAAATATTGAAAAAAAAAAAGATTGAGTATTTAAAAAATGAGCCACTGCATGGGCAATTCTTCAGATCACTTGAAAGGCCATTTGTGGACAAGAAAGCATCATTGATGTGGATAAGCAGCGCTGGTCTAAAAGGCGAGACAGAAAGCCTCATAACAGCTGCACAAGATCAGTCACTTAACACCAGATACTATAAGAAGAATATACTACACCAACCAGTCGATAGCTTATGCAGAATGTGTAATAAGAACGACGAGCACATTAGTCACATAATAGCGGGTTGCTCAACATTAGCCGCCACGTAGTACACACACCGCCACAACAAAGTGGAAAGCTATATCCAAGCAGTGTACAAGGAATTTGAAGTCGAAGTAGCCAATAAATGGTATGAACACAACTCCAAAAATCTCACCACCATCAAAGACACCTCAATTCTGTGTGATACGCCAATAATAACTGACCGGGCAATTAATGTGAATCGGCCAGATATAGTCATACATGATAGAAACAAAATAACATGTCTACTAATTGATATTGCTGTACCAGATGATGCCAATATAGCATTAAAAGAGAGAGAAAAACTCAGCAAGTACAAAGATTTACAAATAGAGATTAGCAGAATGTGAAGGGTCAGAACTGCAATAATCCCATTAGTAATAGCGGCACTTGGAACGATAAAAAAGAGAACAGTAGATGCCATAAAACTCTTACCTGGTCATCCGAGTCTGGCAGAAACACAAAATATAGCGTTATTGGGAACAGCACACATTTTAAGGAAGGTACTAGGATAGAACTCCTGAGCTTTCTGGTTGAAAGCTGGATTCTACGCTCAACCGGTGAAAGGAAACCGACAAGAAATATCATAATAATAATAATAACAATAATAACTCCACTTAATCTAAGTAACGAGGACAGAGAACCAGCGAGAGAACGTAAATTCATCGAATCACAACTTAGGAATTGGACATTGCATGCATCTTACCCAAGCTATCGTAATCTAGGTATTGCTCGACAAGGAAGCATCCAACATATGGCTCAAAAACGGATCACTATATGGTAAAACTATAGATTTTATAATGGCGATTCAAGACAGAGTGATGAACACGAAAAGTTATCGAAAATATATCGTTCAAGAACCAAACGTAAACGATAAATGCAGAAGATGTGCAGCAAATAAGGAAACGATCGAACATGTAATAGGAGGCTGCAATACTCTTGCGTATAAGTGTAATACACCCAGATAACAACGTTGCCAAAATGTTACATCTTAATCTAGCGAAACAACTTAAACTCTTAAACACCGAATTACACTATTATAAATATGTTCTCGTCAATCTCTTAGAGAACAACAACTACAAAATATACTGGGATCGAAAAATGAGAACAGATTTAAAAGTACAAGCCAACAGACCACACATAGTTATCTACAATAAAAGAACTAATGAAATAGACATAATTGATGTTGCGGTACTACTAAGCAACAATCTCCAAACAACTTACGCTACAAAAATCAACAAATACATTGACTTGTCGAATGAAATAAAACAAATGGGCAAAGCAAAAAGGTGACCATCAGACCTATAATAATATCTATCACAAAAACAATACCTAAATCACTAACTAAAGAAAGAGAAAAACTCAATCTAAAGTACCTCCTGCCGCTAATTTAAAAATCTGTTATTTTGGACACATGCTACATCGTCAGAAGATTCCTTAGTCTCAAAGAAGATTCGTAAACTTTACGCATAGTAGAACTTGACCAAGTCCATCTGACGTGCAAAGGCCGCAACCATTAATCCGTTTAAAACCGAGACCAATAAAATATTCATAATAATAATAATAAGAAGAAGAAGAAGATGAAGATTCCATTACTAGGATCAGCACATATATTGGGAAGGGTGATAACAGAATAAAAACCCTTAGAACTCTTGTTGAGTTCTTGGAAAGTAAAAACCGACAAGACCAAGATAATATAATAATAATAATAATAATTATTATTATTTTCATTAACTCGGGAAACCTATTTCCCGGCAATCTCTCATCAGGAACCTACCCGGCTCCTCAGATCAGATGCTACTTTCATCCAAGAACTTTACGCAATATATTTGCAGTGCCGTATAATGCTGTTTCTTGAATTATGTTTCTATTGATGTTTCCAGGAATATCATTCACATTGTATATGAACCTCTTTGACACAGTACCCAAAGATCCTACAATTATGGGTATTATTTTTGTTCTTAATTTCCACATACGTTGGATTTCTATTTCCAGATCTCTATATTTTATTATTTTCTCTACTTCTTTACTATCTACATTGCTATCAGCAGGGATTGCCACATCGACTATCAAATAAGTGTCACTTTTCAGGTCCTTGATGACTATGTCAGGTTTATTAGCATAAATGGTTCGATCAGTGTATATTTGTTGGTCGTATAACAACACAATATTCCCTTTCGACTGCGTAGGTTGAGGCTCATGTTGATACCATTTAGCAGAAACTTCTATACCATAATTTTTGCTCACAGCCCAATATATGTATGTGCACACTCTATTGTGTCTTTTGACATATTCTGTTTTGGCGAGCTGAGGGCATGCAGAGACTATATGTTCGATATGTTCTTTTTCTTGTTTGCAGATTCTACATGTGTCATCAGTATTTATTTTCAATATTCTTTTGTCATAGTATTTGGTTCGTAAAGCTTGGTCTTGTGCAGCGGTTATAAAAGCCTCAGTTTCCCCTTTCATTTTGCCATACTTTAGCCATTCAAATGAGCCTTGTTGATTGATGGTGGGCTTATGGATTATTTTTAAAACGTTTCCATGTAGGGGCTTTTCTTTCCATTTTGTTTTATGTTCCTCTGTTATGGCTGCCTTTAAAAATTTTTTTTTGTTTTTGATAGCTAATTCAGTGCTATTATTGCCTGGTGGCACAATTTCATAACTGGTCTGTATGTGGTTTGCCTCCGATATTATTTTTTTCTGGCTGGGCTTTAAGTTTTCAATTTTCTTAATTATATCTACTAGGCTGTCACCTTTCTTCTTTAAGATATATGTGGATAGTCCCAATATTGTTACTTTATATGCTGTTTCTACTTTACGAAGTTCTCTACCCCCCTCTAATCTAGGTAAGTAAAGTCTATCCATGTCTGCTCTGGGATGTAGTAACTTATACGTGGTCAGTAGCTTACGGGTCTTCCTGTCCAATTGCCTAAGTTCCTCTTTTGTCCAATTTATAATACCAAAACTATATTCTAGTACGGGCATTGCTTGATTACCAATCGCTGTTATTTTATTTTTTCCTGTAAGTTCTGTGCCTAGTATTAACCTGGTGGTCGAACATACTCTTTTTTTATCTTATCTTTCATCTCGGCATGTTCGATGTCACGGTTTTCTGTCACTCCTGGATATTTATATGCCTTTTCAGGTTCAAGATTTTTAATTTTAATTTGTTGTCCATCTGTAGGTTTTCTGTGTATTTAATCTGCCCTTTATGTATGACTACCTTGGCGCACTTGTTCAGTCCAAATTGCATATTGACATCTTCACTGAATTGTTTCACAATGCCTAACATGTCCTTAACTCCACCTTCATTGCAGCTGAAGAGTTTTAGATCATCCATGTATAGTAAATAGTGAACCGATGTCTTCTGTACTTTATATCCGCGGTCACTTTCACGCAGCTCTCTTGATAAGGGTATTAAGCACATGCAGAACAATAGGGGGACAGCGAGTCACCTTGGAAGATTCCTCTGTTGATATTTATGGTATTAGTTTCTATCACTCCTTGTTCTGTTGTCAGTCTTGCTCTCGTATTCCATTGCTCCATAGCCGTTGTGCAGAAGTGGACTATTTCGGGATCTAGATGATATATTTACATAGCTTGTTTTATCCAACTGTATGGAATGCTGTCGAACGCTTTTTTGTAGTCTATCCAAGCCATGGTCAATCCCTTTTTCTTTTCTTTACTGTCTTCCATAATTAGCTTATTTAATAACAGGTGCTTATTATTATTATTATTATTATTATTATTATGTTTATTGCCCAACAGATTACATTTCAGTTACAGGGCAATTAGAAACTAAAACATGTGTCAAAAAAGCAAATAAAAATTATAATAATACTTACTTTAAATTATCCACTATTTTCTTTAAAAAATCTAAAAATGGACAAAATATAAACAACTAATATGTAATAAAAGAAATACCTAATAATAAACAATAACTATGTTTTACGATTTTGACTGCATTCCATTTATTTACATTATTTGCCGCTTCCTTATACACTATAAGTAATAAAAAATTTATAAATATTTCTCATTCATTAACTTTACTAGTTCTACAGGACAATAAAAAAACCATTACCATTGCTTTTAGATTTGTATTGTTCCTTCAACATACATTCTTTCTCATTCCACGTGTCTGTGAAAATGTCTCCTCGATCATAGACATTGTTTCCTATTTGCAGCGTTCTACAAAAAGTGCTTTAGGAGCAATGGCGGCTCGCATATAGGCACTGCGAAACTGCAGCACCCCCAACTTCCATCTATCAATACCCTTTAATATAAGGTCTTTTTTCCTTTGCTCTTTCCTTATATGTATGTGAACAACATACATATAACCCTTAAAGTTAATATCAGTAGCAATGCCCCAATTCATGAAAAAAGATGCAAACGTAATACATATTTATTTGGAGGAAGGAACTGTGCAATCCACAGTTTCAACGACGAGGTATTTGAACGTTGTACTTTTGCGCGCATAGAAAGCTTCATATGCTACTGCAAAGGTGAGAAAGCACGGCTCTTCCTGCAGTACTGACGGTGGCGTATTGGATTAGTAGCTACACTATGCCATTACAATCTACAAAATCTCCAACAAAAAATGCTTTATGTTGCAACAAATTAATATATTCAATATTGTCAGTTGGGATTACTATTAATTTAATAAATCTACTTAAGAAAAAAGTTTTATGTAATTATTTCAGAAAAAATAAAAACCTTTGGAGACAATTTGTGTTTGAAAAAATAAATTATTTTATAAAAAATAATTCATTTTTATTTTTAAAATATTATTATAATAGATAACGATAAATAATGAAATGATAATTTTCTGCCTTAAGTCATACAATAATCTTCTAAATTAAAGATTAAATTAAATGTTGTTTTAAAAAATTTATTTTTAAATTTTGTCTTTATACTCAAATTTCAACCTTTTGTCGAATATTTAAATATGAAATGTCGATTTTCTTTTAAAATCACAATAACAATTTTCTAAATAAATTTGAAGATTTTTTTAAAATTTCGATTTTAATTATGAGCTTTCGACTGTATTTTTTGTAATATTGAATTTTCTTGCAGTTACGATGCCCAGTTTATTTTACTTTGATAAAAAATAAATGCAATCTCGATAAATTAGTCTGTTAAGTTAACGGATATACAGTCAATTTCAAAACTACTAGTTTAGAATTAAGAAATTCAAAGTACTGTGAGTCTGTGAGAATCATTCAAAAACACTCATGGCAGAAGCTAAAGAAGTGTGTGACTGTATAATTGTTGATATATTGGACAGATATTCTTCCACTAACTATTTAGTAGCTGCTAAATTTTTTGACAAGACACGTTTCTCTGCTTTTAAGAATGAACATCCCACAGAATGGATAGTACTGACCACTGATGCATATCCCATGATTGAGAAAGAAAAATTTTCAACTGCACTAAAAGTATTTTATTCTAGGTCTGATATTCACGATTATTGTAAATTAATTGATCTGCCGAAATTTATCTTGGAAAATAATTTAGATGATGTTTTTAGTGAAATTACAAAATTAATTAAAATCCTTTTGACAATTCCAATGTCTACTTCAGAGGCAGAAGAACGCTGCTTTTCAACACTAAAAATAATTAAAACTTTTCTAGGGAGCACTATGAAAGGCAGTGCTTTCAATTGAAAAAGATTTCTTTAGTTCTTATCCAGAGGTCAAAAAGAATTATCGATCTTTTCGCACAAATTAAAACAAAAAGAATAGATTTTACTTTTAAATGAAATTTTGAACTGTAACCATTTAATCTGTAAAAAATATTGATTTTGTAATTTTAGGATCTTATCAAAATTTCAACTAAATTTTCTATCTAGACATATTTATTTTCTTTATCATAATTCTAAAATAATGGCTCAAAATTTTCTGGAGCAGCACCCCCATTAATTTTAGTCACGAGCCGCCACTGTTTAGGAGGGTAAAATAATTGGAAGTGCCTACTATTATTTCTTTGTACATGTATGAACATTTTTGACAATATGCCCTCACTGTTTGTAACGTTATATAAGATATTATACAAATATTTTGCCGTTGTAATTTTACGTCCAGTACCCAGCAATTCCAACTCACAGATATTTAATAACTCAATGTGATTGCATGACCTTGAAGAGAAATTGCCGGTTATCTCATTGTACATATATTTGGCCGCCTTCCGGTGAACCCTCTCCAGGCGAGTTTTTTGATAAACATGGTGACCAAACTAATGAACAGTATTCTAGCTTAGATCTTACAAATACCTTGTATAATGCCTCTACAGATCGCAGGTATGATGCTGACCTAAGTATGAAGCCTAACATTCGCAATGATGAGTCTATGGTTAAATTAATATGTGAATTAAAACTAAATTCACTATTGAATGTTACTCCAAGATCCTTATGTGGATTAACTTGTTCTATTATCTTGTTATCAAAGAAATCTATATAGTTTTCACTTGCCCTTCTTTTTGTAAAAGAGGCGGTTTTACGTTTGTTGATATTTAATCCTAAATTAACCCTGTTTAGATCTTCCTGAAGAGCGTTAGAGTCATTAAAAAATTTATATTGCGAAATATTTTTAGGTCATCGACAAACAAAAGAAAATTATTATCCACACAGCTTGACAATTCATTTATATAGTATATGAAGAAGAAGAATGGTCCAAGAAACGAACCCTGGGATATTCCTGATGTTTGCATGTGAGTATCTGACTTATACCCTTTGTATACTACAGTTTGCTCTCTGTTCCTCAGATAGGAGGTAAAGAAATCTAATAGGCTATTTGTAACTTAAATGGTACAAAGATTTTGTAGGAGTATTTTGTGATTTATCCAATCAAAGGCCTTCAATATATCGGTATAGACGCAGTTCACTTGCAAACCACGATCCATGCTTTCAGCCACAAAATCTGAAAAGCAGGTTAAAAGGACCTGCCTTGAAGAAAAGCGTGCTTATTTTTTAAACTTAATGGAGTGATATCTGAACCTACTCTGTTAAATAAAACTGTTTCAAAAATTTTAGAAAATACGAAAAGTAAAACAATTGGCCTATAATTTGATATTTATACCGTACTCGGTATAAATTATTAAAAATAAAATAAAATAAAAACGCGTAAATAAAGCGTGGTGAGTGAATGGAAGATAAGGAAAGGAACAAGCTGGTATACGAAGATAACCACAGCTAAAACTCGCTCCACACACACAATAATTAGAAATGCCTATTGGCAACACTGTCCAACAGGGAAATTGCAAATGTCACTAACGGAGTGTTGGTATCATAGACAAGACAAGTGACAGATGTACTTGTGTCTATGAACGCGAGATTGCGCCAGAGAAATGTCAAGTAGTGTGCTGCGTGTCAACCAACAGTTGGTGCACTGCGTGTCAACCACAGAAGACAATGTCACTGGTAAATACTAGAAAATGGCGTTTAACGGGTTTCTACACGTGCAACTAAACAAACAAAATGAAATAAAAGGGGCGTCAAGTCGCCGACTCTCGAATTAGCTATTAAGGCGTTTGCACGCGGTTAGGAAATCTTCCAGGGGCGATTACAATCGAGGAAATATAAAATATTACTCGACAAGAGAATAAGAATTAATTCTTCGGACGAAACTCGAATAAAATTCGAATTTCACCTAGAACTTGCTCGTTTTTAACAAGCACATGGTCGTGTTAGGTCCACAGGACGAAAATAAACAATTCACAACAATTGGACAATGCAGCACGATACAAATATATAATTCGGTCAAATGGATAAAAAGAAATGCGCAGACTTACAGTTTTAGCTGGAGTTTTCGCCGTGGCACTATTAGATTAATCGGGTAAATAATCTTAAAGCAAATTAACGATCGAAGCACTAGGCACGTGTTCGGAATTCTCGGGTAGGTGTTCTCGGTTCGGCGGTGGAACTTAGAGAGAGTGAGTCGAGCAAGGGCGGTTAACGACCAACCCTCCTTGTGGTGTTTATTTCCGTTGGTAGGGGACGATCGTGAATCGTCGGGGATGGAAATGTATTAGTCAATGCCTAGTGCTTGGATCCATCTAGCGGCGTCAGAGTGAGAGTAAGAGCGGGAAACTTGAATTATTCCTGCTCCGGTATCAATATGACTTTCCTGTCTCGACTTTTAAACACTGGGGTTATTTTTGTCGTTTTGCACACTGATTGAAATATTCCATGCTTTATGCTAATGTTAAATAAAAATGTAAGGTAAGATAAACACTGCACTACAATCTTTTACAACAAAACGGGGCAACTTAGCCATTCCAGCAGACATCTTCGTTTTCAATTGATGGAAGGCCCTTTTAAGCTCATTAGGTTCAATGTTAATAATAAAAATCGGTAACAGGTTATTGCAATCAATGTTATCATAGCTTATGGTTTCACTTGTAGGCATACACTCCTTTAAAGTACTTCTGTTACAATATCTTTTTCCTCTGTGATAATTTTAGCGTCTGCTGGATTTATCACGCACCAGGAATTCTACTTTGCCCTTTTCGGTTTTTTATAAAATGCCAAAAAGTTTTGGGATTTTGTTTAAATTAAGATGTTACTTTAGAGAAATATATTTTAAAATCCCTATCTATAAGCTGTTTTACATTCTTGCGCAAGTCACGAAATTAAGAGTTATACGAGATATTTTTTTTAGGCTACGACACAATCTACATTTCTCATTTATGCATTTTTTTAGCCTATTAAAATACCAAATTGGAAAATTACGATAATTATTTTTAGAATTCTTGGGCACACAGACAGAAAATATATCCCCTAGCTTTGAGTAGAATGCGTGTCAAGCAGCTTGACAGTGCGTATACCGATATAAAAAAGACCAGTCTACTTCTAATAACAAAGTGTACATTAAAGCATAGTCGAAAACTTTTGTTTCATTAAAAAGTATTACATTAAAGTAAAAACTGCAACACTATCTTTACTATTAACTCCAGTAACATCCAAAAAGTACTGATATTGCGGGATCCAGTACATAGTATGCTTTTCTGTTAAGGAAGTTTTAAAGTGCTATAAATAAAAAAAAATGGTGGTGGGGTTTGCTAACAAACATATTTATATGTACTTTTTTATTCTTCTTGATATTATACATTTATTAATACATCATTTCATTTCAATTGACATATAGTTACATTAAGCTCGTTTCGCAAATCAAAAATTCACACACTAAAAAGCATAATATTTGTCTATCTAATAAGATTAAAGGGTTACAAAAAGATTTTATTAAATGAATAAAGTATTTAAGTTTAATAATAGCAAATTTGTGCACTTTCTACTAAAAACGAATCTCATTTAGAAAGGGATATTAGGAGAAAATGCGTATTACACATATTTAGACAGTCAAAAACAAATAAATAAGAAAATAGGCATCTTATGTAAACACATAATAAACAAATTGTCTATGAAATACATAACAGAGTAAACGCCACATTATTACAATTACTAGTAATGTTATCAATTGGTTATTTTTATCATAATCAGTAGAAAAATGATATACAATCTTGTCCTTTCAAACCGAGAAAGGTTAAAAACATACTCTTGGTTATCGAAACGCGTTTAAGCAACTGTTGTAGTGTTTTTTTAGTCTTTCTTGGTTTTAGGGGACAATATTTGTAGTATATCAATTTTAGGACTATCATCTTCAGAGAGATACTCTCAGAGGATGATTGTTTGGGTATCGAAACGAGTTAGAGCAACCTTTGTTGTGTTTTTTAATATTTCTTAGTTTCAGGGGACAAGATTTGTATTTCAATCTTTTTAGTAATAACTTCAATAAACGGCGTTTACTTTAAATACTTCATAAATGACACTGTACTTTCCAACATTAACCATAATATAAATGCACATCATACGTAATTGTAATTAAGAAAGACAAGATTTATTTTTAATTTTCTATTGACAAAGCGTTCTGTAAGTAATCATATTTTAGTAATAATCCTGTGATTAAACGAAAACAGTTAGCAAACGAAAATTTGGAGAACGGCCCCTAAAATAATTATTTTAAAATGTAAGATTATTGATAACATCTCAGAAACCCTTAATAAATTTCCTACCTGGAATGTCGCACATTTTCACTTCAAAATAATTAATGACCGGAATTTAAAGTTTCACTTGCCGAGTTGCATAGAAAATACTAACAATAAATACATTCGATAAATACATTATATTACTTTGATAAATATTTTGATATAAATTAATACGGTAGGGCTCTGTAGCTCCTTCAATTTTCTCAATAAAAATTTTTTTTCGTTTCAAAATACGCCAATACGTCATCATGAAATACACATTTTAAATTTATTTTCCACGATACAAAATGAACACGGCGGTGTACTAAAGTAAGTTTGTTTAGGTGTTTTTATGGAAACGCCCTCATATTTTTATTAATTTGAATGCGCTACAAAGTGTTAATTAAAATAATATCAACCAATAGAAATCAGCGATTTGATAGGTTGTGCAATATGAAAACAACATAAAAATGGAGCCTTATTAGAAAGTGTGTCCTGGTGGTCGAAAACACCCGAGTGATTTTTTTAGTGCAGCTAATATTAGTGCTTCTTTTCTCAAAATATAGTACAACTTTAGTTAAATAGTACTCCGTGAGATATCATCTTCCATAAAAAATTCACATGACACTGCTTGTATTTTAAAGAACAAACAAAATTCGGGTTTTTTGAAGCTTGAAAATTTTTCTCAAATTGCAATTTCAGTTTTACGCTTCCGTTTAGAAAAGCATTATAATCGTACCCTCGTGTTCGTTCGTCCATCTGGCACGGAAAAGTTTTTCTCAAAAACTACGTAACGTAGGAATATGAAATTTCAGTTAACACATCATGTGAGACATCATTTGAAAGAGTTACTTCTAAGGATCCTAAGATATTTTTATTATACTTTGCGATACAGTGCACAATGGGTCAATTTCAGCAATTTCTAGCCAAAACTAAGGATTGAATTTTTCCAACTTAAGGAAAATAGCTCAATGAGCTGGTTATTAACAAGAGTAAAGCTTATTGTTAAAGGAACAATTGATTATAATACCCATATATTTCCTATTTCACGCTTCAGCACTTAAAACGAAGAGGTGTTTAAGTACAGATATTGCACAATAAGATTTCGGTATATTTGCGATTGCCATAAAATTTGATAACTTAGAAGATCGGCTATGTCTCATATACAGGATGGACCATATGTAATGGTACATAGAGCAAGAGTAGATTTTACGCATAAAAATAATGTGATTTAACCACATATACCTTATACCAAAAGTTGATATTAACAGAGATACAGGGTGTCAAAGTTGAAAAAAAAATTGTGATTTTTTTCGCATAACTGATGAACACATTGCACTATAGACAAGAAATTTGGTATAGAGAAGTTTCTCAAGTCAAGAAATTCTAATTTGCTAACAGATTGTCAGTAACTCATAGAGGGCGCCACCTGCGCTACCTTGTATTATTCTAAAGTATCATAATTTTTTGTGCCTTTATGTACACTTATTTTAAATAAATATTTTTATTCACCCATATCTTTTACTTAAAAAAGGTATACTTTTTAAATGTTGATACAAGCAACCGTTTTCAAGATATTTGCCTTCAAAGTTTGCCGTACGTTTATTTTAAGTTATGCAAATGTGAATTTTTTGCAGTAGGTTTCAAAATAAAAGTAAAGAAACTGACTCTTAAATAGTTTTTATTACATATTACTCTACTGACATTATCATTACACATATTTTTTTTTTAATTTGTACAGCAAATTTAATTAAATACCAAAACAAAATTTATTTTCAAAAATAAGTATGTGGGAAATGACCCTTTTCATGTAAAGGGATTGTTAACAATTAAAAATCTGGCTGTCCTTTATTAAAATTCATCTCTAAATATCTGCTTTGACCACCCAGGCTATCAAAGTTTTCTTGTGCGGACTCGGGCATCATATCTTACATCTCTATGTTAGAAAATAAATTAGGTCTAAATTTTTTGGATTGTCTTTACTGAGATTTTCAAATTTTAGGTAATAATATTATCAGCAAAGTAATATTTGACCTATATTAATTTCAAAGCTGTGTTATAATTACTTTTTTTTTAAGCCTGCTTCGAAAATTTAATATCTTAGTAATTTAAAACCAAGGCATGTCAAGATTTAAAGGCAAATATCTTGGAAACGGTTGCTCGTATCAACTTTCAGAAAGTACACCTTTTTTACGTAAAAAAGATCAGAAAATAAAACAACCCAATTAAAATTAATATACTTGGGTGCGCAAAAAAGTTATGATGATTTAGAATTATGCAGGATAGCGCAGGTAACGCCCCCTATCAGCTATTGGTAATATGTTAGCAAATTAGAGTTTGCCGACTTAAGAAACTCCCTTGTGTCAAATTTCGTGCCTTTATTACAATTCATTCCATAATTACACGAAAAAATCGAAATTTTTGATTCATCATTGACACCCTGTATCTCTGTTAATATCAACTTTTGGTATAAGGTAAATGTAGCTAAATCACATTATTTTTATTCGAAAAATCCACCATTGCTCTGCGTACCATTACTTATGGTCCACCCTGTAGATTAAGTTAAGTATGCTATTTTAGATAAATATTTCATTTTAAAAAATAATATGCGGCTTGTGACTTACAGTCTGTCATCAGATAAAAGGTAAGAGACATCTGTGAGGTAAAATCAGCAAAAGTAATATTTTTGTTTGCTTTATATTTACTTTAACAGACTCCAGCCTTGTCATATTTTTTTTATATTGAATGAAGTATAGACTTTGATGTTCTACAATTTTTGGCTAGTCCTAGCGCGCCTTTTTTTACCATAACGATTTAAACATAATGATGTAGATGAGAAAAATTCCCACTTTGGGAATTGACGACTGATTCAATTTGACTCATTTCATTTCAAAGTCCTTACAATCACTCTATATTTGCAAAAAATAAGTGTTTTACTAATTTTATATTATTTTTAGATTAAATTATTTTCGAATTATTTTTTTAAATTAGTTATAATTTCAACCCCAGATATTCATTCTGATTTCTTGGTGATAATTTTTCAATATTTTTTTTTGTAATGACCAATTTTTATTAAGTACGTTTTATAATTTTCAAAGCTTTGATGCAGTCAGTTTCGTTAAAACTGACACCAACTTTTCATTTTTAAATAGAACACTCCTTATATTATTTCATTCTTAAGATCTGTACAATTTTTTAGATACAATGCAGATAAAATAAACGATTTTCGAAATAATATATATATATATATATATATATATATATAGGTATATTTCTATCTTTGTGACCTGCATGGTATATATAAGACGACCTGACCTCCACTAGTCCTGACAATATTTATGGCAAACTTTTGTCATATATGTGTTGAGGGGGAACTCTATTTTCAAGATTCCTAGAGAGAGGAAACGATTTTCGCAAAATAAATTTTCAAACAAAAATTGTACACGCCGTTCACTGTTACCTGCAATATATAGAGCAATTATTTTAACCGCTCGTTCGTTGTAGCCTTCCTCAACGTTGCCAAGTATTGAATCGTAAGGAAGGCCATAAGATGCATTTTTTCTATGATCTCCTGCACTATATATTAATTAGGGATTACGGATAGATTTTGCGTTTCAATACTGGGTAAGATAAAGGCGCTGCATTCAAAAAGCGCTTTTACTAAATATCTTTCCAGTCTATTTGGGTTTACTCGCTCCAACGTAAATGCTGCGTTGAATGCTAAATTTGTATTATGGCAGAAATTATCCCATTTAAAATAAATAAATTACACATAACATGGCTATTATATTGCTTGATTTTTTAAACATGTTTCCAAAACCAGAATATTGCATATGCAAATAAAATGAAAATGGCTAAAATTATTAATAAAATTATAGAAGCGGTCGATTCTGATATATAAATTTTACCAATAATTTTTTTGCAAATTGTAGACATTCGATAATTTTTGGATTTCGAATTATGAAGTCATCGCCAATTTTTTTAAAATCATCATAGTTAGATGATATGTAACTGACATTATCATTGATATTTTTCGAGACATTCCTATAAACAAAAATTCAATTCAAATAATTTTAATTTCCATGTGAATTTTACTAATCAATTGGACCACAATATGAAGAAGTGTGGGGCGAAAAAAAAACCAAATGATTAGCCTCTTTACACCTTCCCTCCTGCTGATCCATATGTTAGATAAAATGTCGCTTAAATAATTATGATTGACAAAATGTTTAGTAACACTTTCGTCTTAGTACTAGGTATTTTTTTGCTCTTAAGAAATTATCAAGAAAGAGGAGTTCTTAAAAATCAAGTTCGGCCTGTCCAAGAATGTCCCAAATTTGGTGGTTTATTGAATTGACTCTTTTTAAATGTAAATTTCACTTCATTTAGACACCAGAATGAAAGAATTAACTTATAAATAATACTTATATGTCAGTAAAGATATGTTATTATCAATAAATATTTGAATTTGCCGCCACCGCATCCTGAAAAATTAAGTACATATAAATTTACTCCGCTGCTTTGTAGACAAATTGTTCTTTTAATACATGCGAGCATAAGTAGATATTGTTAACAAAACCTTCTGTCATCTGTCATTGAAGCAATGACTCGTTGAGGTTAATGTAATTTTTTGAACGTTTATTTTTGGTTTTCAAGTATGTTGAGAAACCGGCGCTCAATTTTGGCATGTAATAAGGTAAATATGACAAATTTTAAAAATATTTTGGTAGGGTATGTTCACATGTATCACTGGTAACGATAGTCTGATTTTAGTGTTCAAAATTCTGCATAAACGGAGTCTACGTCTTTTAACAAGGGCTTCTAGATAAGTTCCAGACAACGATGCTCCCGATCAAGACAATTATTCCAGATGAAGATACACAATTGTGAATAAAACAACCACATTTTTAGTTTTAAAGAATTTATGCAAGAAATGTTAATGCATTAACGGTTTCAAGTGTTCAGACAGTCATAGTGTAGTTCTCTATAGTTTTCCTCGGTATTACCTAAAATCTAAGTGAACAAATTCCACGTAATACCGCTTTATAGAACAAGTGTACTTATTAAAAGTAATGCATGAATAAAGTGAGCATATAAAATAACTGTGCCTTACTTTTTGAAATTCCAATTTTTCATTCATATATGCGCACATATGGTTTTACAATTTATACAAACCCCTTTCAGTACGATTTTTGTTGATTTTTAAGCACATGTAATTTAAATGATATAAAATTCCAAACAAATGATACATTGTGATAACTATAATGCAAAGTTTCATTGTATAATTGTAACTTTTTAACAGGTAATAGTTTAATCGAAGGGCTTTATTTCAGTGCTACAGAACATAATATCTTATTCAAAGAACTTTATTCAAGTATTGTATATTTATTTTATATTATTGTTATTATTTATTTCTCTAAATGTCAAATAAAAATTCGAACAACTGTTTTTTTTTCAGATGATTACCAAACATCTTTTTTATATTTCGACTTAATTTCACTTTATTCTTTGACAAATATCATGATATAATACTTGAAAAATTTATGAAGGTGGTATGAGAGATAGGTCGGAGGCAAAGGTACTGAAAATCCAGGCATTTGTGAATATGTTTCATAACGTATCTCTAAGTAATTAAATCTTATCAATACTAAACAATTACACATTATTTAACAGCAAATAAGAAATTTGGCTAATGTTGAATTAAGTAAGGGGCAACAAATAATACGAAGTATTGTTCACAAATTTTCTGTAATGAATGTGCTGGAAGCAATATTTAAATGTAGAGTTAAAAACCGCGACGCATTCTAAAATGTTATTGGTTCAAATTTTTCAGGTGATCTGTGAATTTCTATTGGTTGGACATTTAAGTTGACAGGTCCGCGTTTTTTAAAACATAATATTTGCGTCTTACATTGGCTCTGCAAGTCAAACTTGTACATTTTATGGTATTTGTACTGACTCTAATTACAGCTACGTACTAAGACTTACGACAAGCGGCAGTAAGAATTATTTTCGCATTGCAATGTTATGAAAGATGATTAATATCTTGACGTTCGTTTCCCCACTAATGGCGCCAAATTCAAGTTTAGTGAATACGTTTGCATTTTTAATTGTATTTAATCTTGTTTAAAAGGAGGTGGTGTCATCTTTCAGAATATAGCTAACATTAAAAGATAAATCCTAAGGCATCACTTACTGCTTTTTCTATTAATTCAAACATATATTTCATGTTTTGGCATCTAGAGAGCGGCGAAATGTTTGAATTTTTGGTTGTAATTAAATGCTCAATATAAATATTTATGTTGAAAAACCAGTACTGTCATCTATTAAACATTTTTAAAAAATCTACTTAATCTATCATTTCCTGCTTTTTCCATTAATTGAAACATGGGTATTTCATATTTGAGCGTCTAGATGGCTAATTGTTGTATTCCTTAATTTATTGACAATTTTATTTTGGAAAAAATCTTCGAAATGCGGTTTTTTCAAACGATTATAATTTTCTCACCATTTTGATTAGAATTTGGTGTAATTTGGGTAACTAACTTAAAACAAAATGGTAATAATATTCTACATGTAACAGTTTTTACAAAGTGTGACGTCATATTGTTTAATATAATGAAGATTAAAATAATTTAAAATTATTTTATTATAGTAAGGTTGCAAGTTGGTATTGAGAATTTTGTTAAAACAGATAATATTCTAAAAAAGGACAAACTTCCTTAAAATTTCAACTTTTTTTAGATATTTTAAAAGTTGAACAAAATTTTATTTTTTTTTTCAAAATTTTACTGCTTTCCTAAAACCCGGAGTTTAAAATGAAAAGATTAATTAAAACAAATTAACATTTAAAAAAAAAGTCTTAACATTGAATGAATGTGAGATATTTCAAAAAAATTCGACTATTGTGTGACAATTTTAAATTTTCAAGAAATTTTGAATCATTAAACAAAAACAATAACTAATATTTGTAAAATTTTTAATGTTTTTTTATACAATGCTAATTTTATGTTAAATTGTAACTATTTCTTCAAAACTGTTTCCCAATACAAATTACTAAATTATTTATTGACTGAATTTAAATGCTTGGTTTCTTTTGCAAACCTCATTAGAATACCTACTTATTTCTTTCATTTTAACAGTTCAAGCCTAAAAAATTTTTACCTAAACCGCCGCTGGAAGTATCATGAATTTCCTCAACAAAATATATCTAATAAATTAAATAGAAAAATTCTAATACAAGAGTATAGGTAGTACTAATAGTACTAATGACAACATATTCCGATAGCAACAAAGTTATCTAATTCTGCTAGATCGCAATGTGCCGCCTTCTGAATTTGTATCTCAGGGGGCGCTACGCCTCTGATATCTGTCGATCACAGTTCTGGTAACGTTGGGCAACTTTCTTGTGTCACTGGTATGGAAAACTTAATAGCCCTATCATTTGTAGGACGATAAAATTTAAATTTAAATTTGGCGGTCAACCGCAATGACAGACGTCTGCTTGACTGTCACTGGCCTCTCCCGCGCATTATTAGACATTAGAAAGACAAGTCGATTCAAGTTGATGTACATCACAGTCGTTCATGTTACAATATGGCAAGTGTGATCGAGTGAATAAATTTTGTTACTAGAAGACTATTATTTGACAAGCCGAGTAGCTACCTCTTACATATTAAAATTTTTGTCAGATTTTCATTACAAAATCCAAAACGAACTAAAAATAATTATATACATTCAAAATACTATCAATTTTTAAAATGTTTGCAGGACCTAGTAAACTTTTAATCTATAAGACCTTAAAGCTCAAATTTATTCAGTTTATTTTCTTGAAAGGACCAGATACGTACACCGTCGAAAAAAAATTTATTTATACATCGAAGTTATTAATGCATTTATTCATTCAAGAAAGTTGTTTTTACATGGCTCACTACTTGAAATAAATATCATAAATATTTTTTTGAGACAACTACTGTGTTTCACTTTTGACTGAATTAGGAAAAGAAAATAATCCAATACAACGTCTATAATAAAAACTAAGCAGATATAATTTTCTCAGAAATTATTCAACATAAAAATACTTAATCGCATTACTGTGAAAAATGATAAGCGGTCTTTTTTTAATCGAACTACAAATAAAGAATTTTCAGCAGAATTTAAAACAAGCCGGTATTCAATTATCTTCTTAATGTCATGTTCATAGCCATAAAAGTCTGCAATACTTTGCCCATTTAACCGATTTTCTATCTCCACTAATAACGAAATCATAAATAGTAGACGCTGGCGCTTGTTTATGAGTAAAGTAGGTACGGAGAGTAGAGTTCCCCGCACGGAGACTATTTAAAATCCAAAACGAAACTCGTCGCGCAGCGATGTAGTAATTTAGAAAGAGAAGTCGCGAAATGCGATAGAGGATGCGGCATTTCGACGTTGCCGCCAGCGAAAGGGCCTAACGTACGGGCCATACAATTTCACTTGGTCAAATATGCGCAAAGGCCACACGGTACGTAGCACATATAATGCATATAGACCTCCAGCGCCAGCGGCAAAGTGCTGAACTAACCGGACACTTTTGCCGGTACCCGGTGGTCGAAATGACCTTCTGCAAAATTTTCGGTTATGAGCTCTAAATAGCATTCCGAAGACATGGGCGAATTTTAAGCTGGGGTACGTTGTGACCTGCAGACCTGGAGGCCACAGCGAAATATAAGAGGTCACAGCGAATGCTACATATAATTTTTGCAGGTCACATAGTACATGTTGCAAATGTATATATATATATATATATATATATATGAATAGTAAAACGCAAATTCAAAAAATAAACGAACACAAACGACGATACGACGACGCACTGGTTTATTTAATTTTGAAGCATATTAACGTTGGTTAGCAGTTGGGTTGTTATTTATAAAAAATATGTCAACGATAGCCCACATTCGGAATAGATGCAGTGTATTTATATTAATAATCGAGTGCTTCTTTTCCAAACTATTTTAGACCTGTCGGGTGCACGAAAAAAGTGATGATTTGTCGGTAAACTACACATGGTTTAAAAAATTTTCATCGTATCACAGAGGGTCACAAAAAATAAATCGTTGGGAAATAACTTTCGTGTATTAACCACTTGCACCCACAACAGCGAATTTAATTCCTTACTTACAGCGTTCATATCAACGTTTACATCTATCTCGCGAAAACAAAAAATATGGGGTTTACCTTGATCGTGTTATATCGGATATAGCATTAATTCTTTTAAAATAAAAAAAAATTATTTAGTCGAAGGATATAGCGTAGATCAAATTTATCCTGTCCACTATATCATTTATATCAATATTTCTGAGTTAGCACAGCACTAGAATAATTACGGCAGACTAAAAATACTAGCCGAGATATTGAGGTTGGAACCAAACATTTTAGTGCGATCCGAGGCCTATTATCAACATAGTTACCAGTTACATAGATACTGCGATTGATTATAAAAAAGTGTACAAATTTGATAATAGACATTTTTTTTTATTTTCAATTATCATACAAGAAAATTTGGATAAGATTTCGATATTAATATGTACAGGATAAGTCATTATTATAGTAAGGCGTTGTAGTTACTTAAATAACATTTGCTGTTGTAAATGGTGATTTACGCAAGCAAATTACATTTCTCTTAAAAAGTTCATATGGCACATCCTGTATGTTATTTTCTATTTTTTTATTAAGTACCAACTAAACTTTGGTTTATTGTAAAAATTCTTGGGTTAAGCTCTTTTAGCTTGAATGTTATTTAACTTTAAATTTGAAAAATTAAAAGTGTCGATTTTTGAAAATTTAAAATGAACCTCTGATTGATGTTGCTGGAAATTTATTTGTTACTGGTAAAAAAACACTAATAAATAAACTTTGTACCGCATAATTTCCAAAAAAGTTTACAAAATCCAAATTCGACATATCTCATCTCCACTGCTATTTTACCAATCCAAGGTAAAATATACAATCGTTATTATTGTACTTCAGCTCGATTCAGCAATTTAAAAAAAGGCAACTTTAGTGCATCACTCTGCAAAGGTTTATTCTTTTTAGTGAAAAATAATTTTAGAATGTGCGCCTTATGCTAGTTTACATTTGCACCAAAAATATTTTTGTTAGCGAAGAATTTGTAGCAGCTACAGAGTATTCTAATGACTGCCCCTGTACATACATAGATAAATAACTCAATTTGGTCTATTAAAATAGATAACTGTGTGAGCCTGAATCGCTCCCGGCTGATTTTTTTTATCAAAATAGTAACTTTATTCTCGAGATTTCTACTTTTTGACCAGAAATATTTTTTACAAATTCAGAATTTTTCGAAACTGACATTTTATTATTTTCATAATTCCAAAATAATTAAATTATATTTTTTGGACCACTATTCAGGTTAAACCAAATTTGATTTCCACTATGGGGGTCTCGTAAATTATTAGAGATACAAGGAAGCATAAATGGGCAAAGTAGTGCAGCATTTAATGCCTAATATTATTTTGCTAAGAAAACAATTAAATATCATTTCGTCTTGGTTTTATTTAAAAAAAACTAAAAAACGCCATTTTTAAAAATCAGATGTAACTTGTTTATTTGAGGTCCGATATAAAAATTCAAAAAACTATAATTAATTGTTTTTTGGGGACTTTTAATTGATGCAAATTTATTTTTGCTAAATTTAACTATTTCCGAAAAAAATTATGTCGATTTTGTTATTTTTTATAGACGCCATATTGGATTTTATCATTTTTGAATTTGACATATTTTTCTGATTAATTTGATATATGATATGTTATATTTTAAATGTGGCAAAGTCGATTAAATGAAGTAATTTTTTATTTTTAAACAAAAATATTATAGTAGGGGTGGAAACGTCATAACTGTTAATGATAAAAATACAATAGCTAATTACGTAACAATAATTATTAAAAAACTAAAAATATTGTAACAAACTGGGCAATATTTAAACAATTATTAGTATAATCATAACGTACATGGACTCCTTTAAATGGCGTAATTCTATGAAAACCTGCCTGTAGATGTTTTAAAAATTTTGTCAGAAATTTCTATAGAAATCCTTTTAACATTGAATACTTATTCGTGTAACGTAAAATATCTAACAATTTAACATTAGAAATGACTCTAATATTTATGCACATTATCCGTCTTAATATATTTAACTTCTAGAGAAGTTTAGAACGCATACTTGCGTATGGGTCATCGGAAAGTCGTCCTTAATAAGGCCATTAGAATATTCTGAGAATAACGTAATTTAAAGGGAATCATGCACCTTACGATTATTAATAAATATTTGAATACTATAGAGTTTGTTATAATATTTTTGGTTTTTTAATAATAATTATTACCTCTTTGCTAACTGTATTTTTTATTATTAAAAGTTATGGCAATTGCGACGCCTACTATAATTTTGTTAAATAAAAAAATAGTTCATTTAACCCACTTTGCTACATTTGAAGTATAGCATGATATACATCAAATTAATCAGAAAAATATGTTAAATTCGTTGTTGCAGAAATTTAGGTAACAAAAAAGTAAAATTTTTGTTTCAGATTTAAACATGCGACAAATATAGGTTAGCATTAACTTCAACAATATCAAAATTTTCAATTAAAATCAAAAAATAAATGTTCAAAGAAAAAAATCGATATTTAAAAAAACACAATTCATGAAAAATCTCAGAATTTGACATCAAAATTCCAACTTTCGGAATTAAATATCAACAGTCGACTTCTTTAATTTGTGAATAGTAAGTCAAACTGTTCAAATGAAAATCGCAATTTTGAATAAATTAAGGATAAAGTGCAGTGGGAAATTTCGAAAATTGAGTTTAAACATATTTTTCTGCTTCTAAAACGATGCCAGAATCTTGTAGATTTTTTAAGGAGATTTGTTCTAAAAAGCAGTATATAAATTTTAGATTTACATTTGAAATTTGGAGAAAGGTATATATTGAGAGCTTGACAAATTAAAATAGATAACATTTAAAATCGAAATTTTTATATAAAAATGAACAAGTTAGGTTTCATTTTTATTTTTGAAATTCAACTTTAAACATCCGAAATTAACTTAACTAGCACTCCTACAACCGCCGCAAAATTACCATTTTACCCAAATATCACCAATAAAATTAATAAAGTTCTAAAAGAAAACAACCTAAAAGTAGTGTACACAGCCAATAACAGTCTTCACAATAATTTGGGTAATGCTAAGGATAAATTGGACAAGCTTGAGAGTTCCGGAATTTACGAAATAAGCTGTAACAATTGTAATTTATCATATGTTGGACGGACCAAGAGATCCATTAAAACTAGATTTAAAGTACATATCGCTCATTTTATATACAATAGAGAAGACAAATCAAGTGTCGCCCTACATATGATAAGTACAGGACACAAAATTAACATGGAAAATTTAAAATTGTTAAGATCGGTCACAAATAACAGAGAACTTGACTCATACGAAACAATTTACATCAACCAAACGCCAGTTACCCTTCATGAAGATAAAGGACCATTGGCAGCCTCCAGTGTATTAAAGGTTATTTGAGGCAGGTCAAAATTACATGCACCAGATGTGTTAAACAATTAGAAATAGGAAAGAAAGCAAAAGACCGCCAGTATCAATTTGAATCTCAATGCAGATGACGTCGATGCTAATCTTTTTAGTTTAGTACGCTGAAAAATGCCAATTCTGCTGGCGAAATACGTATCGCGTAATGATTTATTTAACTGCCGATGTCGTAGAGGGGTGAAATCTTCTTTGGATCCGAAATTAAATTAAAAACTATTGTAAACCAAAGTTTTTCAAAATGTTTAACTTTTTTTATGTACTCGGTCATACCGTATAAATTCCGACTGATTTTTCGAACTTCATCTCACAAACTTGACACTATCTATAAAATTTGATGTTGATCGTTTTTTCTCATATTTTTTTGATAAAAATCATGGTTTTTCTCTAAACTTTTACTACTTTTCGAATTGTAGAATATCTGTTTTCGCATTTTTTTTTTCTTAAATTTCGATTTTTTCAGCGCTTAGGTCGTAATTCCTAGTTTTTATACTTTTTCTTAAAAATTGGAATTTAAACTCATTTTCTTTATAAATTGAAAGTTTTCTTTTTAACTCCAACACATGACGCACCAAAACTTTTGCATTGCTAATGCAGTTAAACATAACCTTTGGGGGCGAAGGAAGAATTTATATATATTTATATATTTTTTTTATATATATATTTAGCTTCGTTTCATTTATTGAAGTAATTAATTCTAGCTAGGTAGATTATAGACATAGCAAATTTAAACAACAATAATAAGAAAGACCCAGGCAGAATTTTTGTAAGTAAGTCATATTTTCTTTTTATCCAGGTTTCTGGCTCTTAACTAAGTATCATTGTATACTATTCTGTTAAGAGCTAAATGTGTAGAATTTAGAAATTCTTTGCATTCTATTATGTTATGCTGTTAACGTGCACCTCTTAAAAGTGATATGCAAATTATTAAGAAAATTAATTACATTTTGACATTCCTCTGAAATCGTACCAAAGAACCAAAAATTCCAAACTTCATATCGTTTTGTTCGTAAAACCTTAAGATTTACGTTTTACTATTAAATCATTATACAAATACAGAAGACATACATACAAAAATATTTGTCACATCATATGTACATGATTTACGTGTTGATAGCGATTAGAAATTTGATAGTTTGATTCACAAATATTAGGTAGAAAAAATAGCAATTAAACATTATTTGATTACTTGATATATGAGTTCGAATATTCCTTGGAAAAGGAAGAGTATAAAAACCTATATTCCTTAATTATAGCATTATTTAACTGCTATCCTTAACTTTTGTTTTTTTACAAAATCTACAGCTAGACGGTCACCATTTCTTGACTCCAAAATCTGCAAGATTGGATGATCTAGAAAAATAAATTATTCTGTTATTCTGAATTTAATTTTCCTTTTAAATTATAATCCTGGCATAATTGTCTTGCATAATTAGTATAATTTAAAAAGCGAATTATTTAAATTATTATATTTAATTATTATTAAAAATGACGGCTTTTTGAAATGAATTACAAGAGTGACTTTAATTGAATGTAGAGCTTTCGCGATTAGAGTATAATTTCGCCAAAGTTTCAATGAAATATCTGGAAATATGTAATACTCCGATTATCTGAAATTAAACTGACTGAAATAAAAATTCTTCAATATTCATACCTAAAAAACTTTAATAAATAATACTATATGAAATTAGTTATGTAACGAATAAACTGCAATATAATGTTAAGCCTTATCGGTTCGAAGATTAACATTGCGTGAATTGTAACTCCATTTCCAAACTGATCTCGGAACACTACAATTGTAATTTACTTAATTGAACAATTAATTAATTCATTAACACTGTTTAATTAGCTACAATAACTTATTCATTGACTAACTAACTCAGGGAAAGGCGACCACGTATTTATAGGTTTTCCGGTTTCTAGACTGATCTCCGAGTAGATAAGATTATCGCTTGCGGAAATTTCTGGAGGGCTTATCTGCCATTTCTTTCATTATCCCGGCCGCTTCCCATTATCAAATTTTCTAGAAAATTCCCTATTAAATTTTATAATTACATTTACATTTTATTATTAGTAATGAATATTGAAGAATTCTATGTAGCAAGGGCTAAAAAGCTTTCAGTGGAGCAAAAAAAATTTTATATGAATATTTAATATTCACTTGAAACGATATCTTACTTTTTTGGTGTTGTTGCATGAGGATTAGTTCCACCGGTTTCAATCCGTGAAAATTGTCCACTCCAACACCAGTATCTGCTACACCAGGTATAGTACCTAGTGCTAAAAATGCTTCCCCCGCGAAGTCATTTGCAGTAAGCACGTCGTGATCCATTACTGTGAAAGCAACCATGGCTGCTGCTGTTCGACATTGTTCTAGTGAAACGCTAAATTCAAAACATTCATCGAAGATTGGATTTAGTGTTTTTTTATGAACATTTGTTTGTTGTTCATTGCAGTAAGGAAATACTTTGTGGGGTAACAATTCTATTATAACAAAAGGATCGCTAAAGCCATTGGGATCCAGTGGAATTATATCTCTAGCATGAAGCACCTGAAAATGAAAAAAAATATCATACTTTTTTTTTCGTAGAAAGATGCGAAAAATTTTTGGAGATATGTTAATGTGAACTTTTATTTTTTCATGTTTTGGTTTAAGAAATAACAAAAGTGTAAAGCATATCCTAAGGGTTGTAAAGACACTCTTCGTTAGTTATACTTGTATTTATACATCATTAGTCGCGTTCTTCAAAAATTTTAGTAAAAATAAACACCCTGAAACATTGTATTTAATTAAACATACCCCTAAGCATGTAAGAAATATCTGATGTAGTCATTCACACAGGGTTTATTGTCATTTACTTTCGAATTTAGACATTTTTTGCATATTGTCTTTTGCATGTAGAAAGTACAACGCCCGTCTTCCACATAGACTTTGTTGAATTAAAGAATTGGATAATTTCTAGGTTTTTTCTGAGTCATCTCCGCTTTATCTACAAGCAGCTTAACAAAAAGACCACGTTCTTTTTTTCTAGACACGAGAAGTAAACCCATTTTGTTATGTTTACTGCTTTTACTTTTAAAGATATGGATTAAACAAGTATCAAAATTTAATTCATGTTAAGGGCACTCATGAGACGGTATTTTTATGCCATGCGAGGTCGTAGTTTTATGTCATACTTTTTACGCTTGGAGCGTATGTGACACTTGAAGGAATGTAAACATATGAAAAATATACAATAAACAATTGTGTTTAAAATAATATTTCTAACGCAGATAGGAAGTGCAAACAACGCGTCCAAACAAGAACGGTCGCGCAGTATCTCAGAAGATACAAAATGAGGCACATCTACGAGGTTTTTTTTAAATAAAAGTATTCCTAGTAAACCTTTAGGTTTGAAATTCTAGAAATTCATTCTAAATAGACTAATAAGCAATCTGAGGATTATTGCAAATGGCAGCATGTTGAAATTATTTATATTTGTCAAATTAGTATTCAAATTAGGCACATACCTCTCAAATACATGAGCTCCTCACGGAGAGTTAGGAAAGTAATGACAAAATTGATACCATAATCATTTAATTATTCAAAAAATAAATCAGTTAAATAAAAACTTCAGCACTCTAGTTTTAAAAATAACTCAAATACACCTGAAAAGTGCCGAAAATGAGACATCCGGTAGAACTTATTAGCCATTTGGAAAAATACTAATAAATCGATAAAATTTGTTGAATTTTTTTAGAGCTTGACTGTTAAAGAATTAATCAATACCTCTAATATCAATAAATACGTATTTTACATGTGTAGTTGTAGGTGATCGAGAAATTCGGGAAGGGGAATACAGTAAACAATTACATTTATTTAAATAGTAATTTAAATATTTTAAAAAGCAGGGCTGTGTAAGCTTAAATCAAATTTTTAAAATAATTCAATAAGGATCCAAAAATGAAAGTAGGAGATAGCGTTGGACTTTTCGAGATTCGAAAGTAATCTCGAAATGCATATACGTCGATTTCATGAGCCACCATATATTCGATCGACGAGAGACATCGTAGTTTGGTTGTTAACCACAGATGGCGCACTGTTGATCATAAGCATATACTTATTAAAAATAAGTATATGCGCATGAGCGTGATATGCGCAAGAGGCGTTCTGTGGGGGAAAATACGTTTCGTGCAAACCATGATAATGTATAAGTAAGGTAATCAGACGCGAGGCGAAATGTGGCACATAATCGGGAGACTGGCGGCTTAGAGAGAGATAGATAGCAAGATGTTTAAAAACTAGCGTAACTCTGTGCAAAGTATACGGTACCGTCCGGCGTATATCCGGAATATTGGCTGTAACTTTTATAAACAATAAACAAAGTTTATCTCACACATTTTTTCTATAAACATTTTAAAAAAGTTATAGCTAATGTTCTATATATACGCCGGAGCCTGATAAACTAAACGGCACGTCTGTCTATTAATTTCACTTTTTGTTCTTAAATATACAAAAAAAAATTATGTTTAAATTACTTTGATAATTAACCAATTCTATGGATGGGATATGATAAATGTAGATATATCGTTAAAATCTGATAATAAATGGGAATCGCATACATAACAACGAGCATAACTTGTTACAAATTTTATATTTTATGTTAAGTATAACAATACAGAAGTCAATGTTATTATACATTTTTTTTGTTTTAAAATAAGTAAAGAAAGAAAAACTTCCTTGCCAAAAAAATCATACTGCCCATTTTGTTATTAAAATATAAATATAAAATTGAAAAATTGCGAAACAATTAAATAAAGTATTACCATTTGCATAAGAAAGCACTGCTTAATCAACTCAAGGCCGACCTTTTACTGCCTACCTTTTATATGGTGGTCTCTTTTCAATCGTCTCCGGTTTTAGGGCCACTTATCGCAACAGTGAGATATAGCGGGTTACATTACCAGTCTTATATTATATCATGATGCAAACATAAAATTCACACGAAGCTCGTCAGCGCAAAATTTGAAATGTATTCATTTTTGAATAGTAATTTTCGTAGCGGTTAATATAAAGGATTATTTCGTTTGAAAAGAAATAACAACGATTAGATAATAATCAAACGATACCGCGGTCCCTATTAATAGTTATACTTTTTCCTTGCATGAATGTTGTTTGGATGCGTCCTAGTACGAGAAACTGGCATTCGTATCTATATTTATTGGCGCAAATCTGTGCAAATTACTAAGGAGAAATCATAGTTTCAGGAACAGATTAAGTGAACTTACCTCAACACACAGCGAATCGTGATTAAAATATGCTCGTACAGCTAGAATGCCGTACGGACTACTGGTAATAGTTTGTTGCTCCTGCAGTCTTTGATGATAAAATATTTCAATAAGTGATTCAGTGTCGGTTCTGTGGTATTGAAGCCGTTGTTCTATTTGAAGAAATAGACCAGAGCGCAGAATATCTTGACTCAATCCTTGTCCATCGCAGTAAAAAAAGTCTAAAATGATTTCTAATGCTGCATGTAACCTTTCGTGAAACAAAGCTGACATTTCTTCATTATTGGTGCTACCGTCCATTTGATGATTTAACTCTGATAAACAGTACTCCCAAATCTTTATTATAAAACACATAGACATTTAAAAACAAATAAAAATATAAAATAGTTACATACCTCATACAAGACCTTCTGGAAATTTTGTGGTAATAAAAATAAATTCAAATTCTGAAGGTGATTATGTAAATAGTCAAGTAGAGGTTCAACAGCCTCGGCTGTAGGCAAAGTATCTGGAGACCACGCAATGTGAAACATGGCTTTCTTTAGAGTTTCCTGCATTTGAGGTCCAATTCTTTTTATAATATCCATGATTCTAACTTGAAACTGACTAAGCGTGCTATCTAATTGGCTCGTTAATGTTGAAAACTGGAATTCTGATGATAATGTTTCAAGTGTTACAAAATCGAAATAATTTTCTGAAACAACAGAATTTATGAGGTAGTGCTGTAAATATAATTACACAACAATCTAAACTGCAACTTATGCAAGGCGATTCACAAAAGAGTACGATCCTTATGAGCTGGAAATACAATTCATATACATATTTATAAATAGAAGCGATAATAAATTATTATATGCTTGAAGTGTTGCACTTCCACAATTGTGCGTTAATTTTTTTTAGAAATTTAAAGTTTCTTCAAAATTAAATTTTTTTAAATTTTCGTGTTTAAAATTAAAGCAGAATTTTTAACGATGGAGCAGAAATTTCTAAATTAACATAGAAAAAGGTATTATAAATTCTAAAAATAGGATTAAAGTGGACATTTGGTGAGTAAAGGAGAATATTTGGAAAAGAAATTAAACTCAAGATTTTAACTTGAAGCTCTCATTTTGAGAAATAAGTGGAACATTTAAATTTAGAAGATCAGTTTTTCCACAATATCGAGATAAGGTTCTGAATTATGGCAGTACGTAAAATTCTGAGAAAACACAGTATTTCTAGATTGAATCCAAATTTCGACAAAAAGTGCTCGATATTTCGAAAAAAACGAGTCGAATTTTCAATCTATTGTATATCCTAAAATCGAGATTAAAGTGGATATTTGAAAATTTGAATGAAAATTTTGATATTATACCCAGGTTTCCGCCATACTTTCAGATTGAATTTAAATTTTTTGTGAAATTATGTTTTGCTTCAAATTTAATTGCCTATTTTTCCCCAGATTTGTTGTTTAAAATCGAATTTGGAATTTAAGGTTATCATTTCGATAAAAAAAAAAGAAAATTTGAAATCTTAGCTATAATTATAATTCGCTGAGTAAAATAATTTTAATTTCACTATGTTAAAATAGAAAATGATATTAGGAAAATATAAAAACTAAAAGGCCTAAAATGGTAATACTTACCTAATAAGGAAACGAACTCATATACATATTCCAAATTATTTATAGCAATACACATTTCATCGCATATTCGAAAAGGTCCTAATCTGTCAAAATAGCCTGTTTCCATTAGTCTTTGATAACTAATATCGGCGTAAAGTAAAGCTGCAGAACAGATACAGTCGAGAAGTTGGGACAGCAAGGTCAATGAATGATTTTTAGGCCACTGAAGCAATCTCCAAAAATCTCGTAATTGACAGAACATTGATACGATATCTACTGCAGAGGAATTGTGTTTAACAAATTTGTCACCTTCACAAGGTTTTTCTAATTCGACGGCGGTTCGCACCTGAAAGTAAAATTGTATTTTACAGTATTATGTAAAAGTTAACAAGTTCGTATTTTTAACGTGTCTATAACAAAGTAATTAATTATTATTAGACTCCAGTAGACATGTTTCACAATTTTATAACGCGCCAAAAATGCTTATCCTGACCAGAATCACATGAGCAGCAAAATATCGATCATCGATTACATCATTACGTTTTCAGAACATGTAGAGTGAACACGCTCAACTAATGGAAAATGTTTTTTTATTTATCATTTGAATATACAATTGTTTTTATTCACTTGAAATAGGAACGAAGATAATTACATCTATTGGTCTAATTAAATATAACACTATAACTAACTGGGTGGTTAGTGAAGAGTTTTTTTTTGGGGTTTTCAGAAATAACAGAGAAAAACTGTGCTATGCTGGATTTTATTATGCTAAGTTAGGTTAGGTTACAACAACGAACGCGGGTATCTAGATTATATATGCCGAACTCTCTTCGGAAACATCCGATCTCTGCCGGGCCAAGTGACAGGGTCAGCTTTTCGTTATTTTACGCGTTACACACTCCCCCCATGGTTCAGAACTCGACCCGAGGAGGAACCAGTAGGCGAAGGACGTTTCTTCTTCCGGGGTCGACCTCTTCTTTTCAGGGGTACCACGGGTGTCTCAGCTGGTTGACCCTGAACGGGAGTTAAAGCGGAACAATGGTATACACCCAAAGGAATGCTGGGGTCCGCGGGATCAGACACTTCGAAACTAACAGGAGAGACCATTCGAGTAATTTCATAAGGTCCGTCTCGCTTTGGGTGAAATTTTGAAGTGATGCCTTTTTCAGAGCTGCTCAGAGTATGAGAGTCTACCCAAACTCTATCACCAATAGCAAATGGGATAGTCTCTCGCTTGTGAGAATCGAAATAACACTTCTGACGATTCTGTTGTTTTTCATTTATGGATCTAGCATCTTGCCAGGGACAGTAATTTGCTGGAAGTAGGGAGTGATTTGTGGTACAAAATTTTCGGCTTCGACAATGTGACGCAAATCATGAGATACGTCGTCTAATGTTCTTAGCTCTCTACCGAATGTTAAAAAAGCTGCTGTTTTGCCAGTAGCCTCGCACCAAGCAGTATTCATAGCAAATCGGATAGTAGGCAACTTCTGAGCCCATGAGCTATGATCATCTCCAACAAGTATAGCTAACCTTGGCTTCAGGTCGCGGTTTTTTCTTTCCACCATATTGGCAGAAGCATGGTACAATGGTGTTAATGATTCTTTAATGTTCAAAATGAAACAAACCTTTTGCATGACAGAGGAGATGAATTATACCCCATTGTCACTTATGATCTTCCGTACGAGTCCATATCTGAAGAAGATTTCATTGATGAGCACGCGAGCACATTCTTCGGCTGTAGCTTTTTGGAGTGGGAATAGTTCAACCCATTTTGTCGAGACATCTTCCACGATGAATATCCAAGTATTTCCATCTTGATCTTTTGGTAATGGCCCAAATAAATCAATCGATAATATTTCGAACCTTTGAGCGTATGCTGGGGTTTGTAATAAACCAGCGGGTTTCTGGTTAGTTGCTTTGTATCGTTGACACTCAGGGCAGTCTCGTACATAGTTGGTTATGAAACGACGCATTCCAGGAAAATAGTAGCGTTTGGCTATCCGTTAGAGGGTTCGCTCTGCACCATAATGGGAAGCTGTAGGAGCATCGTGATATTCTGTCAGGATCTTTTCTCGTTCATGGATGGGTACTACCAGTTGCGCCTCTTCTTCGTCATC
This sequence comes from Dastarcus helophoroides, assembly GCA_028583605.1. Lineage (NCBI taxonomy): Eukaryota > Metazoa > Arthropoda > Insecta > Coleoptera > Bothrideridae > Dastarcus > Dastarcus helophoroides. The sequence goes on along the minus strand of CM053331.1, from coordinate 18,749,852 downwards.
TTCAGATGAATATCGGTAGAGTACTCCACTTGACATGATGTATCCACGATCAGTCCATCTAGCGAAATCTTCGTCGTTATGTCCTTCAAAACTTTTAATGATTTTTTTAATGTCGGGATCTCTAAGTTGTTCCTCTCGGATTTCAGCGGCTGAGCGTCTTGGGAGTTCAATTTCTACATAACAGATGTCACAGTCGTAGGTGATTTCGTGATCACAAGGTGGACGTGACAAGGTGTCAGCGACCACGTTTCGCTTTCCAGGCAAATAATCTATCTTCAGGTCATACCCTTGCACTTGTAAAGCCCATCGTGCAAGTCGTCCAGTAGGAGCTTTTAAATTCAAGAGCCATCGTAAAGGTTGGTGATCACTCTGTATAGTCAGGGGAGTAGCTTCGATATATCCTCTAAATTTATCTAAAGCCCATATCACAGCTAAAGCCTCACGTTCAGAAGTACTATAGTTTCTCTCCGCTGAGGTAAGAAGTCTGCTGGCATATTCCACAGGATGCTCATCTGCACCCTCACCCTGTAAACGTACAGCTCCTAATGCATAACTGCTTGCATCAGTGCGGATGATGTATGGTTTTGTTTCGTCACTTTGTTGAAGTACCGGGGCGGTAATTAGGGCATTCTTTAACTGATCAAATGCTTCTTGCCATGGAATATTCTTTTTGGTCAAATCACTTAGAGGACGCGAAATTTCCGCAAAGTCTTTGATAAAGTTACGATACCAGCTGCACGTTTGCAGAAATGATAAAAGTTCAGATACGTTGCGTGGAGCACGTCTATTTGCTATGGCCGAGATTTTATCAGGATCTACCAAAATTCCTTCTATGGTGATTAAATGTCCCAAATATTTTACTCGAGAACATGCAAAATGGCACTTTTCTCTTCTAGCGCGTAACTTGAACTGTCGAAGTCTGTCAAATACTACCTGTAAGTCTGGTATGTGGTCTTCAAAGGAACGCGAAAGAACAATCAAGTCATCTAGATATGCTAATACAAATACGTCACCACAACCGCGTCGGAAATGATCGATTAACCTCTGGAAAGTTCTAGGCGCGTTTTTAAGTCCAAATGGCATTCTCAAATATCGGTAAGTTCCGAATGGAGTCACAAAACCGGTTTTATCACGATCAGCCTCGTTAACACTGATTTGATGATAAGCACTATGTAGATCGATGGTACTCATGTAGAAAGTGCGTTTTGCAGCATGTAGAAGGTCATCCATTCGAGGAAGCGGGTAAGAATCACTTACAGTAACAGCATTCAGTCTCTGGTAGTCGATACATAAGCGAACATCACCTTCATCCTTTGGAACCAAGACAACCGGTGCAGCCCAAGGACTTTCACATTCTTCAAGATACCATTCTCTAGCAGTTTATCCAGCTCTTTTCTTAGCTGTTGTTTACGTGTTGGAGTCATTTGATAAGGAGGTAAGGCAATAGGCGGATGGTCACCTGTGTTAATGAAATGAGTTGCATATGGAGTTGGCTCTCCCTCCTCTTGAAAGATATCCTCATTTTCGTGAAGCAAAGTACTTAAAATCTACTTTTCTTTTTGGTCTAAATTGGTTCCTTCCTCAGAACGCAAATCCTCTAAGCATGATAATTCGACAGGCTCTGCATTATGGGATAACTTCGGTGGTGGCACTTCATAGTTAAGGGAAAATTTTACATCTGGGTCGTCACCAAAATTCCAGGAATTTTGAACTAAATCAATAGTTATTTTTGCATTTTGTAAGAAATCAATGCCGAAAAGGGTACGGTTATCTTTTGCTTCTGGAAAAATAATAAATTTTGTTTTGATACATCGACCTTGCAAAAACACATTTTGTTCAGTAACTAAAATGTTTTCTGTTTTTCCATTACCATCAGCTAATTTTACAAAAATCGAGCTTTCCTTAAAACTTTGATTTTCCTTTTTTAAAATTTCGTATAACAAATGTCCAGCAACACTTTGTTTAGCAGCGGTATCAACAAGTCCTGTTCCTTGGTGTCCTAAAATTCCTACTTGCAAAATAGGTCGCGAACGCGGCGCAATGAGGGTTTCCATACACATAAATTCCGTGGCTGAGGCTTCTATACCATTGCATGAAGGACATTTGGATCGGATGTAACCAGGTTTTCTACAACCATAACACTGGATAGGAGTAGTTACTTTGTTATTGTCAGCAGTGGTTTGAGATGTTGATGGATGAGTATTTGTTTGCGCTACCTGGGGGTTAATCGCATTCTGTGTTTGAAAGGTATTTAACTGTTTCCCTTCATTTGATTTAGATTCGGATTTAGATAGAAGTTTTCGACACTCATCTTTCGTATGACCTACGTACTTGCAATACTGGCAACGCGGACGCTTAATTTCTTTTTGTTCCATTGGAGCGCGATTATCCGATACATAAGTTTCTTCAACTGACCTACAACTTTTCAAAAGTTTAGTAAAGGTAGATATACTGTCACGTGACACTTTTTCGCGAATACGGCGGTTTAGTAGTCCATATACCATGTCAATTTGAGTCTCTTCACTTAGTGCGCCTGGTGGTATTTGCGCAAGAATGGAACAAGCTTTACACTCGGTGTATTAAAGTCTTGTTCATTGGCGAAGAGTTCACGATACACACGATAAGGTGGTTTCTGTGGTCCGAAAACAGTTTTTAATAGATCTATGGCCTCATCCCATGAATTAACAGAAGCTTTTACCCCTTGGTACCACGTAGCTGCAAATCCATCAAGTAACATTGGAAGTCCTTTGAGGGCGTTTTCGTTAGATACTAACGCGCAGTCCTTATAAATAATAATCGCGTCTATAAAAGCATTTACATCTGAGTCTTTTGTTCCGGTAAAGCGCGAAGAACAGTTCGAAAAGTTACCAGTCTGCGATTGTGCTAAACTTGGTATTACCCTACTAGGTTGATTGTATATAGTCAACCTCGATAAGAATGTCTCAAATTGTTCGTTTGTAAACATGATATTTCCGGGCATTGTCGGACTTTGTGGTGCACAATTTTCTTCTTGAGACATGCTGCCGATTTTATGATTACGAAGAAAGTAAACTCGCTTACCTTTCTCATTCGTGTCAATTTATTCCATACACAGGTATCCTTACTTACATTCACCTATTAAAGCTGCTACACCCTGTATACCGGAGCCTTAACAACTGATGATTGGTGATAGAGCGATGACCTTGCACGTAACTGACGAAAATGTCTGTAGACGTAACAAGTTGTTTAATAGTCACCGAGTTCGTACACACTTTTTTACAGACGTCGGGGTGTCATGCACATATAATCCCAAAATTGTCCGTGAATGAAAAATGCACTGAACGTATGTATAACGAAACACTAAAACTCGATAAATACACTATTTTCTCCGCCTCTCTGGCCACAAGTTGGACGCCACTATAACTAACTGGGTGGTTAGTGAAGAGTTTTTTTTGGGGTTTTCAGAAATAACAGAGAAAAACTGTGCTATGCGGGATTTTATTATGCTAAGTTAGGTTAGGTTACAACAACGAACGCGGGTATCTAGATTAATGCCGAACTCTCTTCGGAAACATCCGATCTCGGCCGGGCCAAGTGACAGGGTCGGCTTTTCGTTATTTTACGCGTTACAACACGTAAATTATAAAACACTAGCGCCTACCCCGCCTTCGCCTAGCTGAACAATATCTAGGTTACGATATGATATGATATACTTGAATAAAATGGGATAAGTGAATTATTTTTTTATTTATATTTCTCAGTATACTACATTTTTGTAATACTCCGTAATGGCTTCAAAATAATATAAATTTCAGCATTACATAATCTTAAAAGCCTAATATGCAATTATGAAAATTTATACTTAACACCTCTCCTTTTAAATAAACCTCCCACCGCCTAATTTACTTTTAAAATGCCAAAGTAATTAACAGAAAACATAGATCCAACCTATTTTGCTCTACTCAAAATTTGTCGTTTTTTTTGGAAATTGGACTTATTTTAAAAATTTGTCTTTTACCCTAAAATTTAAAAATCTAAAATTTCGGCTTTTTTGAATATTTGTACTTTTTTCAATTTGACTTTCTAGAAATTTAGTTTTATCCGTCAAAAATTAGCATCTTTTGAAAGTTTAGATTTTAAATTCGCCTTGTTCTTGAAATGTCTTTTTTCCACAATTTAAGATCATTTTCTTAAAGGTTTCATTTTTTCCTGGAAATTAATTTTTTTAAGTACAGACAATTCCTTAAGTTTAATATTTTTTGCGTAAAACTTCCACTGTAGGAAGTTTTACCTTTCTTTTTCCAAATTCATATTTTTCTCCAGTCAAATAATTTACCTCGAAATCGTTTTTTTTTTAAATCTTTAAATTTACTTTGTTTCCCTTTAATTCATTATCAAGATTAGATTTTTTAACAAAATATTATAGCTTTTCCTTGAACTTTCTCTCGAAATTTCGAACTTTTTCTCAAAATTCCTTTTTAAATGTTTTTTTTTTCAAGTTTCATTTTATTTTAAAAAATTTATTTTTTCTTTATACTAGATTTCATCTGAAAATTTCGTCAATTTTCTCAATTTCAACTTTTTTTTTAATTCGATATTTTTAAAGTTCAACAATATCAAAGTTTCAAATTTATTTTCAAAATTTGTCTTTTCTTTCAACATTGTACAATTTTTCACAAAATTCCATTTTCTTTTGAGTTTTGAGTTTCCTTTTTACTTACCCTTTTCGCAAAATTTTAATTTACTTTCAAAATTCTCGGTTTTCTATCAAAATTGAACTTCCTCTGAAATTTTGACTTCTCGAAATTTGAATATTTTACAGGTTTTGATTTTTTTGTAGAAATTGACATTTTTCAAAATTTTATTTTATTTTTCAAATTACCGTTTTCTTCAAATCTAGCTTTCTTGAATAAAGTTCGAATTTTTCTAGCTTTCTTTAATAACATTCGACAATGTTCTCAAAGCTTCGAGCTTGTTTTCAAAACTCGAACTTTCGTTCAAAATTTCATAAATCTTCTCAAACTTGTGTTTTCCAAAAATTTCAAATTTCCATGTTTATTTTCTCGAAATATGACTTTCCCAGAAAAATTTCGACTTTTTTCTTAGAATTTCGATTTGTTTTTAAATTTCCTTTTTTTCTAGAGTTCTCCATTTTTTTAAATTTTGGTTTTTTCTAAAAATTTTTAATCTTGGACATTTTGTTTTGGTAATTCTGCTTTTCCCCAAAAAGGGCTCTTTCCGAGAATTTAAGCCATTTTCAGAAAAAGTAGATATTTTGATAAAATATTATTTTTAGAAAGGTGGAAAAAATATTTTCTAAAGCTTTAGACTATTTTCGAAAATTTGTCACTTATGTTTGTTAATTAGGTCGAAATATTAATAAGAGAGCTAAAGAAGTCGGATATTAATTTATTAGTTATTAGACATCTCAATTTTTTTCGATATTTAAAAATTATGTAAAAATTTCTGTTACAAAGAAAATGAATAAAAAGCTCCACAAAAACATTTTCCTTTTCATAAACATGGTCCCGGTCGAACTACAATCGAACCGTGGTTGGTTTATTTTTGTTTCCATTCTAATTTTATAAATTGAATTGTTGGAATGTCAATATTGTCAAGAAGTGTTATAAATTTTATGTAAATTAAAATTCTCAAAATTAACTCTTATCACACGTTAATGCAGCAACTGTTGATCACTTTAGTAACATGAAAATAAATTATGCAGAAGATTTATTTTAAAATAGAATTGCTTAGGATAATTCGTCATAATTTTATGTTAGCCTTTAGAGATAAGCAAACGCTTAAAACCACTATATTTTAAACCACTTATTGCCAAAAATGTAGTATACTCAGAAATACCAAAATAAGTTGCTCCGAATAAAATTACACAGAATGATTCACATTTAAAATCGCTTTTTAGACGATCATATTGTCCATCCGGGCGAAGCCGAGGCAGGACGCTAGTAAATTTATATTTTGGTGATAATAAAGATACAGCTTTTGGCAAATTTCAATTCACCAATAAGACATTCAATTTCACTTCCATCAGCTCAAAAATTTGCACGAATACACATTTATGAAGTTAGGGTTGCCACCTATCGCGGCTAGATCACACGGAGATTAGCACATTGGCACATGAAAACGGATTTTAGATATGTGACGTTTAGCCAAAAATGGTTGACCAAAAAAAGTCGACCTATTTCATATCGAACTTTTATTTAGCCCGTGCAATATATACTGATGACTACAAAAAAAGCTCGTCTCCTTGAAGGGGAACAACCCGGAGAAATAATAAGTTAAACCCGGTGCCCGGAAAGGTGGCAACCCTATACGAAGTTAGGTTCAAATTTGGTTAAAAAACTTAAATACATAAATCAGAATGATACTTTATTTAAATCAAAACAAAATCCAATGCAGGCTTTCCTAGCTATTGACAAAAAACGATTTATTTTTTTATTTAACCTTCCTGTCGGAAAAAAGCGTTTTTCCGAATATGTAGATTAATACATATTTTTCTCTTGTCTTGAAATACGAGATATTGTGTAATACTAATCGAAAGCCCTGTATATCCTACATACATTAAAAATCTTGATATTGCGTATCCAGCGGCGGCTTATCCATAGAAGCACAAGAGCATGTGCCCCCTGACCAAAGAAATACATATACAATGCAAGAGAAAACAACTGAATATTTTTATTTTTTAATAACTATCGATTCACCGTTCACTGTTCTAATACAAAATGTAGGCTACAAGTACAAGATAATATATGTTGATTGTACATTTATTCAGTCAATAAAATATATTTTAGAGACCTGCAGTAAAAATGTATTCGGATTTTAATTACCGATTACTTTTCTGAAATATATAATCGAAAAAGGGCACCGTTGGCATCCTGGCATCGTACCGAATATACTCATTTGTGATCGTGAAGTTTACATTATCGGTTTCGTGTTGCATGTTACAAGTTGACACTTTTCACTAGTTTATACTTTCTATATTTTATATTTTAGATATGTAGTTTGAAAAATTTTATGTGTTTATTAGCAGGTATTTGTATAATTTACTAGATAAAAGTCGAAACTTCGCGAAAAGTCGACATTTTGGAAAAAAGTCGAATTAAAAAAAATAAAACTTCCGAGAAATAGTCAAACAACCCCTTAAAAAGTTCGATATTTATATAAGGAAAAGATTCATAAATATATTCTACGTACAGGTAAAATTTTAGGAAATAGTCACTATTTTCGAAAAAATATATCAAATCGAAAATGTAAAAGCCAGTTTTGAAAAAAGAGGGAAACAGGAAAACTAAAAATAGTCGAAATTAAAAAGTCAAAATTTTCAGCAAACAGGATATTTTCAAAATCTGTTTACATTCTAAAAATGTCAAAATTTAAAACAAATGAAATTTTCGATAAAATTAAATATTTAAAAATAAGACCAATTTTTTAAAAATTTTCAAATTTATAAAAGAATTCAAATTTTAGAGTTAATATTTTCGACAAAAGTTAAAGTTTTGAAAAAGTCGAAAATTTTTAAATAAAATTTTTTAAGGCAATCGAAATTTTGAGTAAATGGTATGATTTTCATAAAAAGTTAAACTTTCCAAAGAAAAGTTAAGATTTTCTAAAAAGTCAAAAAGTGTCAAAATTTTAGCATTCATCAAAAAATTCTAGTATTTTAAAAAATGACCAAATTTTCAACAAAATTTTAAATTTTTCAATAAGTTCATATGTTGAGAAATACTCTAAGATTTCAAGAAGAGTCAAAATTTTAAAAAAGTGTCAAGATTTAGAAAATTTAAGAGTTTTTAATCGGCTTTTCATAAAACGTACATTTTTAAAAGGTTCACTTTATTCAAGAAAAGACAAAATTATCAAGAAAGTCTAACTATTTTTAAAATCGCAATCTAAAAAAAACCGTCCAAATTCGGAAAAAAATGTTAATTTCTATTAAATTGAACTTCAAATAAAGTCAAAATTGTCGAAGTCTGTTGACTGAAGAAAAGCCAAAATTATCAGAAAAGTCAAAATTTTCAAAAAAAGTCCAAATTTTGAAGAATTAATACTTGCAAAAAGGCGAGGTTTTGAATAGTTAAAATTTTGAAATAACAGTCAAACATTTTGTAAAATACACAAAATTTCCAAAAAATTAAAATTTTGAAAAATGATCGAATTTTTTTTAAAAGTCAAAACTTTCTAATAAGGACATTTTGAAAAAAATACAAAAAATTCAAAATTTTGCAAAATAATCGCATATTTGAAAAAAATTGACATTAAAAAAATGTATCTTAAAAAAAAGTGAAATTAATTCAAAAGTGCAAAAAGTTGAAATTTTCAAAAATGACTCAAATTTAAAAAATAGTCGGTATTGTGAAGGATCAAAATGTTCAAAAGGTAACAATTTTTAAAAAATTTCAAATTTAAGAAAACATCGAAAATTTAAAAAACACTTTGAAAACAGTTTAGCTTTTCAATATTTTACGTTTTTAAAAAATTAAGAATTTTCAACGAGTGAAAATTTTTTTAAAATGTCAATTTTTTTTAAAAAAGGCCAATATTTTAACAAATTGAAATTTTCACAAAAATAGAAATGTTTGGAAAAGTTGGTCAAAGTGTAAACAAAAATCGAAATTAGAAAAATTACAATTTTTCCAAAAATGCGAAATCCTGAAAAAAAATTCTTCATGGTAGACCCTACAACCTCTTTTATGTATTTTTTTATATTTTCCTAATTTATCAAAAAAACAAAATTTTTATTTTTTCCATATCTAATTTTTGGTCTTCTATTTTTCATTTTTCCTATTCTATGTAAAATAAACTAACCTTTTAATTTGTAAACTGTCATGAAGTGACATTTTCAATAAATTTAAATATCACGTAGTCGCATTTCAAAAACTGTTTATAAAATTGTCAACAAACCATAAAAATTTAAATATTTCCAAACTGGGCCGAAGAAATGTTAAACAAATTGAAAAAAACTGAAAAAAAATGTCGAAATTTTCGAAAAAACTCTAAGCCTCAAAAAGTCAAAACGTAAACAAAGTCGAAAATTTTGAAAAAAGTAAAAAATTTGAGGAAAATTGAAAGTCTTTAAAAAAGGTTCCAAATTTTGAAAAAAGTCGAATTTTGTGCAAAAAAAACACAAATTTTATTATTACATCAATATTTAAAAAAAAATGAAATTACAGAAAAATTGAAAATTTCTAACCTTTTTTGAAAAATTACTGTGATGAGCGACCAGCGATTGCATTTAGTTTTTTTTTTAAATTGTCGAATTTTGCTCACCTTTAAAAAATTTTCGAACAATTTACCTCCGATTTTCGGACCCAATTTGTCTACGTTGTGTTTAAAATTATTTTATTCTAATAAATTGTAACCCCAGTTCGTGTTATCAAATTTAAACAATAATTGACCGCAACATTTTATTACAATAGGTCAACAAATAAATTGATAAATTGACAAAATTTCAAGTCAATGGTTTTCAAGTGTTCTTAAACATAATACCACAAAATAAAAGTAAACCCGTTTCTTTCAACTTGTTTCAATTTGCTGGACACAAGTCTGAGAGAAATATTTCTTTAGAAATTTAAGAGAATTTATTAAACACAAATAATCTGTCGTTCTTTGTTTAACTTTTTCGCTCGTATATGGTGCGTCGGTTATTACTTTCCCAAAGTTTACGTTAACCCCAATAATCGCAATGTTTTCCCCAGCGGAGCAATCTAGTTTGTACTCAAAGGTTTTCAAACCAAATGCAGCTAATTTTGCACCTGATTATCGGTGGGTATTCGCTGGTTAGTTTGTACACAGAGGTTCTCAAACTATTTTTAGGTGTCTGTTTTTATTCCCCAATTTTGTGTGTGTTTTGTCGTTTTCCTAATTCAAACCTTCGTCACATAGTTTCTTGCTGAAAGCTTTGAGCTAATAATATCCAAAGGATAATGCTACGAGAAAATGGAGCTCAAGCTTGGAAATGAAGTTGTGATTTATCGTAATAAATCAAATTTATAAATGTTGATTCAATCTTACAGATCTCTCGTTCTCTCACTCTTTTTTTCTTTCCTTTGTAAACTTGTTCCTTTGTTTGTTTTTCTGTTTGTCTCATACCAAACTCAATCACTCGAACTTAAACCAGTATCATAAAATAGACTAGAAATATTTTTCAGATTTCGTAGAAACTTTCTGAGCAGAATTTTTCCCTTCCAAAACTACATCTACTTATACGGCTACCAGTCTAACAGAAGGGGCGTTTTCTGGCTTAGAAAGTGACTAAACTTGACTTAGCACAAAAAAAACCATTTAAATTAAAATTAGAAACTGGCAAGAAGTTCTCATTTCTTTCGTCAAAACATTTCCCTAACAAGAGCTGATGCTGATACTGCTCGTCCGCCTACGTTAGTAAATTTATGTTGACAATGAATCTAGGCATGCGACTATAGATTAGTAATTTTGCAAGGCTCCCCGATCGCGACGCGCGGTGTTGTAATTCTCCGTGGCCTATATAGGGGGTCCTTTTTTTTGGACGTGTAACCGATGAGGGGACCCACGGATAAGGCAGACCGGGCGAGTACACCAGAACACACCCAGGGGTTCACATGTGTTGGGACTTTGTCTATGTCTGGAAAGTTCTTCAGACAACCTTCTTACAACACCGGTTCCGGTTTTCCTTGGTTTTTTTTCACGTTTCGAGAACTTACAGTACATCATCAGCAAATCCTAATATAGATGCCTGCTGTCAGTTACCGAGCCTGCGGTGATGGGTGTTATCGATTTTTTGAACCTCTGGAAACTCAGCTTCCAACAGCAGAACATCGAAGAACGACCTTAAGAAAATAGAAGATTTTCGAAGCAACTTTGCTTTATTTGTTTTCGTCTATTTCATTCTATTCTCCTTGTGTTTGTTTTTTTTTCTCTTTTTATTTTTTGACTGAGACTGGTAGTTGCACCAGTGAGCGGTAGGGTTCTTGGGCCTATAATAATTTTCTAACAACGACTTTCTCATTTATTCGGTTTGTTGTAAAATTTTGAAATTCCTTTCTCTTTTTTTTTTGGACGCCCCCAAACCCCATATTACTCAAAGTTAGGAAGAAGTATGTTCTCAAATTTTAGGAAAAGTTAATTAAATCATATAAGAGCAAAAAACTATCAAATAAAATCATCAGACAATTTAAAATTTACTTGCCTATTTTTTTCCGTAGCAAACATCACACAAATGGCACAAGAACTTCACGTTGAACAGAAATTGTTTTTTTTTTGTGTGTTCATTTACGTTAATTAGCACAAACCAAAGCAATTTTTAAAACTCCCGTATTTCGTACTCGTTTGCATAACTATTTTCATCGAAGTTCAGTATTTGACTCCCCCTGTAAATTTCTTTACGGTGCTTTATGTTTTTATTCCCCTACCCTTAATTTCTGGGGACCCAAAGATATCGTCTGCATCTCGCTAGAGGGCATGAGGATGCAGAATTTCTACTAATTTAAATATTTCTAATCCAAATTAACCCTTAAATAAATTTTAAAAAGGATTCTTAAAGTGCAAATCAAACTGCAAAGCCCTTTTGAATAATGCCGTCCCTTTATCTTGCAAGTTTTATTTTGATAACTGAAATTTAAATAACTTACAATTGTAAGTGTTTACAAGGGCGTTTTTTGAACGTCAAATTCCTCCAGTCTACCACCACATGGTCTTGCCGAGAGATTTGCTACGGTCTCGTTATATACACTTAACAGCTCTTTTAGTGCCCTAATTTATTCCTCTACTTTCAGCGGTCCTTCAAAACTAACATGCTCTTTTACTCAGATATCCGTATTTATGTGTGCTAAAATCATTTTTTTGAAACAAACCAGGTCTAACAAATAACCCTTATCTAATTTGTAAACTGCTAAAAAATCTGTTTCTAACGCAAAACGTTATGTTACAAAGAAGTTTTATAATACAGTATTTGTAGATTTAATATTTTCCAGAAAAATTGAATAAAAATTCAATTAAGTAAAAGAAACGAGGACATAGAACAGTTTAACAGAACTCGACTCAGCACAGTACTTTTGTGGCAATTTAAATTTTTCAAAATATTTACTTTTCGAAAATTTTAGATTAAAATTTGGAAAAATGCCGACATTCTTCATAAAGTTCAAATTTTTAAATGTCAAACGTTTTTGAAAACCAAGGTTTAATTTTAATGAAAAAAGTTGTAATTTTGAAATAACGATATTTTGAGAAAAATTGGACAGAATTTTCACAAACAGTTAAAATGTTTAAAAAATTGAAATTTTGAAAAAAAATTTAAAAGGTCGAAGGTTTAAAAGTAGACATTTTCAATAGTATTCGCAAAATAATTTTAAAATATTTTGAAAATTTTAAACAAAAAAAATGTTCGAAAAATGTCTAAATTAAAAAAAAACGGTTCATGGAACACACTAACGAAAGAAGTGGTTGGGGTAATAATGAGAGGGATTGGATGAAATATTAACTAGTAAAACTATGAAACGTAAAAAGAAATGATGATATAGAATTGCATTCAAAAGGAACCTATCTAGATTTTTTTGTTGATTCAAAGAACCTCAAGTTAAAAAGTTTAATCGAAATCGTTGAAGCTATTTCGATAAAAATATAAAAATAAAATAGTTATTTATGATACAAGTGTTAAAAGTGACATTTTATTTTGTGAGTGGGGAGTATTGCGGAACGAGCGTAGCGAGTGGAGCAACCCCACGAACAAAATAAAATCACTTTTAACAAGTGTATCATACAATATTTTTTGTAAAACTGTTAAATTAAAAGAGAAAATGCTGCCCCTAGGGTTGAATTTTAGATTTATTGTTTGCGTGTTAAATTACATATTTGACATTTACATCTGACAATCAAGTCAGGTATTGGATAGAGTGTAACTAAGTAAAACAATTGTAAGTTGTTTAATGTTAATTAGTAACCACAATTGAACCTGTCCTAAAATATTGTAGATTTTATGGCTAATAAACATGAATTTTGAAGAAAAGATTGGAAATTAAAGCAATTTTATTATTCCATCTGATGTTGAAGAAACAGCAAATACATCAACTGAGATTTATTGCTCCAGAAATCGGGACAAAAATATGATGGTATGAAATAAAAAATCTAGCGGATAACTTCACTAAAAATATATTTTTAGTTTACGCCGAAGGAAATTCTAAGTTATGGAATCTCTCTATGATAAAAGCTAGTTTTTAAATCAAACTAGGATATAAGCAATTATTAAAACCAGCGTACAAGATTTTTTTGAATGAAGCTCCAGACACCAAATATGCAGTAAAAAGTTGCGTCAGTTTTTGGATTATTTGGAGTCTGTCGCTCTCAAGAATTTTGTAAATTAACACTGGATGATATTGAAAAATCTTTGTTTTATATTATGAAGACTAAAAGCAACATCCATCCTGGTTTTTGCACGGATTACTTTGCATAAATACCTCTGCAATTACTTCTCAGGAAAACTAAAATAAGTAACCGTTCAGATTGTAATAGTAATATTAATATTATAAATAAATAATTTATAACTATTTTGAATGTTTTAATGTTTGGAAACACAATATTGTTGGACCAGTCCGTTCAACCAAAAAAATATCTTTCTAATTTTACCAGTACAGCTTTCTATTTTATATTGCATATTGCTATATATCAGTGTTTCCTAAACAGTGGGTCACAACCCGGCAGCGGACCACAAAAATAAAATACCAGGCTGCAGAATTGTCTTCATACTCACAAATGATTAGTTCTTTCCAGCATTAAGATATAATTAAAACATCTTTTAGTGGGTGGCGAAGGGAAAATATTAAAAACAACCGGGTTAGGGCAAAAACAGTTTGGGAAACACTGCTATATTTACTTTTAACACTAGTGCGAAAAAACTTTTTCGCACTAGTGTTAAAAGTGTTTTTGTCACGTGTCATTATAAAAGTCAATTTTTAGTTCACTTATCAATGAACTAAAAATGTCACTTTTAATAACAGTTTTACAAAAAAAATATTTTAAAATCTCCAAACGATGCCGAGTACATAATCATACTCATACTTGTCTCGTGACGTCACGATTATCGTAATCGGCATCGTTGTACTCGTCAAATAAGTATTTGCACCTGTAATCGGACGATTCCGTACTCACCTGTGTAGGTCTCTAATATATTTATTACCAGCGCTTACTTGGATAATCTCAATGTCCGCACTTTATTGATTTTGATGATATCTCAGCGGCTGAGTTCCTTCTTTGACTAGTATGGTTTTTAAGCGGGCGCACCCTTCTCTCGTATTCGGCAGACTCGTTTAGTGCCAATTCACCAAGCTTGCATAATATATTACATGCAATTGCGACTCGGAATCAGTATATTATCACTGCGCCTGGTTTTACATTATGACATTTGATTTTCTGCTACATTTTTATTGTATTATTGTTATAATGTGAAAATTTACAAAAAAATGTACCTAGTTATTCGGTTAAGGTAAATATGCTATTATTTACTATCAAGTTTACTAGGCAGATTCTTAACTAAACATAACTGATGTCAAAAGTTCTAATAAATAATAATTTTTGTGTTAACCTCCTGCATTTTTCACCAAGAACTGCCACTGGTATCTATATTTTTTAAGTAATTTAATCAAAATTAGTATAATATTTTGTCGTATAACTGAAAATTAAGTGTCCCTAAAATAAAATCTTTATTGATAATTATTAACCTCATAATATTTAGCAGCACATAATACGTTAGTTACAATTAAAACACTTTAGTTACCTATCATAATACCCTAAATACAAACCTCATTTTAAAAAATTGTTGATTTTTTTTATGTCATCGTTGTCAATGATAAGATAAAGCTTTTAATGTAACTCGATTATTAGCGATTTAAACAATCTCGGACGTGGCCAGACAACTCGGCTAACGCCTTGTCGCCTGGCAATGTCCTTGCTTATTATAAATCGCGTAATAATCTCGTTACATTAATAGCTTTAAAAATATGATATTTAAAATGTTCGATTCTTTTTGATATTTCCAAGTGAATCTGTTCTTTCGGCTTTTAAACCCGACTTTCCATTGCGAAAACTACTGGGAGCAATAGACCATCAGAAAATAATATGACTTTATTATACAGGATGTAATAAGTTTGCTTCTCACTACAGGAATCACGAAAAAGGTGAGATATGTAGCATCGATTAATTTTGTTTTTATTCCTTTTTTATTTTTGGGCCTAATTTGATGAGTAATGAAAAAAATAAAAGCCCTTTTTTGTTTTTTTTTTTCGTATAACTCTCAAACGAATAGGAACATTAAATAAATATTTGATTGTGTTAAATATCTCATAGAGTGCTAATATTTCCTTATTAGAAAAGTTTACACACATCACCAGTGGTGTACATCTGAAGCACAGTGACCCTTTCTTTAGGTGTGTTATAATACTTTAACAGTTAGCATTATCAAAAGTTTTCCTTACCCGTTGCAATGCTTTTCCCTTGCATAGTGATAACCAAGAACTAACGGATGGTTCGAAGCATTCATGACATCTTGGAAGAATCAGCCTGTGGTCCCCACCTGGTGGTAAATTTTGACATAAGCCAGCCAAATCTTTTACTTCTAAGTAAACTGAAAATATCAGCCTACTGTATGCAGCATCTTGGTGTTCGTTCTGATTTAAAAAAGATAATACTTCGTCCGACATTAACTTATCAATTTGTTTGAAGACGACACTGAAGTATGGAATTCCATTTGTCCTAAGAAATGAAGAGTGAATAATTAAAAATAATATAACAAATTATAAGTAATTTGAATAAAAAGAGTTTATAACCTACATCCCCGCCATGCTTTTAAAATATATCACAGGATAGATATCAATAATAAACTATTATGAATAGTAATTAGGAATTCTCCGTTAAATGCGTGTGAAAGCTTAGTTATCCATAAAACTGGAGACAGCCCTGTGGATAATTGCGCTGGGCCTTTAAGCCACTCATCCCTGTTAAAAATAGTTAAGGATAATAGGTTAGATCTTACTAACGTGCACACATATTGCCAGTTGAAAATTTGAAAATAATATATTTTCGTTTAAAATGGGAGCTTAGTTTGGTATAAATAAGGTATCAAATTTTAGTTAACATATTGTGTGAGGTGATAATTTGAAAGGGTTGCATCTAGTTATTCTAAAATCATTTTAAAATAATTCTCCAAGCACTGACTAACAGAAAACGCACAGCCTAAACCGTTGGGTATAGAAACATGAAATTTTGCACACTTAGAGAAAATTTTTTAGAATTCAGTCTCTAAGGGCGTAAAAATGGTCACTAAACACTTCCCGATTTTTATGACGATTTATGTTACGATTGTTCTTGAAGTTGGCTGTACATGTTAATTCATTATTGTTAAGATATTTATTACCTCTGTGTTTATTTTGCCTTTTTTAACATTGAAAATGTTTATGTTCTGATATGAATGCGAAGTTTCAACTTTATCTTCAAGGGCAAAAGGACAAAAGACAGCGATGTCGCGAGAGAGACAGAGCGATCGAGTCGAGTGAGGTAGAGGAGCTAGACAACATCACGGTAAAGATAGACCGGCGCGACGCTTGCGTGAAGACTAGTAGAGGCTAAAAAATGTTCACTTTAACCAAAGGGCCCTAACGGCAATGTCTCGTAATATACAAGAATTTAAGATATTAGATGGTCTCGAATTCACAAATTCGTTTGGTGTTGGGCACGTTCCATCATATGTTAGTTCTGACATATTCTTTTAAAGAATAACGGACCTCAATTTTATAACTAATGGTTTTATATTGTCTTGCTTTAACTATTGCCATAGAAATATGGAACTTGCAAAGGCTGAACCGAAGAAAAACGCTGGAAAGAAATTAGTAATTACAATTACTTATCTATCTAGTAATATGAAGAATTTAGATTGCAGTGTTATACAGGGTCTCCCAACGAAAATTTGATCCCCTTATTATTTAAAAACCGAGAAATATTTTAGAATTCGCTGAGACCCGTCAATTTATGTTCTTGGTAGGACCATTTTGACTATCAAGCCAGATTGATATGTTCATTCTTTCAAGCTCTATCAACTCATTCTAAAATTTCAAATAAAACTCCCCTACTTGTAATACATCATTTTAAAGCCCTTTTCGTTGCGAATACAACGGTAGAATGTTTATAAAAATTGGTTGAAAGTTAAAAATTAAAAGTAACAAACCGAAATTCGTGCAACATTATGAGACGCCAAGTCGATTTCATAAAAAACATTATATGGCCATTAAATAGACCGTAGTTTCCTATAAATTGGACAAAGCATTAGCATTTTTTCAATGAAAATACCTATTTTTGGCCCCCATGAAGCTTGTTTACTTA
Source organism: Dastarcus helophoroides (assembly GCA_028583605.1). Taxonomy (NCBI): domain Eukaryota; kingdom Metazoa; phylum Arthropoda; class Insecta; order Coleoptera; family Bothrideridae; genus Dastarcus; species Dastarcus helophoroides. The sequence goes on along the minus strand of CM053331.1, from coordinate 18,732,515 downwards.
ATATTTATTACAATAAAAATGAAAATCATTTAAAAATATTTTTTTAATTATAGCGATTAAATTTGTGAAAATGTGTGTATTGTAACATTTTAGAAATGCATCTTTACATTAAAAAGTATTGAAGCTTTGTAATACTGCAAAATAAGTCACCCTGTATATAAAATAAATTTTCGACCTATAGATCACCACGTGCCATTCAGTGGCCATATAATGTTTTTTCATGAAATCGACTTTATAAGGCCGAAAACTGAGTATACACTATTGACGTGTTAGACTAACATGGGTTTGTCAACTTTTCGTTTTTAATTCTCAGTCAATTCCAAAAAACAATGCACCAGTGTATTTGAAATGAAAAAAGCTTTAAAATGATGTATCACAAATAGGGTAGTTCTACCTAAAACTTTAAAGGGGAATGAACATATCAAGTTGACTTGATCGTCAAAAATGGTTCCCCCCAAAAAAAAATCGGCGAATTTTAAAATATTTCTCCGTTTTTAAATTATAAGGAGGTCAAGTTTTCGTTAGGAGGCCCCGTATATTATGCCCACTAGTACTCGGAGGTCCGATGTCTCCGTTAAGGAAAAAGACATCCCTTTCATTATTTTAGAACATTGCCATTGATAAGTAGCATTCGAAAAAGCCATAAAATATACAAGTCATAATTAAAAAAAATATAACCCATGAGTTCAGAGAATACAGGGCATCCTATATAACTAAAACTTTTATTAAATTGTAAAGTTGGAGTAGTTTGGCAATGTTTAAAAAATGAAAAAAGATGCTTTAGTCGTTAACGGATATTTCAGACCTCCGGGTAGCGTATTGGTTTGCCTCTGGACTACAGAACTGGGCAAGATACAAGCGTTCCAATTGGTCGGTTCTGACATCATTATCGTGTGTTTGACAATTTCGTATGCAAGCGCATTCGCAGTAAAATACAATTGACAGTTGAGGCAACACATTATTATTGATATACGTATTATTAATAATATTTTAGTTTTGTTATTGATGTTTTATAATTGTTTAGACCCTAATTATTTGCATGTCGGGCCCAACATTCGGATTGTTAGTTTAAATAGCTGTTATTGGAAGATATTTTAAATAGGGCTTAGTAAACTTTTCGTTTGTTAAATGCCAGATTCAAAAAACTAAAGCATATTAATACACAATTTGAAAGAAGTGTGTGATTTACAAATTAATATACCTAACAGTGGATTGTGTGTATTTACATTATACAATAAAAAAATAATATGTGATTTCGAACTAGTTTTAAGTGGAAAGAAATTGCAATTTTAGAACTGATTGTTGGGCGCCTTTCTTCTGGTTGTGACTCTTCGGCTTTTACGCTCCTAGTTGTCGGCATCTCAGGATTTTTGTGAATTCGCCTTGATGCCCCACGTTAGGACCGCCAAATGATATCGCTCGCACGAAGATTGTTCGCGCTTCACGTTGAACAGTTAAATTGGTACCGCACTTGTACGACAAAAATAAATGAATACAATAAATGGGAGAACCAAAATAAAAATGAAGAGAGAAAATCGACGCTGGAGTAAACACACGCACAACAATAAACAAATAAGATTTAAACGGGAAAAATAAAAAAAATAAAATAAAAGACTTAAAGGTTTTTAACTTGAGGTACAAGCACGGCACTATTCGTAAGGTGGCGATGTGGACGCGGACTAATATTCGGACGAGATGTGTTTTTCGAATCATCGACGAAATCCGATCCTCAGACGAGATGTGTTTTTCAAATCACCAACGGAGTCTGATCCTCAGACGAGATGTGTTTTCAGAATCACCAACGGAATCTGATCGAATCTGCCCAAAAATTAAGCGGTTTTATACTTGTTCCGAAAACATTAGTAAACATTAGTGAAATTAGAATTTCCTGAAAAGTTCTTCCTTCATAGAAATTAGGTACCGCGTTTCGTTGGCGTCCCCTCTAATGTCCTTTTCTGCATAATTCATTTTGTCAGGCCGCAACCGATTGATGATGGGTTTAACCGTTACAACATTTATTGTGAATGACTAGTTAGCCCCTTCTATATTTGGTATTTTTTCTTTATCTGCTTTCTGGGATTATGTTTTCTGCCGAGTGTCGTCTTTTAGCGGAACGCTTACGGTATCAGATATGGAAATTCCTCTTTAGTGTAACGTTTTCTTCCCCCAGTTGATTAAGTATTGATGATTTTATTTCTGTTTTGTAAAATGCTACATAGCGCATTGAATGGTATGTCAAACTTCTTAGTTACGTGAATTTTCGTATCGCCACTTTCAACAGCTTCGATAACTTTGTTCTTGTCTGCAATTGACAAGGACTTATACTTTGTAGTACGATTTATGATGTCAATTAATCACGTTGATCCGATTTAAGGAAAAATGCACGCCGATTCGCACTTTGAACAAGTTCAAAATTGTGTTCAAACGGAGTTTGTTTCGTGCTTAACTAACGCGCGCTAAGGCAAGACTAATAAAACACTTTTTTGTATTTTTTCCTGTTACGTACATACTGTTGGTTCGAACTGTCGTATGTTAAGATAACGAAACTTCGATTTATCACGTGGTTTGATCTAAACTGTTTTTAATTTTATTTCGTATTACTGAGTGTACCCAATTACATATAAAAACTTCGATTTATGAAGATTATTTTAAGAAGTCAACTGTTTACTTCAAATTGTCAAGTGTTTCGAATTATCAAAGGTTTGAGTTATCGAGAGTCGACTGTATTTCATTAACATTTTCCACCCATTTAAATCCAGAGGTAAAAGTCGCATCATTGCCCAACCGTATAGATTATTAGCATCAAGATAAGTTATGTACGAAATCTGCATGCTCTCAATATAACTTTCCATATAATAATTATTGGCTAAACTGTGTCGATGGCTACTTTGAGCAATGCCGCCCCTTATACCACGTCTTAAAAAATTGCGCATTTTATAATCGGTAAACAATCAAATTAATGCCTGTACATTTTAGCATTGCCTTCCACTCTAAGCCGTAAAAGCTGTAAAAAAATGATAAGGATCCAAATCATTTATTTTCTCACAAATTTAGTAAAAATTTTCGAAAATGTCCGTTAACAACAAAATGTCTCTAATCATCAGATACAACTTCAAATATTGCCATAAGTTTGTTATTTAAAATTTTCCGCTAATATTCCTTGCATGTTTGCAATCTTCATTAAAGCATTCTTTTTTCGTTAAATTAGGGAAAGGCTGGGCGGAATGGGGTATGATTCCATTTGGTAATATACTCGGATAAATTTTAAAAAAAGTTGGGAAAATGGTCAAATAAACTTTAATGTAGACATTCAAGAACACAATGAAGACAAAAAATATATAAAAAATTAATCAATTGTATAACAAAAAAATACTTCAAAAACATCGTCTCCTTCCGGAACGAAATACATTTATTTGAGCTCGGAATTACAAATACTACTGCGTACAAAATTTGCAAATCAACACGGATTCATCGTCATTGCTATCCAAGCCAGCACATGAATTATAGGAGCATTTTTTACAACTGTAACATGAACACCAGCCCTCACTTGACTTCGAATATAATTCGTTGCAATAAAGACAAGCAATGTCCTCTTCTACTCGTTCTTAGAATCTTCTTCGTTCTTTTTTTCTTTATTTTTAGTTTTTATCCTTTTCTTTTTGTATTTGCTCATTTGCTCTAGCTGTCATCTTCATTAAGCTTCTTAATTCGATTCTTCCGTTTCGTTCAAGTTTCATATCTTTTGATTTTTTTATCTTCTCGGTGACAATTTTTAATTCAGCTTTATGTAGGGATGCTGTCCAAATTGCTGTTTTACCTCTTTTTCTTGTTGTTCTTTTCTGTCCTGATTGAACTTTAGGCAATGGAATCACGTCTTCTGGGAAGATACAAGTAAAAGCTTTTTTATGCTTTTTTATATTTCTTATGGCACTATTATGCATACAAGAACAACCAGGGTTTGGTTCAATATTAGACGTGCTTTGAGCGTTTGTGTAGATTTTGGTGACGTCTTCAAGAGACATGGCAACGGTTTTGGAAACAACATGTGGATTTCTCTCCGCTATTCGGGATGTCGCTTCTAGACTGATTGGATTATTGTCGTATTTTATATCATTTTTCTCGGGTGTTGATGTAGTTTCTAACTCAATATCTGTTGCCATAGATGGTAAAAAATTTCTATCTGAAAAAAACTTAGGTTGGCAGGTAAGATACCCGTTTTTTCGAATCCATTTAGTGCCGTTTTCATAATGGCAGAATTGAGAAAAACTTGTCCAAACAATTTTGAGATTTCAAATAGAGTAACCACTTTTCCTGGATTTGTTCTTAAACACTTTCTTACTTCTTCTTCATAATGAAGACTTAATTGTTTCATACACGCTACATCTAGGGGCTGGAGGCGATGAGAACAAAGCGGGAGAAAACATATCATAATAACACAATTGTTTCGTGCTAGGTCAATAACTTACAGATTTTTTGTATGGGAGGCATGTCTATCCAAGAGAAGGACAGGATTATTCCTTTTTGCGTTATAAAATTCAATCAATTTTAAAAACCATTTTTCAAACATTGCTGCAGTCATCCAACCAGAATCGTGAACTTCAGCCCGTCCTCCTGGAGGTCAACCCACTTCCAATAGCTTTTGTTTTTACAAGGTTTTGAGTTTACAAGGAAATATTACCATAGGTGGCATATAAACTCCACTACCTGACAAACATATTTCGGCAGAGACGGTGTTGTCCCTTTCTGCTGATGGCAACGCACCTACTTGTCTTTGTCCTTTATTTGCAATAACTTTTGACAACTGCTTAGTATTAACGGTAATGCCTGTCTCATTGCAGTTATAAATTCTATTTGCCATCAAATTATGTTTATCGATAACTTGAGTCAACAAATTAAAGCACTGTGAGACTGCTACCTTGTTAAGTTTCATTGTCCGAGCTCCTGAAGTTGCTTCTGGTTTTCGTAAACTTAGTTCAGGATGGCGTTTAAGAAAATTTTCAGCCTAGTCCTTTCCCGCCATTCCCAATTCATTATTGAAATTGTGCGTACAATGATTTTTTTCAGCCAGTTGAAAACTGAACCTACGAAGTTCTTTCATAGTCACCCCAAATAATCGTCTTTTCATCTTTATTAGGTATGACTCAATTTCTGATTCTTGTTCAATATTGAATACAGGTTAAAATTTTCCTAGTGTCTTATCAATTCCTAAACAAGGATTTTCCCGTATCTTCTTTACATGTATTCCCAAAGTATTTATAAATAAAATTACACCACGTACATGTTTTTCCGCCAACGATACCGGACAACACAAATTCATGCACTCACAACTTTACTCCTAGCTGACTGAATGTCAAAATAGAATTTTATGGAAGCTCACTCCCTTCCCCATCTCCATAACTCTTTTTCCATTCTACCCCGCTACTTCGTTGAGCCCTGCTTTCCCCTAATATAAAATTTTTCTTGAGGCGGTAAAGAAGTCTCTTCTAAACGTTCCCAAGAATCAACATATTTATATGGAAAAAAACTTCTACGTTTCATTAAACCAAACTGTTCACCATCAGGATTCCAAACTACTTTGAATAAACCGAGCAGAATCGAGAAAACCTAAATCGATACTTTCTGTCTGATTCATGTAAATTCTTTTTGACAAGCTGATGTA